>CM046874.1:698368591-698868703 GCA_025667525.1 Glebionis coronaria | reverse complement strand
ATTTTCCCTCCAAGTTATCCCCGACGACATGTCGCCGGGGAATCATCCACTAGGCGTAATTAACCTTAATCTTCATTTGATAATAACCTGACAAAGTTTCCCTGGCGACATGTCGCCGGGGAATCATCCACTAAGCGTAATTAACCTTTATCTTCATTTGATAATAACCTGACAAAGTTTCCCTGGCGACAAGTCGCCAGGGATACCCTAGCTAGACGACAAAAACGTGAAATTATTAGTAGAAAACTGTGGCAGGCTTTTACCCGCCAAATCAATAATATTTCCCCGGCAACATGTCGTCGGGGAAACTTTCTAGCAAATATTATTAATTGTTTTTTTTGCTTATTATGAAAAATTATAAAACTATTATTTGTTTTTTTACTTATTTAAGATATAGTTATTATTTAATAAAAACTATATAATTATTTATTTCATACATAATTATTATTTTAACTATCGATCCGATGTCATTTTATTTTCGCGACGCTTATATAATAAAAATGAGACACTTGTAAAACAAATATTTATTTATTCCAAATATTACATAAAACACTTTGTGTAAACACACGGGAGACTTACAGACAGACACGCCTAAACATAATTTTATTCGTCACGAACACTTAAACACGCGCTTAATTAAACATAGAAATTACAACGATATTAGACTCGTAAACACGAAAAAAACACATCACAAACTAGTTCAAACTAATGTTCCCCATGTCATCGTAAAGGGCGTGAAGTACTATAGTTGAATCCATTGTGTGCCTATTGGTATGGCGGTACAATTATACTGTACTCTCAAGTACCTTTATTTTTCCATTCAAGTGCACACAGTTTGCACACGTTGAAGAGCTTGGAGAAGAAATTGGAGTCCTTGAAGGTCTCGAAGAAAAGATTGGAGGAGAAAAGCTCGTTGAAGGTCTCGAAGAAGAGCTTTGAGGAGAAAAGCTCGTTGAACCTCCAAGAGAATTGACAAGTAGTCTGACTCGTTCGTCTTTCCATAAAAAAAATCACATCCATATGAAACTGGAGGTTCCACCTGTGAACGTGGACAAGCATAGTACTGTCTACCAAAGGAATCAAGTTGCCATAATTTTCGAAAAACTACATCTCTATGTCCACACCTACATGGAAAAGCTTCATGCTTCAACATCTTCATAATAACAATGTGTTTGTGATGATAAGTGTGTATGATCTGCTGGTGGTTCTGATGATAAGGAGTGTGTGTGGCTTTCCTTTTATGCTAAAAATGTGAGGGAAATGGTTAACATTTTCCCACCAGTGTTTTCCTGCCAATAGTTTCCCCGGTGACATGTCGGTATGTATTGGTTACACGTTATATGTTCAATGGATGAGTCGGTATGTATTGGTTACACGTTAGATGTTCAATGGAAGAGTCGGTATGTATTGGTTACACGTTAAATGTTTAATGGATAAGTCGGTAGGTTATGGTTAGATGTTATATATTCAATGGATGAGTCAGTAGGTTATGGTCACACGTTACATGTTCAATGGATGAGTCGGTTCGTATTGGTTACACGTTATATGTTCAATGAATGAGTCGGTTTGTATTGGTTACACGTTAGATGTTCAATGGATGAGTCGGTATGTATTGGTTACACGTTATATGTTCAATGGACGATTCGGTTTGTATTGGTTACACATTATATGTTAAATGGATCACCCCACAAGATCCTTTCAACCTACCCATTAATTGTCACACAGGCAAACTTGATTCTTTTTGTGTTATTCTTTCATCTAAGTATGGTTGTTCAAGCTCAACTTTTTTCCGATCATTGTCATAATTATAATTCCTATAACTACAACAATACTATGGGTTTCTCTAATATGCCATACATGAATGGTGCTCCTATTTTTGAGGATCAACGACAAGATCAAAGGATCATGAGTTATGAAGATAATCTTGTTTCATCATGTGTTGTGTCTTCATCAAATTCAAGAGGTTATGGTTGCACGTTATATATTCAATGGATGAGTGAATATGTTCAATGGACGAGTCGGTATGTATTGGTTACACGTTAGATGTTCAATGGATTACTCGGTATGTATTGGCTACATGTTAGATGTTTAATGGATGAGTCGGTTTGCATTGGTTACACGTTAGATGTTAAATGGATGAGTCGGTATGTATTGGTTACACGTTATATGTTCAATGGACGAGTCGGTTTGTATTGGTTACACGTTAGATGTTCAATGGACAAGTCGGTATGTATTGGTTACACGTTAGATGTTTAATGGATGAGCTAGTAGGTTATGGTTACACGTTAGATATTCAATGGATGAGTCAGTAGGTTATGGTTACACGTTACATGTTCAATGGATGAGTCGGTATGTATTGGTTATACGCTACATTTTCAATGGATGAGTTGGTAGGTTATGGTTTCACGTTATATATTCAATGGATGAGTTAGTAGGTTATGGTTACACTTTACATGTTCAATGGATGAGTCGGTAGGTTATGGTTACATGTTACATGTTCGATGGATGAGTCGATAGGTCATGGTTACACATTACATATTCAATGGATGAGTCGGTAGGTTATGGTTACACATTACATTTTCAATGGATGAGTTGGTAGGTTATGGTTACACGTTACATGTTCAATGGATGAGTCGGTAGGTTATGGTTACACGTTACATGTTCAATGTATGAGTCCGTAGGTTATGGTTATACGTTATATATTCAATGGATGAGTCAGTAGGTTATGGTTACACGTTACATGTTTAATGGATGAGTCGATATGCATTGGTTACACGTTACATGTTTAATGGTTACCGAACTGAAATAAATCGAGAAACTAAACGGACTAGACCGGAATGAATTGAGAAGTTAAACTGACCGGGATGATATTATTATTTAATAAATAATAATAATAAATATTTTATAAATAATAATAATAATTTTTATTTTATAACTAATTATAATAATATATAAAAAATAATAACTATTATTTTGATAAAACGTATCCCCGGCGACAGACTGAAGTATCCCTGATGATAGATCGTCGGGGAAAGGATCCCTGGATAAGTCGGTAGGTTATGGTTACACGTAAGAATTCAATGGATGAGTCAGTAGGTTATGGTTACACGTTACATGTTCAATGGATGAGTCTATATGTATTGGTTATACGTTACATTTTCAATGGATGAGTCGGTAGGTTATGGTTACACGTTATATATTCAATGGATGAGTCAGTAGGTTATGGTTACACGTTACATGTTCAATGGATGCGTCAGTAGGTTATGGTTACACGTTACATGTTCAATGGATGAGTCGGTAGGTTATGGTTACACGTTACATGTTCAATGGATGAGTCGGTAGGTCATGGTTACACATTACATGTTCAATGGATGAGTCGGTAGGTTATGGTTACACGTTACATTTTCAATGGATGAGTCCGTAGGTTATGGTTACACGTTATATGTTCAATGGATGAGTCAGTAGGTTATGGTTACACGTTACATGTTCAATGTATGAGTCGGTAGGTTATGGTTACATGTTATATATTCAATGGATGAGTCACTAGGTTATGGTTACACGTTACATGTTCAATGGATGAGTCGATATGCATTGGTTACACGTTACATGTTCAATGGTTACCGAACTAGAATAAATCGAGAAACCAAACGGACTAGACCGGTATGAATTGAGAAATTAAACTGAACAGGATGATATTATCATTTTATAAATATTAATAATAAATATTTTATAAATAATAATAATTATTATTATTTTATAAATAATTATAATAATATATAAAAAATAATAACTATTATTTTGACAAAACGTATCCCCGGCGACAGACTGATGTATCCCCGGCGCTAGATCGCCGGGGAAGGGATCCCTAGCGACATGTCGCCGGGGAAGGTTTAAGAGAAACGTCAAAAGGAGTTAGTTGCGTAAATATACGTTGACAAGTCAATGGAATCCCTGGCGACATGTCACCGAGGAAACTTTGTCACATCCCTCCCAAATTTTTCCAATCACGCTGGCTAGACGACAAAGGCAAAAGTATCCCCGACGACATGTCGCCGGGGAAACTTTAATACTTTTTGACCAGATCTCTTATCTTCACAAGACTTAACACATTAACAAAAAAAGGACGAGACTTCATCATCTTCATCTATCAACACCACCATCTCCATCCCCATTCACCACAACCACTCACCATCTCCATCCCCATTCACCACAACCACCACCATCTCCATCCCCATTCACCACAACCACTCACCATCTCCATCCCCATTCACCACAACCACACACCACCACCATCTCCACTCCAATTCTCCGCCACCACCACCACTTCACTCCAATTCACCACCGCCATCATCGTCTCACCACCACCACCGCAGGCACCGCCACCACCATCTCCATCTTCTAAAGGTTTTTTTAGATTTTATTTTTTTCATAATTCATATTGTAATTGATTTTTTATATAAATTATATTATAACTGATAGTATAATTGGTTTTGTTTTTACATATCCCGTCACCGCAGCCGAGTCCTGACCGTAGCCGAGCCTCGACCGTAGCCGAGCCCGACCACAGCCGAGACCCGACCACAGCCAAGCCCCGACCGCAGCCGATCCCCGACCACAGCCAAGCCCCAAATACAGCCGAGACCCGACAACTCTTTAACGGTATTTTTTATTTTTAATTTTAACTGATAATACGTATGGGTTTTTACTTGTTTTTAGCATTTTGGTTTCCCCGGCGACATGTCGCCGTGAATGTATAAACTTGTAAATTTCTGTTAAACATAAATCCAAACAATCTAAATGTTACCTATTTGATGAAAATAAGCTAATAAGCTTTTTCGGATAAGATGTTTTCAAACAGCTTATCCTGATAAGCTTACCAGAATAAGCTGGTTGAAAACAGCTTATCCTGACGAGCTTAACGGAATAAGCTGTTTGAAAACAGCTTATTCTGATAAGCTTGTCAGGATAAGCTGGTTGAAAACAGCTTATTCGAATAAGGTTACTGGAATAAGCTGTTTTCAAACAGCTTATCCTGATAAGCTTATACGAATAAGCTGACAGCTTATTATGATAAGTTTATCAGAATAAGTTGGTTGAAAACAGCTTATCCGAATAAGCTTACTAGAATAAGCTGTTTTCAACCAGCTTATTCTGATAAGCTTATCAGAACAAGCTGTTTGAAAACAGCTTATCCTGATAAGCTTATCAGGATAAGCTGTTTGAAAACAGCTTATCTTGATAAGTGTACCAGAATAAGCTGTTTGGTATAAATGTTTGATTGAATTAAATCTTACGAATGTTTTAGGATTTTAGCGATTAATTTTGAAAAATTCATGTCTGAAATTGATCAACCTATAGAAAAACCGTCCGAAATTAATTTATTAGGAATTAACTTCGAAAAGTCCCTTGTTTGGGACTGCTTTTTGAATGTTTTGTCTCATTTAGGATATGAATGTGTATAACCAATTTACTATTTGAGATGATTTCGATAGTGTTTCTCTTTTACTCCTACGAATATGTCTTTAAACACATATTTAGGGAGTTAAGGGGAAATGCTGCCGAAATTTTCTCAAATAGTAAATCGGTTATACGCATTCATATATGAGACGAAACATTCAAAGGATGGGTTAGGATTTCCTTCCATAGTTGCACTAGGTGAACATACTATTTTCTATACTTGATAATTATATCTTTTATAAATTAGTATTATATAATTATATACTTTATAAATAATAATTATATATTCATAATTATTTTTTATAATTTGATATAATACATATTATTATTTATGAAATATATAATAATTATTTTTTTAAATTCTTTGTTTTAATTAAGTTGCATATAATAACTAAATGTATCGCTAAAACACGGTTATTGTACTCATTGATAAGAGTTGGACACGGTTAGAGCGTCATGAGCCAGAATTTATAATGGGTCTTACCAATTTTGTCAAGCATTCCAGGAAGTTTGTATATAGTTTGAAGCAGATAACATGTCCATGCAAGTCTTGTCGAACAAGACTCCCGATACATATCGATCGTCTTTTGGACCACCTTATGAAATATGGGTTTGACCACAGTTATACAACATGGGTACACCATGGTAAACCGGCTCATCCTACACCTACACCTCCTCCACCACCACCGCCACCACTGCCAGTAATAGATAACACAAGACAACCTTTGATTAGTGACATGACATCGTTACTTGATGATCTTAGCTATATTCCCCCGGACTATATTCCTCCTCTACCTCCTCCCAACTCAAGTAATAGACCGGCTCAAGTTAACGAGTTTGAAGAGTTATATGCCAGTGCCAATGAGGAGTTGTACCCTGGTTGTGTAGAAGCGACTCGATTAGACTTTATGGCAAATTTTACACATTTTAAGGCCAAAGGTAAAATAATCGATACCATATTCAGTGAAATTATATGAAATTCTAGAGTTTATGCAAATTATCTTTTCTCCAAACAGAGGATTCAAGCTCCCACCGTCATACTATGCAACAAAGAAGACATTTAAAACGATCGGGTTAGGGTACGAGTCGATACATGCTTCTGAACACGCTTGCTGCTTATTTCGGGAAGGATACGCCGGTTTGGATTTCTATCCGGTTTGTAATACAAGTAGATGGAAAGATAGTAATACGTTGGGAAGAAAGTTCCTAAGAAGGTGTTGCGTTACTTTTCGATCATTCCTAGGCTAAAACGTTTGTACAAGTCTAGTAAAAGTGCAAAGGATATGATTTGGCATGCTACTGGAAAGTGTACGGAGCCTTGTAAGATGCAACACCCGTGTGATGGTGCAACTTGGAAGAAATCTGACCCCAAGTATGCTGATTTTGCAGCAGAACCAAGAAATGTCCGATTAGGGTTGGCTGCTGATGGTTTCAATCCATTCGGCAACCTTAGTCAGACTTACAGCATGTGGCCGGTGATATTGAAAACATACAACCTGCCTCTATGGTTGTGTATGAAAGAGAGTTCTTTAATGCTGACGCTGTAATTCCTGGCCCTAAATCCCCAGGAAAGGACATTGATGTTTACTTGTAACCTTTAATTGATGATCTAAAAATTTTATGGAATGGTGTCGGTACTATAGACCATGCTAAAGGCGAGACATTCACCATGAGAGCGATGCTTTTAGGGACCATCAATGGTTTTCCAGCTCGAAGTAGTTTGTCTGGGTGGAGCAGGTAAGGTTACAAGGCTTGCCCTACATGTAACAACGACACACCATCTCTTCATGTGGCAAGCAAAATAGTTTATGTTGGCCATAGAATATTCTTACCGTCTCGCCATAAATTCAGGTCTTCAGGTGAATTCGATGGTAAACCCGAACACAAGCCCCGTCCTAGAACATTTAACATGGACCAGATTAACGATCAACATGCTGCACTGCCAAAGAGACTGCCAGGTAAACATAAGAATTATGGGGGTGTGAAGATAACACACGGTTTTATTCTTGAGCCTAACTGGTCTAAACGGTCTATTTTTTACGAGCTTGAGTGTTGGCCTTTTCTTTCACTAAGATACAATTTAGACATCATGCATATAGAAAAATGTGTTGGAGTCCATCCTGAACACTTTGTTGATGAATGACAAATCTAAAGACACCGTCAAGGCAAAGAAATACTTGGAAAAGTTGGGCATTCGAAAAAGCTTGTGGCTCACCCAAAATAAAAATGGGAAGTGCAAGAAGCCTCAGGCTTCGTATTCCTTCACACCAGAGAACAGGAAATAGTTTTGTCAATACATCAAAAGAGTTAAACTACCAGATGGGTTCGGATCCAACTTCAAACACAAAGGCATGAAGTCTCATGACTGTCATATAATGATGCAACGTTTACTTCCTTTCGTACTTCATGAATACTTGCCTGATAAGATTGTAAGACCACTAATCGACCTATGTAACTTGTTTAGGCAACTCTGCTCTGCAACTTTAATGGTGGATGACATGTTGAATGCTGTAAATAAGGTGGTTGACATTTTATGCGATATTGAGCTCATATATCCTCCTGATTTCTTTGACATTATGGTTCACTTGGTTATCCATTTACCTGATGAGGCCATTGAAGGCGGGCCTATCCTCCCCCGGTGGATGTTTTCATTTGAAAGATATATGAAAATGCTAAAAGTTTATGTACGGAATAAAGGTAAGCCAAAAGGTTCGATTGCAAAGGGTTATGTTGCACAAGAAGCATTGACTTTCTGTTCTGAGTATTTTTGGGATGATGTTACCACTAAATTTAACCGTCTCGACCGTAATGTGGACCCCCTCCCCCAACGTGTCAGTTTCAGGTGTTCTGATTGGTATGTAACCCTATTGGGAAAAATTCGTTTATTCCGTTCCCTTATTAAGAGTTCAAGAAAGTGGAATGGTATGTACTAAACAACAGTCTTGAAATCGACAAGTACATTTCTGATTTCAAGAGGTACGCATTTTTTATTTTATTTTGAAACTTTTTTTCTTAATAATAACGACTTATTCTAATATCATGAACGTTTTTCAGATTATATCCTGACAAAGACACGAAAAAAGAACTCCCCGCCTGGTTTAGGTCGAAGGTAAACTTAGACTTATTTTGTGTACTTACGTGTAAAAAATAATAGTATTATAAATAATTTTCGGTATCTAATTCTTTATTCCTCATAGATCCGTCAACGTCACGTAGACAATGACAAAGACCCAGAGGTTATCAGACCCAACGAGTTATTCGCTTTGGCTTGTGGACCATCACCGAATTAATATCACTAAACTCTTGCGTAGTCGACGGTGTGAGGTATGTCGTGCATAACCGCGATGAACGTCGTACAACTCAAAACAGCGGCATGTGTGCGCCTTGCCCTAACACAATGTCTTATGGTCAGCTTCAACAGAACCTCGTGTTTAATTATTTGTCATTCAGTGTTGTTTTGTTCCGAGTTAAGTGGTTCGACACTCACAGCGCATCACATAAATAGCGTCTTATCTATAGAAACAACATGACACAACTCACCGACACAAGAGGTGAGTGGTGGAAAGATGATCAATACATTCTCGTAACATAAGTCAAATAAGTCTTATACATTGAAGATAAGAACAAACCCAACTAGAAGGTCGTTGAACATGTTAATCATAAAAAGTGTTCCAACGGGGGTGTCATCGTGTCAGATGTCGTTCCTGATATTATACATATCGACAACTCATCTGATCTACCACTTTCCACTGATTTGAATGACTTGGGTGATGTGACCTTACATATAGATAACCGATCAACAGAGGTTGATGCACTACCAAATATCATTGATGTTGATGACGAAGAAAATGGTAATACTGATGATGAAGACGTCCCTCATGATTTAAGTGATGAAGAACGTGTGAATGATGATGATGGTGAAGACAAAGTTTATTCCAGTGAAGAAGAAGATTGACCTTTAGTTGTAACTTGTAAAAGACACTTATTTGTTTGAATGAATGAATCTAATTGTTGTGGATTATTTAAATGTCTATATTTAGTTGGATGTGTTGTATTTGGATTTGTGTATGCTTATATTATTTTGTTCGTAAATTTGTCTATGTTATGCTAATTGTACTTGTACAGATGTCGTCAGCAGATGTTGCAAGATCACACGGTGGTGACGGTGGTGGTGAGGATGAACCTCCTACGCCAAACATCTGCGACGGTTGCCTCGCCTTATTTAGAAATAAAGGTAAGAATATTTGGATTATTGTAACATAAATATAAATTTGGTGCATATATGTTGCCTGCGTTGAACTTTTATGACTTTGTCACTCACTTGATTTATGCATGAAAAGGCAAAAGGAAAGTAAATTTGGGCGGCAGACAGGCCGGTAGGTCAAAGACTCGGGGCATTAATCGAAATCTCGATTTGTTGAGCGCCTTTGAGATGCATGGCCCTGTCCCGATACGTTTTGAGGGGCGACCACCCTCTTTCCGGCCTCTCGGCGACAATGCTCAGCATTTCTCGAATTTCATCGGGGAGTCTCTCAGGAGGCTCGTGCCAATTTACTACCCAAGTTGTAATGACGTCCCTGAAGAGCTGCAAACGAACATTTGGGCTGAAATAGAGGGCAGTTATCATTTTTATGTTTATGACATTATTGTGTTTATTTATTTAATGGTGTATATATTTAAATAAATTTTGTTTATTTATTTATATCATATAAATAAATCACAAATTTAAATAAATATACAAATTATATCTTATTTATTTATATCATATAAATAAATAAAAATGTAAATAAATATATATTTGATGAGAATAAGGTAATAAGCTTTTTCGGATAAGCTGTTTGAATACAGCTTATCCTGATAAGCTTATCAGAACCCAAGCTGTTTGAAAACAGCTTATCCTGATAAGCTTATCAGAACAAGCTATTTTCAAACAGCTTATCCTGATAAGCTTATCAGGATAAGCTGTTTTCAAACAGCTTATCCTGATAAGCTTATCAGGATAAGCTGTTTTCAAACAGCTTGTTCTGATAAGCTTATTAGGATAACCTGTTTTCAAACAGCTTGTCCTGATAAGTTATCCTAACAAGTTGTTTTCAAAAAGCTTATGCTTATCACGATAAGTTGTTTTTATTATAAAAATTTAAATAAATATATAAGCTATTAAATAAATAAAGAAAATAATGTATAAATTATATCTCTAACTCTAACTCTGTGTTTGTTTTATTTGTTGTATATGAATGCAGTCTAAGTTTGATTTGACACCCCACAAGCGTGATGCTAAAACATGGAAGGATGTAAGTGGCGGCATCAAATTTATGATTCAAAAGACTTACAATTCCAACAAATCTAATTTCAATCAAGATCATTGGTGCCGAGACATCGATGCCGGTAGGGTTGACATAGACAGAGTCCGCAGGGAGCGTCCTGAGAAAATTATTGCCGAGGAGTGGGAAAAACATATCGAATTTTGGAGTGATCCGAATTATGAAAAAATATGCCTAACAAACTCGCAAAATCGGTCCAAGATGAAGACACCGAGTCGGCACGGATCCCGATCGCTAGCACTCCTTCGAGACAAAGTGGTGAGAAATTCTATAATTAATTTACATACATATATGTATTTGATTATATGTTTTGGTGTGTTATGATTTTTTGTTTTGAATTTGTTTCATTCTATATATGCGTGTTTATGTATGTACAGACGCAAGCTGCAGTTGTAGCTGATGAGCCGCCCCCGTCTGTCATTGATCACTTCTTCTTGACGCACACCGACAAGGATGAGAATTTTATTTGCGAGGCGGACCGCGTCATGAATGTAAGAGTTTTTAAATTTTTAAAATTAATTTTTTTAAATTTTTTGTTTTGGATATACCTTGGTTTTCGACTATTCCTTGCCGAGAAATAATTTAGCAACCCGACTAATAAATAATATATTAACAATCGTCTGTTTTTTTCACTTCATTAGGAGGAGATGCTTGAGATGAAGGCTACAAGAAAATATACGGACGACGAGATCA
Source organism: Glebionis coronaria (assembly GCA_025667525.1). NCBI lineage: Eukaryota > Viridiplantae > Streptophyta > Magnoliopsida > Asterales > Asteraceae > Glebionis > Glebionis coronaria. The sequence goes on along the minus strand of CM046874.1, from coordinate 698,857,229 downwards.
ACCGTATAGTCACAGGCGGAAAGCAGCGCGGGCACATGCCAGGTGTCGGTCAGATAGTGCCGAGAAGGGGCCAAAATAATCCTTATACTCCATCCCCACCTACCGTCGACCCGCGATTGGATCAACTATACCAAGTGTATAATTTTATAAGAAGCGACGATAGTTTAGCCGATGCGTTCTCAATATTCCTATCGAGTGGTGCTAGCAGGAGTGGCACGGGAGGCAGCAGAAGTGGCGCCAGTGGGAGTGGAGCCGGTGGGAGTGGCGCCGGTGGGACTGGCGGTAGTGGTAATAAGAATGCTGACGGGTAGAATGGCAATAATGGTTAGTATGTCTTGTTTTCCTACCTTAGCATGCAAGTTTAATAATTGTAAACCCCAAATTGCAAGTTTAATATGTGTAACTAGGAACCAATGTATTTGTACTCAAGTTGTGACATATGTATTTGTATTGATCGAGTTAATCGATCTAGAGGTTACATGTTATTGTGTTTTGGTACTAGATTTGTGGTAGATTTCTGGTATTTGTATTCTCAGGTTTTGGTATTTGTATTATCAGGTTTTGGTAAATTTTATCTGGAAAAATCCTGAAAAAAATCTGGAAATAGCTTGCTATGCAGGCTGACCAAAAAAAATGACAAAGTTTCCCCGGCGACATATCGCCAGGGAAAACTTTGGCGCATTTGACCTTTTTAAAAAGTCAGCATAGTTTCCTTGGCGACATGTCGCCAGGGAAAACTTTGGCGCATTTGAACTTTTTGAAACTCAACATAGTTTCCCGGGCGACATGTCACCGGGGAAACGCTGGCGCAACTTTGACTTGTCAACGTAACGAAAGGTTTCCCTGGCGACGATGTCGCCGGGGAAAAGCCGAGATTAATTATGATTTTAGTTAGCTGTGGCTAATCACTCAGGTTTTTCCCGGCAACATATGTCGCCAGATAAACTTTCCCTTACAAAAGCCAGCATGACACCATTTTTATGACCAAAATGCAGTGGCGTCCACTTAGTCGCCAGGGAAACCTATATTTGTCGCCGGGGAAACTTTCCCTTACGGCTGATCCCTGGTGACTTTTCCCTAGCGACTTGTCGCTAGGGATTGGGTTTCCCTAGCGACATGTCGCCGGGGAAAGACTCGAAAATTAGATGGGGAAGAGCTCGAATTTTATAGTGGTTTTCTAAATTTTGTTATTATGTATTGTGAAATAAATATAAATATGACATTAAAATATAATAAAACATATATGTAATTTTGTATGTTGTGCCGTCATAAGTAACACGGTTAAAACATGTAAATTAAACACGCTATTACGTTACACCATACGCTTATGTATAATTATTTTTATATGTGTAGAATTATTCCTTGATATATTTTAAATTTTAAAATCCTAAAGTTATCTTTTTTACATCTCAACTTGTACATTATCAGGGATTGATGATATTACTTAACTGAAACATCAAAAACAAAATAAGGTCAACAATGGCGGCATCCATACCCACTTGACTACCGCTCATGCGCCTCCATCACCCAGATCTGACACCTACTTCACTTCATCGGTTTGTTAAATACTCTTTCTAGTTTTTTGTTTATCAGATTGTTTAAGAGGATCCTATCAAGATTGATTTACTAAAGTCAAACCATCTCTACCCTTCATACCTGTTCAAAATCAAACCATCTCCACCCTTAATTTCTAATTCAGTTCTTACTTTTAACGTTAATGTAAAGAAGGTTTCATTATGGATCGTCGTCGGAGAATTATTCCCGAAAATCTTCAATGTCGTATTACAAAATTTTTTGTCACCAATTTACCAAAAAGATGTAGTGGGTCTGATTTGGCCAGTCATGTTCGTCAGTTTGGCAAGATTTTTGATTTGTACATTGCAAGAAAAAGAGATAAAGGTGGAAACAGGTTCGGTTTTGTCTCAATGATCGACGTGAAAGACAAAGAGGAGATTCTAAAGAATCTTCACAACATTCGCTTGGGGGAATATCGGCTATGGTTCAACGTGGCCAGGTTTGTTCTAGAGGACGGGGAGATTAACAACAAGAATGCACAGTCGAATATTAACAATAATAAACAACACGGAGATGAATTTCATAGGGAACAGAAGGCACCGGTTTATGAACAGGCATCGGTTTTTAAGAAGGGTGAAAGGTCGTTTAAAGAGATGCTTGTCGGTAAGTCAGTAATTATTGATAGTGGCGTCAACGCTTTCAATAAGCTGTATGGAAGGGCTTTGGTTGAGAGAATGATTGATGTGGATGCCTTAAAGAATATAAAAGTGGTGCTGAACGAGATTTGTCCCGATTTAGGCAAAGTGTAGTATTTGGGTGGTTTAGATGTCCTGGTTTCATTCGAGGATGAGAAAACAGCTTTAGCAGTTCAGGAAGCCAAAAGTTCGATTGTGGGTAGATTCTCGAGGATTAGTATTTGGGAAGGGCAGAAATTTGGTTTCGAACGCTTGGCGTGGCTTAAAGTTAAAGGAATTACTCTACATTTATTAACTAATGAAGTTATTGATATGGTGGGAGGTGTTTTTGGGAAGGTTGTGCATAAGGCTAACAGATCCAATTCAGACGATGATTTATCATATGATTATGTTGGGGTTTTGCTAGAAGATGGGAAAAGGGTGTTCGAAGAAGTAATCTTGCAATGGAAGGATAGGAAGTTCCGTGTTTGGGTCATGGAGGAATCGGGCGAATGGCTGTCGGATTTCACTGATGAAAAGGCAACCCCGGATGGTCATGAATCAGGTAATGAGTTGCCTAACGAGACGCCGGAGAGGAACGATGACATTGCAATGACCGGCGACGCGCAAAACATGGACACTAATAATTGCATTAATGCCAATGATGTTGATTTAGTCAATCAACCGTTGCCAATTAATGTCGAGAAATCAGGCCAACTTAACGATTCAGTTAATGATAAGGAAGAAGTTTTTGTTCCAGCTATTAATTTTCCGTTTGAGCAATATTTCAGGGATAATAATGAAGGCCAAATGGGCGGGAGTAAAGTTAATAAAAGAAAAAAGTTTAAAAAGGGGTGCGAATTGGGCCGGAACAGTAACTCGTATTCTAGTAGCCAGGAAAGTCTCAAAGTGGTTAAAAGGCCTAAAACAAAATCTGACCTTTTTGGGCTTAGCAATTTGTTGGGCCTGAATGATGAGGATGAGTCGAACACTGTGGACGAAGAGGTGGTTTTGCCTGACAAGGAACACGAACACGTGGATTTGGATCTGAATTGTCATCCAAACTCACTGTCATCAGAAAATAACATTCCTTTAGATGATAAAAGAGGTGAGATAGAGGTCGAGTATATTGCCAGCCAGACACAAGAAGTTAATAGCTGTGGGGACGAGCTACATCCTACCGTTGAGATTGAAGCAACAAAGGAGATAGGGGAAAAGCTCGGTGTTCAACTTGACAGGTACGATACTTTTATTCGGGATGCTATCGATCAAGAAGGGTTACAAATCGGTAAGTTATGAATTGCCTATCCATAAATATTCGTGGGATTGGGGTGTGTGGGAAGGATAGATGGATTAAGGGGTTGAGAGAGGAGTTTGGTATTTCTTTTATGGGTTTGCAAGAGACTATGTCCAGTAGTAATATTCAAGAGGGGATGTTGGCAAAAGTTTGGGGAGGGTTGGGTTTTGATTATGATTTTGTTAGCGCCAACGGTCACTCGGGGGGAATTGTAAGTATGTGGGATCGAAAGGTTTTCACGAGGGATAAGGTATTTAACGATGATAATTTTTTGGTGGTTTCTGGTCTGTTGACAGAGAGATTGGTTCGATTAAATATTATCAATGTGTATGCTCCCCAACAAAATGTTGAAAAAAGAAACTTGTGGTCGAAAATTCACCAATATATGCAATCGTGGCAGGGTTGGTGGATTGTATTTGGGGATTTTAATGCGGTTAGAAGTCCAGAAGAACGTAAGAACTCAGTTTTTGACCCAAGTTGTGCTAGGGATTTTAACGATTTTATCGATGAAGCTGGGTTACGGGAATATAACTTGAAAGGATTGAAATACACTTATCTAGTTAATAGAGGTGGCGAGTGTAAAATGAGCAGAATTGACAGGATACTCGTATGTTCTAATGTCTTCAATAAATGGCCTAATGCTTGTGTTAGAGCTTTACATAGAGATTGTTCAGATCATTCTCCTTTGGTTTTGTCAATGGTTGACTCGAACTTTGGTCCCAAACCTTTCCGATGGTTTGACTCTTGGATGGATAGGCCCGGATGTCAAGACTTGGTTGAATCGACTCTAGAGGATAATAATGTTCAGGGGCATGCGGACTTTGCTTTAACCATGAAACTGAGAAGACTCCGGAACATGTTTAAAATATGGTTAAAAATCACAAGCTAAAAGAGGAGGAAGATGAGAGGAGACTTCGAGCCGAGAAGGAAGAGAGTGAATCTATGATGGAACAGAAAGAATTAGATGAGACGGAACTGTGGATTTGGGCAGAATGTAAAAAGAATCTTGAAGAGATAGAGCTCCATAGATCCCGCGATATCAAACAAAAGTCACGGGTTAAATGGGCGTCTTTCGGGGATGAGAATACGACCTTTTTTCATAATGTGGTTAATGGTAGAAAAGCAAGAAATGCTATCCCTGGTCTTGAGATTAACGGGGAATGGGTTTCAAAGCCAACATTGGTCAAGAAGGAAGTCTTACGATTTTTTAAAAATCATTTCAGAGAACATTATAGTCAAAGGTCGTTTATGGACTGTTCGGGACTGAAAACGACTAGCAACGAGGATGGTAACTTTTTGACTGCGGTGTTTTCTAAGCAGGAAATCAAAGAAGCAGTGTTTGAATGCGGTTCAAATAAGGCGCCGGGTCCGGACGGATTTAACTTCCGTTTTGTGAAGCGTTTCTGGAGCTTCTTGGAGGAAGATTTTTGTCGGATTATGGCAGAATTTTATGAAGCTGGTTCTGTTACTACTGGTTGTGGCTCGTCGTTTATAACATTGATTCCGAAGGTTATTACGCCATCGGGTCTTAAAGATTATAGAACTATTACACTAGTTGGTATGATTAGTAAAGTTATTTCTAAAGTACTTGCTGACCGTCTCAAGAAGGTATTGGGAAGTGTCATATCCGAACATCAATCAGCCTTTTTAAAAGACCGTTTTATTCTTGATGGTCCCTTAGTTGTTAATGAGTTAATGGAATGGTTAAAAAAAAGGAAGAGGAAGGCGTTTCTATTAAAAATTGATTTTGAGAAGGCATACTACAACGTTAATTAGAACTTCTTGATGTCGATTATGTCTCAAATGGGGTTCCCCCCTAGGTGGTGTAGATGGGTTCGAGGTATTCTGGTGTCGGCACGTTCTGCGGTTTTAGTTAACGGCTCCCCCACGTTTGAATTTAACTGTGAGAAGGGTCTTCGTCAAGGCGATCCCCTTTCAGCGTTCCTGTTCTTGATTGTCATGGAGGCTCTCTCTTGGATATTGAATAAAGCGAAAGCGATTGGTGAATTTACGGGCATTACTTTTACAGAGAATAAAGATGATATTACACATTTATTCTATGCAGATGATGCACTCATTTTGGGTGAATGGTCTCGTGTAAATTTGGAAAAGACGGCCCGTATACTTCGGGTTTTTTATTTATGTTCGGGGCTTCGTATTAATCTTCACAAATCTAATTTGTTTGGAGTTGGGACTGCCGATACAGAAGTCGATAATATGATGGAAGTTTTGGGATGTAAGAGAGGCGCTTTCCCTTTTGATTATTTAGGGATTAAAGTGGGAGCTAATATGAACCGGATTAACAATTGGAATTCGGTGATGATGTCATAAAGGCTAGACTTGTGTCGTGGAAGGCGAAAACATTATCCATAGGAGGAAGGTTGATTCTTATTAAATCGGTTCTTGAAAACTTACCGATTTATTATTTTTCTCTATATAAGGCTCCTATGGTGGTGATTGATAGGATTGAAGCAATTATGAGGCGTTTTATGTGGGCGGGATCTTCGGAAGAGAGAAAGATTTCGTGGGTGGCTTGGGATGTTGTTACTATGCCTAAAGCTGAGGGTGGTTTAGGAGTGAGTTGGCTGCAATGCATTAATGAAGCTCTCCTCCTTAAATGGGCGTGGCGTTTTAAAAAAGCACTAGCATGTGGAAAAAGGTAGTTGTGGGGTGTCACGGGTCATTTAGAGCTTGGACTATGTTACCATGTAACCCCTCGGCTAGCGGTTGTTGGAAACAAATTGTGAAAGTAGGTGAGAAAAAGCTACAAAACGGTAGAGATCTTAATAGCTATTTTGTGGGCATAGTTGGAAACGGGACTACAATTAATTTTTGGGGAGATAATTGGATCAGAAACGGACCGTTGCGTAATCAATATCCTAATTTATTCAGATTAGAAAAACATAAATGGGCCACGGTAGCTAGCCGAGTTCAGCATGTTGATGGTGTAAAAAGTTTAGCTTGGGAATGGCGCAGGAACCCTTCTACTAATGAGGAAGTTAGTGAACTTTTTGCATTGCTGTCGGACATTTATGATCATCAGTGGGAGAATGGAGACGATTACTGGAAGTGGGAAGGTGAAAAAGACGGTATATACACGGTGAATAAAGCAAAGAAGGTGTTAGCCGATAAACAAATGCCAGCCAATGATTCAAAGATGAAATGGGGAGGATGGACACCTCTCAAGTGCAAAATTATGGTTTGGCGGGCAGATCTGAACAAGTTACCTACAAACGTGGAGTTGGTTAAACGCGGGATCCAACTTGACAACGATTTGTGTCCCTTTTGCGATGCTCAACAGGAAACTTCTACGCATCTGTTCACAGGATGCCTGTTTACTTTCGAAATCTGGTCTATAGTGGGAGCATGGTGTAGACTAAGTCCGGTGTTCGCGTTTGACATTAGCGATCTTTTGATGTTGGCCGATAATCAGACAAAGTCTAAAAAAGAGGTCCAAATCCTTCGAGGTATACAGCTATGTGGTCTATATGGAATGAAAGGAATGCCAGAGTCTTCAACAACAAGTCCCAGAGAACAATTGAAGTGATGGAAAACATTAAGTTGTTGTCGTTTTTTTGGATTCGTCATAGATCAAGATTAAAAGTTATTGATTAGAATAAATGGTGTAAATATCCTTTAGACTTGATGTAATGTCGTTTGCCCCGGGGTCCTTGTTTTGAGGACCGTCTGTGGCGCTTGTGTTTGAATGAAATTTATGTTTCAAAAAAAAAAAAAAAAAAGTTATCTTTTAAATCATTCTCATCTTAAATGGAGAAATGTGTCGTTGCTTACATGGGCTCGAGGCTCGAGCAACCCAACCGTCGTACAAAAATATAGGAGGCTTCTAGAACCTTCAAAAATTCCCATATCAATTTCAACTACAATACGACTCACCTTATTTACTTCAATTCAATGATAATTACACCCTCTATATAATAACTTCTTTATTATTTTTCATGCAAAAACGTTGACACAAGTACGATCCACTACGAACTAAGATGACATCGATGAAGCAAGTGCTCGATCAATCAACAACGCCTCGACTTTGCAAAACCGGTTGCGGGTTTTACGTGAACAAAGAAACAGGAGAGTTTTGCTCTAGTTGCTATAAGGCCGACTTGCTAAAGAAGATTAATGCATCATTCGAAGAAGTACCTAAAGTAGTTCTTGATGTAAACAATAATGCGGATAATCATCATCAGAGTAACAATGAAGTTGTTAAGAAAAGGAACCGATGCCATGTAGATAATCATCATCTGAGTAACGATGAAGTTTTTACGAAAAGGAACCGATGCCATGTCGATAATCATCAGAGTAAGGAAGAAGTTGTTAAGAAAAGGAACCGATGCCATGCTTGTAACAAACGTGTCGGGTTGGTTCCTTTTTGGTGTAGGTGTGGCGAGAGCTTTTGTGGGTTGCATCGGATGCCTGAAAAACATGCGTGTAAGTTCGACTTCAAGGCTGCTGGTCGTGTGCTTTTAGAAAAACAAAACCCTCTTTGTGTAGCTGATAAATTGGAGTTTAGGTTATAACTTCTTTTTCAGTGAAGTCAGATGCATGCTTTTTTTTCAACTGAAGTTAGATTTTTGGTATGTTTGGATGATATTGTTAATATAGTTTTGGTATCTTTGCTTTATTGTTATACTTTTGTTGTGTGACAATATTGATTTAGTACAATAAAAGTTTCCATTTTATATAGATACAATGATACAAAACTGCTTATTGTTTTACATGTTAGCAAACTTTGCTCAACTTTCATGTATGGATATCCTTAAATTTATGGAGAACAAAGTTCTCACATGGTCTCCAGAAGTAAAGTGTCCTTGCGGCTTGCGGACAAAGCTGATCGATAATGTTGTGGTTGTTCTTTGTGGAATCGTCTTAACAATGGCCGTAACAATCAATGTTATTTCCTTGCATCTGGCAAGGTTGGTAAGACGAGAATCTATACATAGTAATCTATGAACGATTTCTGGTGCATGTTGGGTTAATCGTTTATGTGTCGCGGTTCACGTAACACGTATGCATGCATGGATAGACTTGCATAAGTATATATGGTCGTATATTATGTTTGAATTAGTAAAAGTTATTGACCGAATGTTATGCAGGTGCATGTTGCACGTTCTTTAGAAGTTGGTTTAGTGTTTACCTAGTTTTTAGGTAGAGTAAGTTGCTAATTTTATGTTGATTGTTGCTTTTCACAGTGGCTATATATAGCCTGCCTTATTGTGGTGAATTAAAAGTACTAAAGTTTCTTTCTACAAATTCATTTTTCCTCACTTAATATCAGAAGTTGTAATCTGATATTTTACATTTGGTATCAGAGCGCTAGGCTCGTAAGCCTCCGCCATCGGCGGGTGTGTCGATCGGTGGAGGGCAGGTGTTGAGAAGGTTCGGACAGCGGGGGCTGTTTGAAAATAGACCGAATGCCTTCTATGTACTAAGGCAACGAAAGACCAAAGTGAGCAGCAAGCTTTGATCGTAGAAAGCTTTATAAGACCGCGAGGGCCGAAGAACCGCAAAAGACCGGCGGTACGACGGTTCCTAGACCGAGAATGTTAAGACCGAGACCGAGACAGAAAAAGTCAAGACCGAGACCGAAGGAGGCAACCTAGACCGAGACCGTGACCGCGTGTTGCCCGAGAAAGAAAAGAAGACCGAAAAGACCGACGCCGTAGAGAAGACCGAGGAAGCTCCGGCGTGAGACCGAAAAGACCGAGGAGCTGCAAAGGAACGGGGCAGCACCTAGACCGACATAGGTGACAAAAGACCGAAGGATCACCTAAGAAATATTAGACCGAAAGACCGAAAGAGATAACCTTGACCGACGGTTATCTAGACCGAAGCTTTTATAGCTGGAGACCGAACAAGGCAACCAAGACCGAGACCGATACCGCAGGTTGTCTGAGAAAGAAAGAAAGTCCGAGTTTCAACAGCAAAGACCGGAAGATACTGTTGATTCAAAAGACCGATGACCGAAGACCGAATAGACCGAATGCTGTTGAATCGCATGACCGAAGATTCACAGAAAGACCGCGCAAAGTTTTCTCTCAAGAGAAAACAAGAATGGAAAAGTCGAGAATTCAGAAGGTTCGCAAGAAGGTGTGTAGGACGTGACCGAGGCGACCAGAACAAACGATTAAGGGGGTGAATGTTGGGTTAATCGTTTATGTGTCGCGGTTCACGTAACACGTATGCATGCATGGATAGACTTGCATAAGTATATATGGTCGTATATTATGTTTGAATTAGTAAAAGTTATTGACCGAATGTTATGCAGGTGCATGTTGCACGTTCTTTAGAAGTTGGTTTAGTGTTTACCTAGTTTTTAGGTAGAGTAAGTTGCTAATTTTATGTTGATTGTTGCTTTTCACAGTGGCTATATATAGCCTGCCTTATTGTGGTGAATTAAAAGTACTAAAGTTTCTTTCTACAAATTCATTTTTCCTCACTTAATATCAGAAGTTGTAATCTGATATTTTACAGTGCATTTCTAATTTAAAAACCAAACCCCCCAAAAAAAAAAAAAAAACTGTACAGTAATCCGCATCTAAATTGATGGTGTATCGCAATTACAGGTTCCTGGAATAGGCAGCCGGTTACCAGAGGTTTTGGAATATTGCTGCTAACTATGCTTACCGGAAGACCTATGTTTCCGATAGATCAAATAGATTTGGTATAAAAATAAGTTTGTGCAGCCAAATATGTGATATGTCTGATCAGATGATCAGAACTGTAGTGGATCCAAGAATAAAATTAAGTGTTCCAAATCTGTGATATGTTTGGACCGTGTGTGGCATGATTTGTGGCTCACTTCGTTTCGTGAATATATTTGGGCAGAGTGTAGCACTTTCAAAAAACTAAAGAAATATTCACAAAACGAAGTGAGCCGCAAATCATGCCACACACTGCCCAAGATCTTGGATCCGCCCACTGTGTGGGGCAATACTAAATGAGGGAAATATCATAGGTCCCAGTGGAAGCAACTTTGGTGCTAAAGATCGTCATGTTCGACTAAGTCTCATCAAAAGCCAAGGCGAGTTTTGAGTACTTTTGCAACGACTCACCGAGCTAGTATCACTTGAATATGGCAGCATCAAGCAATAACAAGTTCAAAGAAAATAATACAATCGACATCATATACCAAGTGATTATCGACCTCAAAGTTATTGATATATATGACAGAACATAAATTCTGCAGTTTTATCTTAAGATCCTTAATTTTGCATTTTATAAACAAATTTGCTTAGTTCAATAATTCTGAAACTCTTGAGGCTAAACTTTGTTTCGCTTCTTGAGAAACACCATTCTTCCCAATTGCCGACGCCACTACCGGTGCTCCCCATATTTTCGTTCTCAAACACCACGAGTGCAGCTTCAGATATGGTACCATCTTTCACGAGGTTGACCTACATATAAGAAAATACATATAAAGGTCTTTTTATAAATTTCTAGCTGACTATATATTATTTTATCGGATTAAATATCTAACTGTGCTAACCATTATTGATCCAACAGGCGACGACGTGAAGAGAACAGATGCACCTGTTGTTAAGCTCTCGTCTGTTAAGGCTTCGACAAACTTGTCCCTGGTTGCCACATCAGCAGCTTCATAGGCTCCGTTTGCTTCCAGAGTCTCAACCCACAATTCGGATAGCTTTTCAGAGAAATATTTGCCAGGCAGCGGTGTTAACATTGAAACTTTAGTAAGTTTCTCGAAGGGGCATGTACAAGTGCATAAACACAATCATATTAGTATATCGAGGTGTTGAAGATATTGTGTTTTAAGTTCACTTACCAGTAACAACATCGTTGTAAAATTCGTTTGAATCCATCAACTCTGCAGGGGTCACTTAACAGCTAGTGACTGAATAGTTGTATCCTCCAAGTACACACTAACTGCCGTAACCGTAATGACTTTGCCTTCCTTTTCAAGATATCTAGCACCTAGCTTGCATGCAATACAAAATAAACATTAAGGCTGCAATCAAGCCAAGCCGAGCTCAAAGTTTGACACGGCTTGGGCTTGACATTATAGAAAACCATAACATAGGCTCGAGCACAGCTTGATATGTCGACTAAAAAATATGGAATATTACATAAATATTACTAGTTTCGTATGAGCTTATGCGTGAAATTTAATGGTGAAATTTTATAATTTACGCATTGTTGTTTGCATGGCTCGAGCAACCGGCCCCTCGTGCAAAAATATAGCGAGAGGCTTCCAGAACCTTCAAAAATTCCCATATCAAATCAAGTTCGAACTATAATACAACTCACCTTATTTACTTCTACCCTATATATAATAAGTAATAACACCAATGTCCAAACCAAAAAGTAATTAACTTCATGCAAAAACGTTGACACAACAACGAACTAAGATGACATCGATGAAGGAAGAGCTCGATCAATCAACAACACCTCGACTTCGCAAAACTGGTTGCGGGTTTTACGTGAACAAAGAAACAGGAGAGTTTTGCTCTAGTTGCTACAAGGCCGACTTGCTAAAGAATACTGCATCATCTCAAGTACCTAAAGTTCTTGATGTAAATAATAATGCGGATAATCATCATCATAGTAACGATGAAGTTGTTAAGAAAAGGAACCGATGCCATGTAGATAACCATCATCTGAGTAACGAAGAAGTTGCTACGAAAAGGAACCGATGCCATGTAGATAATCATCATCAGAGTAACGAAGAAGTTGTTAAGAAAACGAACCGATGCCATGTTTGTAACAAACGTGTCGGGTTGGTTCCTTTTTCGTGTAGGTGTGGCGACAGCTTTTGTGGCTTGCATCGGATGCCTGAAAAACATGCGTGTAAGTTCGACATCAAAGCTGCTGGTCGTGTGCTTTTAGAAAAACAAAACCCTCTTTGTGTAGCTGATAAATTGGAGTTTAGGTTGTAACTTCCTTTTCAGTGAAGTTAGATCTTTAGTATGTTTGGATGATATTGTTAATATATTGCATGCATGTATCTTTGCTTTATTTGTGTGACAATATTGATTTAGTACAATTAAAGTTACCATTTTATATAAAATACAATGATACAAAACTGCTTATTGTTTTACATGTTAGCAAACTTTGCTCAACTAGGATTCATGTATGGATATTTCAAAAAAATTGATGGAGAACAAAGGTGAATTTGGAGGAGGAGAACAAAGTTCTCACATGGTCTCCAGAAGTAAAGTGTCCATGCGGCTTGCGGACAAAGGTCGTAACTATCATATGTATAAAAATATCATAAAAACTGTGCAAAAATCTTTGTATTTATTCGATGTGTGTTTATAGGTTCGAATGTCATGTAAAAGACAAAAGATCACAAGAAACAAGCAAAAACGAACACGGAAAATGAAGCCGTACAAAGAAGCGGACCCGAATGATGATTTTCGAAAAATACCATTGAAGTTTGAAGAATGTACAAGTTTGGTCCTCCAACTTTGAAGAACTGACACTTTATACTTTTGTAAAATTCCAAAAATTATAAGTTTGGTCCCTAAAGTATGAATACTTTACAAGTTATGCCCTTGAAGAATGGTCAAGTTACCATACAAGTCCTTATTCAAAGTTATGAAAGTCACAAGGACTTGTTTTGCCAAAAGCCAAAGTTTTTACAAATGGAAATTAACTACTATTCTACCATGAAAAGTTGGATGAGAATACAAGTTTGTTCATAGAGGAGGGGTGAAATTTGCCACAAACCATACCTATATACCCTAATAATACCCAAACCCAACCCAAAAGCCCAACAACAAAACACCACCAGCCCATTGATTTATACCCGATTTTACTAAATGGTCAAACAGTCAAATCTTTTTAGAACGTGGAAAACACCTAATCTATACCAAAAATAGATTAAAACTTCATCATCATCTCCTAAACCCTAATACACTAGATACAAATAATCTATTCACCCACCTTTAATCTAATTAACCGAAGAGGTTTTACCTTTTACCCTTTACCCAATACACCACATAACCAAGAAAGTGACCCTTCCTCATCCCCCCCCCCACCCCCACCCACCCACCCACAACATCATAACATTCACACATTGTCACAAAATCCCAAAAATTTCCAGCAGACTAAATCAACGGTTCATATTATTTTCTTGCTCTCCAATTCAAGATGGACGCCCCTAGATGATCAAGTACTCTGGATACATCACATGACACCAAAGATCAAGATTTGAAAAATTCGAATCAAGCATATTTTCAAAGATTCTTGAAGGGTTGTATAGGGAATATATATATTAGGTTTTCTAGTTCTAGATGTTTCCTCACTCATGTATATATAGAAGCATTAGCAGATGTAATAGGATGTTCCAATTTTCCTCTTTTAAAATTTGTAATGGAAATGAATGTTTGAATTGAGAATTGAGTTCCTTGGTTTTTTAAAATTCATTTAATTTCAATGCATCTTAATTTCTCGTCGAATTTCTTTTATTACAAAGTTAATTCTCAAGTTTTTATCAAAGAAAAACGGTTTCCTGTTTTTGTTTGAGAACCACTGTTCATTAAGCTGTCTCATAAGCTTATTTGGCACATAAGCTTATGAGATTGGTTTTTGAGGAGTGTTACTTTCTGTCACTTTCAATTTCATTACAAAAAATTCTTTTCAAGAGTATTCTAAAAAAATCAAAGTCTTTGTTCCTTTTTTTTCTTACTAACTCACTGTGGCTATAAGCTAATGACCAGCTTATCTGACAAATAAGCTGAGCCAATAGCTTTTAGATACTTGTAGCTTGTTGTTTGTTCATTCATTTCGGGATAAGAAGTTCAAGGCATCTTCAAGTTTACTTATTTCTAGTCTATGGTATACCTAGCAACAAAGAAGCCTCATGCATCATCTCATAAGTTCTTTAAGTTGTTAAACAAGCTCAAAAGGTGTGGGACTTGACCTATAGCAAGCTTGGTTAGCCTGTGAAAGATGGACCCAATATAAGTCTTTCGTTGACCTTTTTACTTTTTTAGCTTTTACAATTTTATGCTTTATGCTTGTTCTTTTTTGTTAGTTGTAAGTTTATGGTTCCTTGGTGTTCATGTTATGTTCTTGCTATTTGATAAATTGTTACTTGAATTGGTTTCCAGTTTTATGCACTAAAAATCTTGTAAACTGTACTGAAAGGGGTGTTTGGTTTGTCTTGGTTAAAGGGATGGGTGACAACATTACTTTACCAAAATAACTTGCACATGCTAGATAGGTTAGGGGTAAATGATTTTTGGTTTTGAAATGCATATGGTAGTGTAAAGTGTAGTTCCAAGCTTTGTGAAAGTTATCTGCATATCACAGGCCTAAAGCACCAGATCCATTTTCTTGCTTAATTGTGTATGTTGGATTTTGAAATTTAGGTTATTGCTAGTTAAAGGGGTGTTTAAGATCTGTTCTCTGTTAGTTTTAAGTTTAGACAGCTTATTTGCGAGTTTGGGTGGCTTAAAATCCTTCTAGAGGTCAAACAGTTCAGCAAAAACACTTTTCTGTCTGATTTTCGCATTCAGTGAACTTTACACTAACAATGGTAAAGTTTTTCCCACTGTTAGTGTTAAGTGAACTCTAACTTCTAGTCTTATTTTAGCATGTTTAACACTAATAGTGAATTGTACTCTTGTTTGCTTAGCTGGGTGCTTATCGCTTGTTGTTTTGAGCTTATTTGTTATTATTCTAGCTTAAATTTCACCTCCCCACAAGCCAAAGCTTATGGGGTTGAGTCAACCCAAAAGAAATAAAAACGCAAAAAGGGTATTAGCATGGTTCGAACACACGACCCCTCGTATGGGGGACTAGCGTGCTTACCATTGTACCGACCCTTTTAATCTGTCATATGCTCATTCCATTTTCCTTTTATTAGTTTTTCTTTCCATTGTTTTAAAAATAAGTTGTAGCTTATTAGGCTTATTTGTGCTTACTCCGTCTAGTTTTTTGCTTCTTTTTATTTTTCCTTCAAAGTACTTTGGTTTTTATACTTTTTGGTAGTTTTTCAGATTTTTCACTTTTACTTTATTATTTTAAATCCTTTTTTTATTAAGTAATTTAAAAATAGAAAAAGTGTTTCTAAAATTTCCAAAAAAATACCTTTTAGGTTTTATTAAATAAGTTTTAGGTTTTCAAATCATAAAATTTTGGTTTGAACTTTCTGTTATTTATTTTAATTTTTTGTTCTTTAATTAGATTTTAAAATTTAATAATAATTAAGTAAAAAGTTTTCAAAAAGTTTTATTGATTTTTCATTGTAACGTAGATTTTTTAGGATTTATTTGAAATTTTTGGAGATTTTATAGGAACTTTTTATTTTTCGTCTCGATTCGCGCGAAAACACGTTCGTCATAGTTATAGTTTTTAGCATAATCCGTATTTATTTTTCACATATTTTCTTTCCAAAAACGTAACTAATCCAAATCAGTTTTTAATTGGCCAAACAAACCACACCTCCTTCAAGAACGAAGTCAACGATCGGTTTTTAGGTTTCCTAACGTAATTACTTAATACTTACCATTTTTACGCTTTTTTCCCTAAAAATTGTAATTTTACTCCTCATCAATAAGCATAAATTCGAACAAAATAAGCATTAATTCTAAATCAAAACTACTTAATAAATTAATGTAATAATCAAACAATTAAAAAAGACTTATATAAGCATAAATCAAATAAAAATCAGCATAAATCAAATAAAAAAGCATAAAATAAATAAAATTCACTACTACAAAAAAGCCCTTAAAGACCCCCTAAAGAGACTAGTTACGTGAAAAAAGTGTGTATGACTTAAAAATGATGGGAAGGGAATAAATAGAAACTTGTTTTCTTAAAAAAAAAACCAGTCTCTATAAGGTGAATTCTAAAGAGACTAGTTTTGTAGGCTGCAACCACTCCTTTTATACACTTAATGACACTGGTTTTTACGTAACAACTTGTATTTATGTGTTAATGTTAAGGACACCGTTTTATATCAAAAAAACTAGTGTTTTTAGACATTTAAAAACACTGGTTCTTTTAACAACTAGTCTGTTTTATGTAAATAAATTTTGTGCTTAATTTTTTCTAACTTACAATCATAAGGACTCAACGGTATATACTTGTTTTTATAACATATTACGTTTTTAGTCTTTATAAACTTTATATGTGATTAAATTATAAGGACCATTAAATAAATAAAAAATTAAGAATCATAACTTGTGTAAAACTTATTTATAGGCACTTCCTGTTAATACATCATCTTCTTTTCTTTTTAATCTGATAAAAAAAGCAACAGAGGGTCTTGAACCCTTGACCTCTCAAATGACATTAGACGCAGCATCTCTCTGTTAAACCATCTGATCTATAGGCACTTCCTGTTAATACATCCTTTTTTTAATCTGTTTTTTATTTCCTGATAAAGAAACAACCAAAAAGTACAAAAAAATGGGCAGCAAGTGGATCGAACCCCTGACCTCAGGGAACAAACAGACACATAAATACACTCTTTAACCATCTGCACCAAGTGTTCTCTTTGGTTTATCATTACAAAAGCTTTTACTTGTACTCTTTTAACTTTATTTGCTTAAAATCTTATTTTATGCTTATTTCGAGCTTATTTGAGCTTATCTTTTCAACTTACTATTTTTTATAGTTTTCTAACAGCGTTTTTGATTTTCTATAATTTTTTAGGATTTTTGAAAAATCATTTAATATTTTTAAATCATTTAATTAGTTTTAATCTTAATTAATTCATAAAAAACTTATTTAATAGTCAAAAAAATATAATTCTTTTTTTCTAAAATTTCTTGTTGTCGTTTATAATGTAAGAAAAATTAAAATTGCATTTTTAGGCTTTAAATTCAATAAATTATTTAAATGTCGCGTTTTTATACGTTCGTTATTATTTTCGTGTGCTTTTGTTATTTCGATTTTTTTGGCCCAAAGTTCAAATGAGTCATGTTCATTAGTATAAGAGCAAAGTTCATACAGCGTAGTTTGACGGTGTCATGGGGGTGTCAGGGTCATTAACAGTGGAGTGAGAGTGGTGGCCGCTGGTGAAGACATCAGTGTTGTTGTTTAATTAGAAAGGGTTAAACAGTAAGGCTATTTGGTAATATTTTTATTTCGATTATGTTGTTTGACCCGTTACCTATTTATGAAGTATCAATTTAACCCAAAGTTCATACTGCGTACTTTTATTGTTTTATGCATCAGACCCGTGGAAGATAAACTACAACTTGCCGATAGGGTATCGTTCCACACGATATGAGTCGATCGGGTATCGTTGTATACCATATAAATCGATCGATATCGTTGTACACGATATGAGTCAACAGGGTATCGCTGTACACGATATGAGTAGATAGGGTATCATTTCACATGATATGAGTCGATAGGGTATCGTCGTACATTATATGAGTCGATAGGGTATCGTTTCACATGATATGTGTCGATTGGGTATTGTTTCACATGCTATGAGTCGATAGGATATCGTCGTACACTATATGAGTCGATAGGGTATCGTTGTACACGATATGAGTCGATAGGGTATCGTTTCACATGATATGAGTCGATAGGGTATCGTTGTATATTATATGAGTCGATAGGGTATCGTTTCATATGATATGAGCCGATAGGGTATCGTTTCACATGATATGAGTCGATAGGGTATCGCTGTACACTATATGAGTCGATAGGGTATCGTTGTACACGATATGAGTCGATAGGGTATCGTTGTACACAATATGAGTCGATAGGGTATCGTTGTACACGATATGAGTCGATAGGGTATCGTTTCACATGATAAGAGTCGATCGGATATCGTTGTACACGGTATAAGTCGATAGGGTATCGTTTCTCATGATATGAGTCGATCGGGTATCGTTGTACACGATATGAGTCGATATGGTATCCTTTCATACAATATGAGTCGATCGGGTATCGTTGTACATGATATGAGTCGATAGGGTATCGTTTCACACGATATGAGTCGATCGGGTATCGTTGTATACCATATAAATCGATCGGTATCGTTGTACATGATATGAGTCAATATGGTATCGTTGTACACGATATGAGTCGATAGGGTATCGTTTCACATGATATGAGTCGATTGGGTATCGTTGTACATTATATGAGTTGATAGGGTATCGTTTCACATGATATGAGTCGATAGGGTATCGTTTCATAGGATATGTGTCGATCGGGTATCGTTGTATACCATATAAATCGATCGGGTATCCTTTCACACGATATGAGTCGATAGGGTATCGATGTACACGATATGAGTCGATAGGGTATTGTTTCACCTGATATGAGTCGATCGGGTATCGTTCTACACGTTATGAGTCGATAGGGTTTCGTTTCACACGATATGAGACGATATGGTATCGTTGTACACGATATGAGTCGATAGGGTATCGTTTCACCTGATATGAGTCGATCGGGTATCGTTGTACACGTATGAGTCGATAGGATATCGGTATTTTTGGCACCTATGTCAGCATTGTAGTTGCATTTAAAAACATCATATTGTTGCCTTGGGGTCAGTTAAAATAATTGTATTCGAACACTAAAAAATGTTTTGACTCGAAACTAGAAAAAATTTACAAAACCGAAAAATCAAATAAATTCAGTTTGATTAAGGTTCGACTCGACTTCTCGGTTTGAGTCATTTGACACGGCCTTAATATATTTGATATGTCAAACGCATTTTAAATTTTTAACAAACCCCGCACTAACTTTTGCCAACAAAATGAAATTCCCTTTCAACTTTTCATAAGTCCGCCGAGTTTTTTCCTAAAAATCAAACATCCCTATGCTAACCACTCCTTATCTTTTATCCCCAGATCTGATAAAAAAAATGTTAGCCTCATGTTCTACTTCATCTCACAAAATCATACTTCATCTCAATTCGTTTTCTTTTCCGGTCACTTTAATTCTGCCCTAATTTTTAATTTTCCTTATTATCCTTGTTCGAAGGATTGTGTTTATTTGAGGCTGCCGAGATATTCATCCAAACACCTCATAAACCCTAGGCAACCACCTCACATACGAGATGTTTATGTCCGGAAGAGAAGACACCTGACTCCGAATCTCCCTACAAATTCACAACCTTCTTATGGGTAACATGTATTCAAATCAAAATTTAATAATTAATTAACCCAAACACATGCAATTAAAAATTATGGAGAGAAAATGTTGTTTTTCATGTAAATAGGATTTTTATGTTGTTTTTACTTTTGATTTCATTTATTCTGATATGTGTTTTTCTTTCAACAACAGGGAAGTGGATATAACGTTAGCAATAGGAGGACAGAGTTCGGCCAGTAATCGGTTTTGTTTCTTTCTGATTGTTTTTTTATAAGTCAGTTGATGCTAAGATGTATCGGTACTGTTTTTTTACTGGGTAAACTGGTACAAAACCGAAACTAGCACCGTTTAGTAAAATAGATATTCTCAAATTTGACTCTTTTAGTTTGTAAATTTGCTATCCATATCAATATTTCTTTAATCTGATTGGTATATAAACCTTTTATTTATTTGTTTCACCCCATTGGCACATTGTAAACTATTAATAAATTAAGAACAATTTTTAAAAGTCGCTTGAATCAGTGTGATGTTAAGGATACCATGGTCCTATCTTACTCGTTATCATATTTACCTAGATATTACATGACGGGGAAAAGGAGCTAGCTCTAAGTGAATCAGGTTCATCTAAGTATGGCTCATCCACTGGCAATAAGGTAATATTAGCTCGCCACATCACATGTTAATTGTCTGTCGCGTACTTTATTACGTTATTGCAACCGCAAGTCTCAATAATGAGTGAACAAGCGAACTGTAGAATATTCGAGTTCTAAACATGTGTGTTTACTAGGAAATTGGAGAAAAACTATCAGAAATTGGCGGCAGGTTGGATTACCCGCCTTACAAAAGATCCAGCCATACCGGTATCTTTGTTACACGTGGTAGATAAATAACTTGCAAATTTGTTACTTTGGTGATTTTAGTAGCCTAAGAAAGTCCTATTACTCATCTTTATGGTTTATGTCAAGTCTGATGTTGATTAAAACTATGGCCTTGTATTTTTCGTGTATCACGTTGCAGGTTCTGTTTTTATACTTTACGTAATCATTTGGTGTGACGTTAAGGCCCTCTCTTCACCACTTTGTTACATCACATCTTTAATCTCCAATATATTATCCATTTCTATATTATACCAACTCTAATTACATTTTAAAAGTACTTCTTTGGCCATGACATGTTGCTCGAATTAATATTAAATCCTTTTGCCTCATGTGATTGTTTAACCCTTTTCTTTTTAATTTGAGTTGTTGGCTAAATTTTATATAATTAATTTGCAGGTGTAATTGAGTGTCAAGACGCATGGTGCTTGATTGTTTTACCTGCTGGAAGGGATGAGCACAATAAGAATTTTGTACCGGATCGACATCGTTTATGAGGTACCAAATTTTTCCTTAGGCGAAAATGGTAGTCCCATTCTCGGAACTGATGGGTAGACCGGTATCGGGCTTGGGTAAATCGTTGGAAAATTCAGAATATTAAAATTATAGACATGTTTAAGATTTAATATACCCTAATTATAGCATAAGAGAAATTGTTACTCTGATAAATGACTCATTTGACACGCATATATACATTATTTACAAAATATAAACTGAACACCCCTCGTGTCTTTCAGTTGTTACTCTGATAAATGCCTTTTTTACCCCACTGTTGTATGAACTTATCTATATGGTCACAACTACAGCTACTAATGAAATATAAATATGGTTATGGTTATTTATATGAAGAAAATATTCCAAGTTATTTCATTAAAGAAACCAAGTTGTAAAAAATAATGTTACATTTAGAGTTACTAAGGATTTCTCTTTCATTTTCCAGTTAATGGTCATGTTAATTGAAAAAAGAGACTAACAAGCAAACATGACTAAGAAAACATAAACTAGACTATGATGCAAAGTTAGAAAACATAAGATGTGGTAATTTTAGCAGGTGCATGGCGCATTGGTTAAACCAAGTATGTGTATAATAAAGAACAAGGAATGATCCATTTCTAACTTAAAAGTATACATGTATACTTCCATGTATACAAGCTCCTATACATAATAAATTCTCATAAAATTCTTCTACTTATACATAGAAATGGACTCCAGCGCCTCTTCATTTAAGCTAGAATCAAAATAAGTCCATTTAAATCTAGTGTATTGCTACTCTTCTTTTTTGGGTTAGAATCAAAATAACAATAAAAATCCCATTTATCCGCTTTATCTAAATTTACAAATTCCTAAAAGACATTGAAAGACAGACCTACGGCTCATCAATATGCTAAGCACCTAACATTGTAGAACAAAACATTTTTTTAAGAAAGACGGTGCTTAAAACGATATGGTGCCGACATCCTTTTGTTATAGGGAAACCTCAGCAAAATTCTCTCAGCGATACACCTTTAAGGGTTAGTTGACTCCTTTATTATCTTCTGCAATATCTTGAATAATCTTCCACGGATCAATGTGGAACTTAAATGATATTAACAACTGTACGAGTTATACATTTTTTCTTAGCTTATTACTGTGTAAATAGTATACTTATCATGTCTTATAAGTTGTCATGTATCATTTTTAAAATGTCTCGTTTTCTGTTGTTACAACAGTGGCCACCTTAGCATTGTACTACTATTTCTGCTGCGTAGAATCAGGTACAATCAGATTGATCTAGGCATATGTTGCATCTGAACATTAGAAATTTACTTTCGATTAAATTGTTAAATGCTTATCAGTTATATGTATTTTATTCTTAATGTTTACATTCGATTAAATTAATTATAGGTACCGTGGAATAACGAGCGTCTGTTGGATACCAAAGAGATAAACGCGATCATTGGCACATGGTTCACATTGTGGCGAGATTAGACATAGACGATTAAGCTAAATTCTAGTAATATTCTATATTGTTGTAAATTCTAGTATGACTTTAATTTTAATAAAAATTGTGTTTGGTTGCTTTAGTTTGTTGGTTTTACAGTTTTGGTCCTTCTAAATTAGTTTATATATATTCATTATATTTGTATTTCTTCATTTTGGTGGGTTAAAATTGTAAAATTTGGAATTTACTAAAAATTCCAATTTTTTTTAAAAAAAATACCGATTTCCAAAGAGACTTATTTTTTAGAAAATACACGTCTTTTTACTCTATAAAAAGACTGGTTAGATGTTGCTAAAAAGACTAGTTTCTGGAGGAATACTATAGATACCAATCTCTAAAGAGACTTATTTTTGTTTTTAAAATAAGTGTCTATACGTATTATAGAGATTGGTTTTCAAACTAGTTTTTTTAGGATTTGCTGAACAGATATCCCCCTTTGGAGACCTTTTGCAAAACCAGTCTCTAAGGGATTTTTTGACCAGTCTCTAAGGGCTTTTTTGTAGTAGTGATTTGAGCATAAATCAAAATAAAAACTAATTAAGCATAATAAACTTCAAAATAAGCATAAAAATAAGCCTTAAAATATAGAATGTATCGAAGCTTATTTTACCCTTGCTGGCGCATATTCATCTCGAATCCACAAATCATGTGATTTGGGGGTAAAATTAGGGTTAGGCTTAGGTTAGATCGAGATAGAGGATGGTGGATCGTGGTTGGTGGCGGTGGTGGTTTTTATCAATGGTGGTTAGTGGTGGTCGTTGGTGGGTGGTAGGTGGTGGCGATGGTGGTTGGTGACGAGGTTGGTGGATGAGTGGATCGTAAGGCCGACTCTTATGATGTGCCACACGTGCCTACGCACAGGGCCACAAAAATAACAGAGCCACCAAATTTGGTATTATTCTATACAAACAATATGCAATTTGTTAGTCAATTTGATGTTGGTGGTTGTTTTATTACGGTCCAATAAGAGATAAGCCCAATCCCATCATAACATATATTCTCCGTAAATAATTAAAAACGTGTCTCATTAATTCGTTAGACTTTTCAAGCAATTTGGAGAAATCAAGTTCGGACTTGCGGCAATATTTCTCTTGTTTTTACAATCGATTACAATTCTGCCGTGAATCCCCGTAAAGTTTCAAACATTTTTTAATATTACTAATACTAGTACTTTTTACGTGTCATCAATGAATTTTTATTATTTTTATTTATACATTTGGTATTTAGCGGGGCCTTCACATATTGTTATTTTTACACTCTTCCAAATGTTGCATTTTACTTTTTACGTGTTATATTTCAGGTTTTTGGTTCTTGCGCTCGGTTACTCTTAATGGGCTTGGCCTTCTCACTTGTGGGCTTGCTAACCGTTGGAGCATGTTTGGTGACTTTGCATATATTCCCCTAACAATTTATTTGCTAGGGTTAACAGTCTTTATTATACACACACACATATTGGTGTGTGTTGTCTGCCCTCTCTCTTTCTAACCTTTGGTGGTTCATGGGAGGTCTTCATCTAGTTTTATCTCGATTTCTTGTGCCTGACTGAGTGAATCTTATAGTAAGGAAGATTGGATCAACCTAGTTGGGACAATCTCACATTTATCTTATAATCGTTCGACTAGCATCCGTTTGGGGACACGTCTTTATCTTTTTTGTTTCCGTACTCTGATTTCTAATAAAATACACCAAGGGGTGGTTGGTTGGGTGTAAGATCTAGTTTTATTACTTTGATATTAGGTTTTTAACATGGTATTAGAGCACTAGGTTGTAGATCTTTCAGCCTATCTAAGCTCTCTTGTGGTTTTTTGTTATATCGGTTTTTCAGTATTGTGAAACCCTAATTTATTTTTTAGGGTTTTACCTTTTGGTGGTGTTCTTTACCTCTCTCGACGTCTCTGGAAGCTTGTATTGGTGGTGTCGTTCTTTTTCTCAAAAAAATTTCTTAGTGTTTTCACAAACCCTAATTTTATTTTTTTGGGGATTTTGGATCTCTGGTGCCCAGGAATTTTTATTTGGTGGTGCCGTTGATTATTTTGGTGGTGCCGTTGAAAAAATTGAAAGATCTAATTAGGGTTTCTCAAAACCCTAATTTGATTTTTTAGGGTTTTCTTCTTCTTTGGTATCCTGGTATCTTCCTTGGTGGTGCCGTTACCTTTTTTGGATAGCTTGCTCAGGTATATCTTATTAGGGTTTGCTAACCCTACATTGTCTTCTCTTTTTTGGGGGTTTCCTGGTGGTGGCTCACCCATCCTCTAGACTAAGTGAATCTAGAGATTGGGTGGTTTTTGATACATATTGGTGGCTTTTAAAGCACTGTAAGTCTTCTTTCATTTTCTTACTTTCTCCTTCTTGGTTACTTTGTGAGCTACTGTTGTTTGAGTTTGTGGGTGCAAACGGATTCGGTTAACATCTTGACCCTCCAGCGTTGACTGGTGTGGATAACTGCTCTGGCCAATCCCAGTTCACAACTTGACATTTCTGGTGCTCATATTCTGGGTGTTTATTGTTTTATCTTTGCTCTTGTTTATTGTTTGTTTCTGACTTTGTTTTATTTCTTGGTTATCTGCCTCTATTTGGTTATTGCTATTCTGTTTACTCTACTCTCTTATTGTGTGAATCATGAGTGCTAGTGGTGCCCCTCCTACACCAAATGGTGGTGGAGGAAATGGTGGTGGTGGAGGTCCTACTGAAACCACACCTACTCCTGTTGCTCTTATAAGCAATTTGGATGCTGGTAATCCACTTCATATTCATAACAGTGATAATAGTAGTAATGTGCTTGTTCCTTTTAAACTTCTTGGAACTGAAAACTATAGAAGTGGAATAATGCTATGAAACTTGCTTTACAAGCTAGAAACAAATATGCTTTTGTTGATGGTTCTTGTTTAAGGGAAACTTACACTGATGATGTTATGTGTGCTCAATGGGATAGATGTAATGCTATGGTTCTTACTTGGATTATGAATGTTGTTTATAGTGATGTTTATATGGGTCTTGTTTACTTTGAAAATGCTGCTATTGTGTGGAAAGACTTGAATGAGACTTATGATAAAGTGGATGGGTCTGTTGTTTATAATCTGCTTCAAAAAATAGGGTCTGTTAAACAAGGGGGTAGTACTTTGGCTGATTATTATCACAGATTAAACTCTCTTTGGAGAGAGTTTGATGTTGTTACTAAAATTCCTAAGTGTATTTGTGCTACTAAGTGTGCCTGTTCTGCTAGCACTGAGTTGGCTCTACATCAGCAGATCAAGAGGCTCATGCAGTTCCTAATGGGCCTTGATGACTGCTATCAGCCTGTTAGGACTGCTCTTCTCACTAGGGATCCTCTTCCTGATGTGAAGGAGGCTTATGTCACAATTTCTAGAGAGGAATCCCATAGGGGTATTCCTGAGACCTCTAGTCATACTGAGGCAAAATGAATGCCACCTCTTTTGCTGTTAAAACTTTCAATCAAAATAGGAGAAGTACTTCCACCACTAGTAACAACAACACCTCTAACAGACCTCCTTTTAAGGGTAATAGTACTGGAAATTTTAGGGGTCCCAACCCTAAGCTTCTTTATACTCATTGCAGTCAAACAAGCTACACTGTTGATAGATGTTTTAAGTTACATGGTTACCCTGCTTGGTATAAAAAGAGTGCTAATGCTTCTAAACAAACTGGTTTCAAACATAACTTTAATGCCAACTGTGACCTAAAGGTTGGGGACAAGCAAACTTCCACTTGTGAATCCCCAACTTCTTTTACCTGTGATCAAATACAGAAACTTCTCAACTTGATAAGTGATTCTTCCAGAAATACACAGTCCAATATGGCAGGTAGAATTTCCTTTTTTAATGCAAACATTTGGTTCAATGTTCATTTTTCTAAGTGTTTTGTGGGAAACACCAAGTTTACTACTAAAACCATTACTCTGGGTTGGATAATTGACTCTGGGGCCAACCAACATCTTGCCACATCCATTGTGGGCATGACTAATGTTGTGGATATTTCCAATCTCAACATTTCTGTTGGTCACCCAAATGGGACTATTGCCAACATCAGTCACATTGGTGACCTTAAACTTTCTAACAATGTGATTCTTCATGATGTGTTAGTTTTTCCTGGTTATTGTGTTAGTCTGCTTTCTGTTAACAAACTTATAAAGGATAGCAAGTTGTTTATTGGTTTTGATGAGGATAAGTGTTATATTCAGGACTTGGACAAGGGGATCATTCTAGGGACTGGTAGTGAATCTGGGGGGCTCTATTTGTTTGATGACTGTAAGACTCAGAGTTTAGGTAATGCTAACTCTGCCATGACCTTTCATACCTCCAAAGACCTATGGCATTATAGGCTTGGTCATCCTTCTGACCATGTTCTCAATATCCTTAAGACTGACCTTCACCTGTCTAAGAATACCAACATATCTGTGTGTGAAACTTGTCATAGGGCCAAACAAACCAGGGAACCTTTCCATTTGAGTGACCACAAATCCAATCAACTTGGTGATCTGGTTCACTTGGATCTTTGGGTCCCTTACAAGGTTCAGAGTAAGGAAGGGTATAAATACTTCCTTACCATTATGGATGACTACTCTAGAGTTATGTGGACTTACCTTTTGAAAACTAAGGATGAGGTTTTTGATTGGCTGAAACATTTTATAAGTCTTGTTAAAAATCAATTTGATTCTAAAATCAAAGTTTTTAGATCTGACAATGGGACTGAATTTGTTAATAACAAGGTTCATACTATGCTCTCCACTATGGGTATCATTCATCAGACCTTTTGTCCTCACACCCCTCAGCAAAATGGTATTGCTGAAAGGAAACATAGACACCTTCTTAATGTTGTCAGGAGTCTTATGTTTCAGGGAGGGAGTCCTACTAATTTTTGGTCTGATTGCATTCTAACTGTTGTTTATCTAATCAACAGGCTCCCCTCTTCTGTCTTAAATGGTAGATCCCCCTATGAATTGCTCTATAAGAAAAAACCAAATCTCTCTCATTTAAAGTGTTTTGGCTGTCTGTGTTTTTCTACTTGTCTGAATAACAGTGACAAGCTCACTTCTAGAGCTGAAAAGTGTGTTTTAGTTGGTTATTCTTCCTTAAAAAAGGCTTACAAACTTTTTAGTCTGGATAATAGAAGATACTTGTTTTCAAGAGATGTGAGGTTTTATGAAACTGTTTTCCCATTTAAGATGAAAAACAACACTGGAAATAATTTGGCTGATGTAGTTGTTACAAGTGATGCTGATCTTTTATCCTTTTTTGATAATCAAACTCTTTCAAGTCCCAATGATGATGAGAGAGCAACACCAACTATGGGTGGTAGAGTCAACCCCACAAATGAGGATGCCTTAGTGCATCCCCAGGAGGATGACCCTGCAACCATCATAGGTGAAAACCAACAATCCTGCTCTGAGGGCACAAATGACATTTTTCATCCTTCTGATATTCCTTTAGAGAAAAATTAGGTCACCACTGAAGAAGTAGGAGAACCTGTTGTTAGAAAGTCTTCTAGACCTACCAAACTTCCTGTTAAGCTTAATGACTTTGTTCTTGATAGCAAACTTAAATATGGTATTGA
Organism: Glebionis coronaria; assembly: GCA_025667525.1. Lineage (NCBI taxonomy): Eukaryota > Viridiplantae > Streptophyta > Magnoliopsida > Asterales > Asteraceae > Glebionis > Glebionis coronaria. Next base: position 698,829,275 of record CM046874.1, on the reverse strand, counting down.
AAAACATGTCAATTAATCTAGACTTAGCACTACCAGTTTCTGTTTTGCTACTACTCTGAATCAATCCTTTGAGCCTACCACTTATTATGAGGCTATTAAATACAATAGATGGATTGAAGCTATGAACAATGAAATTGAGGCTCTATTAAGGAACAATACCTGGACCCTATGTGACTTACCTATTGGAAGAAAAGCCATAAACAACAAATGGGTTTATAAGATTAAATATAAGTCCACATGCATTGTTGATAAGTTTAAAGCAAGAGTTGTTGCTAAAGGGTACAGTCAAAGAGAGGGTATTGACTTTGATGAAACTTTCAGTCCTGTTGTTAAAATGGTAACTGTTAGATGTCTTATTAGCATTGTTGTGTCTAATGATTGGCCTCTTTTCCAACTTGATGTCAATAATTCTTTTCTATATGGTGAGTTGGATGAGGATATTTACATGACTATCCCTTTGGGTTTTAACTGTCAAGACAAGAACAAAGTGTGTAAGTTAAATAAAGCCCTCTATGTACTTAAGCAAGCCCCAAGACAGTGGAATGCAAAATTAACCATTGTCTTGGCTGAGCATGGCTTTATCCAAAGTAAACATGATTATTCTCTCTACATCAAACAATCTGATAACCTTTTTATTGCACTTCTTGTTTATGTTAATGATTTTATCATCACAGGTAATAGCATTAAGGGAATTGATAACTTTAAAAATTTCCTTAAGACCAAATTCATGATAAAAGATCTTGGGGTGATGAAGTATTTCTTAGGAATTGAAATTCTTGAAAATACCAATGGTATTTGCATGACTCAAAGAAAATACTGCCTTGAGCTTATCTATGAGTTTGGTCTGTTGGCTGCTAAACCAGCAGCAACACCCTTACCTGAAAATTGTGTGCTTGCTGTTGATGAGAGTGAGAATGATAAATTACTTAACAATGTTTTTGAGTATCAAAGACTTTTAGGGGGGCTTATTTATCTTACTCACACCAGACCTGACATTTCCTATGTTGTTCATTGTCTTAGTCAGCATATGCATGCTCCTTTGCAGTCACATCTCAAAATAGCTCTAAGAGTTATTAGGTACCTTAAAAACTCTCTTGGTACTGGCATTCAAATTTACAAAGATACCTCTTTAAAGGTATCTTGCTACACTGATGCTGATTGGGCCAAGTGCCTTAGAACCAGAAAATCAATTTCTGGGTATTGTGTTTTCTTGGGTAGGACTCTTGTGTCCTGGATAAGCAAGAAGCAACCTACCATCTCTAGATCTTCTGCTGAGGCAGAATATAGATGCATGGCTAGTGCCACCTGTGAAGTTATTTGGATCAGCAACCTTTTGAATGATCTTATGGTCAAGTGTTTGTTTCCTGTGCACTTATATAGCGATAGCAGTTTTGCTATTCAGATTGCTGCCAATCCTGTCTTTCATGAAAGAACCAAACATTTTGAGGTTGATGTCCACTTAATAAGAGAAAAGGTTCAAGATGGTGTCATTAAAACTTTTAAGGTTGCTTTTGCTGATCAAACTGCTGACATTTTCACAAAGGCTCATGGTATTTCCTAACATATAAAGCTTTGCAACCAATTAAAACTTGTGAACATGTTTGGTAAATGATGTTCCTTTATGCTCTCTCATTTGTCAGATTGAGGAAGGGTGTTATTTTTACACTCTTCCAAATGTTGCATTTACTTTTTACGTGTTATATATCAGGTTTTTGGTTCTTGGGCTCGGTTCCTCTTAATGGGCTTGGCCTTCTCACTTGTGGGCTTGCTAACCGTTGGAGCGTGTTTGGTGACTTTGCGTGTATTCCCCTAGCAATTCATTTGCTAGGGTGAGCAGTCTTTATTATACACACACACATATTGGTGTGTGTTGTCTGCTCTCTCTCTTTCTAACCTTTGGTGGTTCATGGGAGGTCTTCATCTAGTTTCATCTTGATTTCTTGTGTGTGATTGAGTGAATCTTGTAGTGATGGAGATTGGATCAACCTATTTGGGAAAATCTCACATTTATCTTGTAATCGTTCGACTAGCATCCGTTTGGGGACCGGTCTTTATCTTTTTTGTTTCCGTACTCTGATTTGTAATAAAATACACCAAGGGGTGGTTGGTTGGGTGTAAGATCTAGTTTTATTACTTTGATTTTATGTTTTTAACACATATTCATTACATAGGGCCATCGAAATTCACGAGACGACCTTGATAGATCGTATGTGTGTGAGAATCCTAGTTGAGAATTATTTGTTTCTTTTTAAAAAATAAAATAAAAAGATATTAATCTCAATAGTTGGATCAGATATAAATGAAAGGGGAGGATAGGCTTATTTGGTCTATGCTTTTTTTTTAAGGTCGGCATATAACTTTTGTCTTATACATCAAATTTAACCATATTTTAGTGATTTAATTGTTCTCGTGAAGGTTAATTGGGGGCCTTCCCCCCACTACTTACAAGGTATGGGGGCGGTGTCTTCCATGCGTATAAATGAGCACTTCATCAAAGTCGTTCCGGCAATTGTATAAATCTTTTTTGTTTTTACTTTTTTTCAGTTACAATTTTTGTGTAAATTTTGTTAGTTTCCATGGTAATTCCATTGTCTCAATATGCATCTAGGGTTCTTTTGTTTTCCCAGTTTCGGTTATTTTTCACTGTACGTCTTTATTTTTTATTTGGCTAATCTATTTATAACACAATTCTAATGTGAATTGTGATCTTGTTATCAGTAATTAATGTATACGTAACAAGTAACTACCTTTTTCCGTCTGTCTAAATTTCAGCCTGACTAGTTGCTGTCTTGCTGATCTAGACTGATACCGAAATTTTGTTATCTTTTGCTTTCCGGTCTATCTACTTGTAAATTAACAAGCATTTAACGAGTGGGTTTTGGAATAGACCGATAAGATGTGATTTTAGCGTAATGTTTTTCGATTTTGAGCGTTTTTTGAAAATGCCCAATCCGTAACTCAAATTGACCCTACCTACATATTAAAATCCAACACTAAACGCTCTAACAGCTTATAAATCTCTAATTTTTAAGTAAAATTGCCTCATTTATCATTTTAATACTAATTTTTACATCGATGCTATTGTCAAAAAAAAAAAATTACCCCACAATTTGTAGTCTTGCGACCATAAGGTTAAAACCCCAGTCCTCGGCGCTATACACCCAAGAAAGACTAGCTAGTTTTAAGTGAGAATATAATTTTGCAATGTCTTTTATTTATTAAATCATTCTCATCTTAAATGGTGAATTTTTTAAATTTACGTATCGTTGTTTGCATGGCTCGAGCAACCGACCCGTTGTGCAAAAATATAGCAAGAGGAGCTTCTAGAACCTTCAAAAATACCCATATCAAATTAAGTTAGACCTATAATATAATACATCTCACCTTATTTACGTACTTCAATTCAATGATAATTACGACCCTCTACTCTATACATATACTTTAACTTCTTTATTATTTTTCATGCAAAAACGTTGACAAAAGTACGAACCAAGATGACATCGATGAAGGAATTAGAGCTCGATCAATCAACAACGCCTCGACTTTGCAAAACCGGTTGCGGGTTTTACGTGAACAAAGAAACAGGAGATTTTATCTCTAGTTGCTATAAGGCCGACTTGCTAAAGAAGATTATTAATGCATCATCCCAAGTACCTAAAGTAGTTCTTGATGTAAACAATAATGCGGATAATCATCATCAGAGTATTGATGAAGTTGTTAAGAAAATGAACCGATGCCATATAGATAATCATCATCAGAGTAACGAAGAAGTTGTTAAGAAAACAAACCGATGCCATGTTTGTAACAAACGTGTCGGGTTGGTTCCTTTTTGGTGTAGGTGTGGCGACAGCTTTTGTGGGTTGCATCGGATGCCTGAAAAACATGCGTGTAAGTTCGACTTCAAAGCTGCTGGTCGTGTGCTTTTAGAAAAACAAAACCCTCTTTGTGTAGCTAATAAATTGGAGTTTAGGTTATAACTTCCTTTTTAGTGAAGTCAAATGCATGCTTTTTTTTACACTGAAGTTAGATTTTTGGTATGTTTGGATGATATTGTTAATATAGTTTTGGTATCTTTGCTTTATTGTTATACTTTTTTGTGTGACAATATTGATTTAGTACAATAGAAGTTTCCATTTTATATAGATACAATGATACAAACTATTTATTGTTTTACATGTTAGCAAACTTTGCTCAACTAGGATTCATGTATGGATATTTCAAAAAAATTGATAGAGAACAAAAGTGAATTTTGAGGAGAACAAAGCTGATAAATATTGTGGTTGTAGTTGGTTCTAAAAAAACATTTGCGCGGCCACACAGTGGCGGATCCAGGATCTTTGACAGTGTGTAGCGCGATTAGTGGCTCACTTCATTTCGTGAATATTTGGACTGAGTGTAGCACTTTCAAAAAGCTAAATAAATATTCATGAAACGAAGTGTAGAAAAATTAGATATGATGATTCAAAACACTTTTATTAACATAAAGAGATCAAAACTAAAAGAGAGACTTTATAAGGCTAGGCGCAACGCGGCCTGAACTTTTCGGTCGTTCGTTGGTCGCGACCGAGTCGCCACGTTGCGGCGATTCGGTCGCCGGACAGGGTCGAGGGTAAAACAACTCTACACACGGTCGAATTGAGAAAGAAAAAAAAAAGAGACGTTGGGCATATCCGTTGGGGTTTTTTAATAAAAAAAATTAATTTAAACATTTTCTATAAATACCCTATTTTATTAACATTTTTCACACAAAATTAACACACAATCTCCAAACTAAAATGTCTTATGAATTATTTTTTGCCGACTCTTCCGACGACGAAAAGGAAGTTACAAGTGAGTTAGAAGCTTTTACGCAAGCTTCCGAAGAGGCTTATGAAGCATCACTCCCCAAAAAACGGGCGTATATATAGAGAGATTATCAGGGTGCACATAATCGTCTAGTGGATGCGTATTTTTCTGAAGGGCCGCAATATGTTGCAGAGACATTTCGTGATAGATTCCGAATGGATCGAGATTTATTCTTACAAATTGTTGACGATTTGAAAAATAACTATTCTTATTTTCGAAACTCAACGGATGTTGTGAATCGAGAATGTCTTTCGCCCTTGCTGAAGTGCACATCTGCTATTCGTCAATTGGCGTACGGAGCCGTGCCTGATTCTCTAGACGAATATTTGCAAATGGGTGCGACAACATCCCGACAGTGTCTTCGACGGTTTTGTACCGGCATAATGCAATTATATGGTACAGAGTACTTGCGAAAGCCTACTTATACTGACATGGAGAAACTCTATGCTCGTCACGAGGCAAAACACAGGTTTCCTAGGATGCTAGGAAGTATCGATTGTACACATTGGCCGTGGGAAAATTGTCCGATTCCTTACAAAGCTCAATTTAGTAGGCGTTATCAGGGGTCAACACCGTTCATTTTATTGGAGGCGGTTGCGTCTCAAGACTTATGGATTTGGCATGCATTCTTTGGTGTAGCTGGGATGAATAACGACGTGAATGTTTTACGTCAGTCCCCTATTTTTAATGATCTTAAATCATGGAAAGCACCTGAACTGGGATTCGTGGCTAACGACGTGCATTATCGTCGGGGATACTATCGTACTGATGGAATATATCCGCAATGGTCGGTTCTTAATAAGTTTATAAAAGATCCGCTGACGAATGATCACAAACGAAGATTGTATAAAACGAAGCACGAAGCAGCAAAAAAAGATGTTGAGCGAGCCTTCGGTGTATTGAAAACAAAATGGAAGATGATTGATATTCCGGCCCGAGCATTTTCAAAAAGTCAACTATCGGACATAATGTACACGTGTATCATATTACACAATATGATAATTAAACATAGGGGGCGGTGATATCACACATTTATCATCAAGTAGAAGAACATGATGATAATGATCCGGTGAATACGCATGAAGAAAGTCTACAAATTACTCAGGAAATAGTCGACCCACATCTACATCTCAACCTAAAATCCGATCTAGTGGAACATATTTGGAATAATCGCAATGAATAAATTAGTTTTAATGTTTAATGTTTTTAAGTTTATTGTAATGTTTTTTAAATTCGAATAATTGTGTGATGTTTTTTTTAAAATAAATGTAATGTTTTTTTATGAAATTTATTGTGTTTTATAAAAAAAAATCAACTAGGTCGCACTAGGTCGCCGGGTTGTGGCAAATAGGTCGCACTAGGTCGCCGGATAAAAAAACTAGGTCGTGACCCTTTAGCGTTGTGCCTAGCCTAAACTAATGGATCTATTATCTAACTTGATAATAGTCTTACAAATCTTAAAACAAAAATAAAGAGATGATTTAAACAGAAATGAAGAGAGAGTGTTGAGACGCCATTGATGGCTGCACAAAACACACATAAACTCTCTTAACCCTAACTCTGAAAGAGTTAGGGTGTTATACAACTTTCACCAACGGTCACAAACCCTAAAGCGCTTTGGGCCTTCATACATCTAAGCCCAACACACAAGCCCGCACACAAAGTCTATCAACCAAGTTTTTATAGCGGCAACTAATATACCTGCACATTTCAAAATGACACAATAAGTCCCTCAAACTTTGGTTATCAGATTACAAGGGTATTATAACACCCCCCATTAATCTGATATCCTAAACAAGTCAGTCATTCCTAGTTTTTCAACCAGGTTCTCATGTTGTGGTGTATCCAATCCTTTGGTTAGGATATCTACAATTTGATTTGCAAACTCCACCTTTTGAGTTCTAACAACACCACTTAAGATTTTTTCCCTCACAAAATGAAGGTCAATCTCAAGATGTTTAGTTCTTTCATGGAACAAAGGATTGGCAGCAATCTTAATAGCTGAATTACTGTCACAAAGAAGATCCACAGGCAAAAGATTATCACAACACAAATCTTTTAGAATTTTTAGGATCCAAATGACTTCACTAGTCACTAAAGCAGAGCCCTATACTCAGCCTCAGCAGATGACTTAGAGAGAGTATTTTGTTTCTTACTTTTCCAAGAATAAGATTATCATTCAAAAAGCACAATAACTAGTAACAGACTTTCTAGTCACAACACACTTAGCCCAATCAGCATTAGAAAAAACTCTAGGGGACATACCAGAGTTTTTCTTAACATGAATACCAAGTCTTGGAGAACTCTTTAAGTATCTGAGAATCTTAAAAGATATTTTGAGATGAGATCTCAAATGTGAGTGCATAAATTGACTAAGGCAGTGAACAACATATGAAATGTCAGGTCTGGTATTGGTCAGGTAAATAAGCTTACCCATAAGCTTTTGATAATCAACAACATTGTCCAACAAAGGGTCATTATCAGCTGGTTCATTAGATATTGACAGCTTAGATATTAAGGGTGTCGTGGAAGGTTTGCAGGCAAGCATTCCATACTCAGACAAAAAATCAAGAACATATTTCTTTGATTCAAACACACACCAGAATGGGTGTCAACAATTTCTATTCTCAAAAAGTATTGCAATTTTCCCAAGTCTTTAATTTTGAAGTTGTCAGTATCTTTCTCATTATTTCCAGTCACAATAATGTCATCCACATAAACAAGCACAGCAATAAAGGACTTATCACAACTCTTTGTATAAAGAGAATAGTCAGATTTACTTTGGACAAAACCATTATCAATCAAAACAGAGGTGAATTTAGCATTCTACTGTCTAGGGGACTGCTTAAGACCATAAATAGACTTTTTAGCCTACAAACAAGCTTAGGGTTATCAGAGTAGAAACCTTGGGGGTTTTTCATGTAGACAGTTTCATCTAACTCACCATATAGAAAAGCATTGTTAATGTCAAGTTGGTATATAGGCCAAGATTGATTAACAGCTAAGTTTATAAGACACCTAACAGTCACCATTTTCACAACAGGAGAGAAATTTTCCTCATAATCAATACCTTCCTTTTGACCACAACCCATGGCAACAAGTCTAGCATTATACCTTTCTATTTCACCACTAGATTTGAACTTAAGTTTCCAAACCCACTTAGAATTTAATAAATTTCTACCAACAGGAAATTCAACTAAGTCCCAAGTATCATTTTCAAGTAAAGCAGCAAATTCAACATTCATAGCATCAATCCATTGAGGACTTTGACAGGCCTCAAAAAAAATTTTGTTCACAACTTTTATTCAATTGAGTCACAAAACATAAGACATCCCATTTAATCTTTGAATATCCAACAAACCTTTCAATCCCATATTTGACTTTTGAATCAACAACAAAATCATTGTAGTTTTTTGGAAAAATAGAAGTTCTATAAGATCTTCTCAAGACTTGGTTATCCTGAGCATTGGTATTAGATAGGCCACCCAAGTTCTGTCCATGTAAGGGAAGACTTGGGTGATGCTCTAATGTTCCTTAAGATATTTGATTTTCATCAAGTGTGGCAGCCTCAAAATCACTTAGACTGGCATCTGTGGTATCATTGCTGGATGCAATGTGTCCACTGTCACCTAGATCTAAGTGTGGGCTACTGGCAATTGGTGACACACTGTCACCATTATGAATGTCTAAAACTCTCTCATCATCATTAGGAAGCTCGAGATTTTCCAAATCAAAAAGGTTAAAACTTTATTGTTTTGAAAGACATCAACATCTTCATTACTATTCTTTTTATTCAAAACAGTATCTTTAAAAGGGAAAATAGATTCAAAAAACTTAACATCTCTAGAAATAAAGAACTGATGTCTGTCAAGACTATACAATTTATAACCCTTTTGAGAATTAGAAAAACTCATCATAACACAAGTCGAATCAGTTGTGGCAAGAACATTCAAGATAATTACTTGATGAGCATGTCTGTGTCCCCTACATGTTTATAAGACAAGCAATTCTAATTTTATAACATATTCACCAATTGTTGATCAATGGCCTTTCATTTAGTGACATCTTATAAGTAGATTTATATTCCTAAAATGTTAAGTCTATATGGCTACACAGTTGATAAATCGCCAAGTCCCGGAATGAATCAAATTGAAAAAAATGATCATCAAGATTTCATGATGATTTATCAACTTCTTGAACATCTTATCAAACTGCAGGAGACGGGATCAAGAATTGGTGTATATCTATTTAAGGGTCCTGAATCGGATACAAGAGTTACTGAAACTGTAACTTCAACACCTCCATCATGTTTCGACTATGAATTGTAACTATTTTTTCTTCGCTTTATTGTTTCCATTTCTCTTTGTTCAGCCGTTTGGTAGTACCTTTACTCACTGTTATTTTTGTGTATGCAGAGTGTCAGCTCTCAAGTTGTATATTTCCTTTGTAGCTCGACATATGGCTTTCTCACCTTTACGTGTTGGCATCTACTATTCTTCATAAACAATGACTTTACCACAAACTCTACAACCCCCACTCACTACCATGCTGAAATTGTATGCTATGAAACACGTATCATGGAAAAGACTACTAAAGACAAGCATCGTGAAGATTGATGTTCATCATGTAGAGAAGGTCAGTAACGCTACTCTTTTCGGGTAACTAACATGGTTGATCTTATTAAGACCTATTCTTTAGTCCGAATCGGAAAAAGGTTAAGTGGAAGACCTAAGTGATTATCCTCCCATTAAATAAAACAATGTGGTTGATCTTTTGCATTAAGCTAAAGCTTAGGCAACTTAAAATTTTGTTTGATCTGCACAAGTTTTTTCAAAAGTCTCCTCTATTAGTTATTATTGTTTATTTGACATCTTAGAGACGGTGCACAATTTGAATCGACCTGTTAACCGAAAACATGGACGATTCTATTAATATAAATGCTTCACTATTAGTGTACACTTCCGTATGAAAATAGAAAAGAATTTGACCAAATGAGAAGTTGCAAACCAGGTCCTATCTCCTCTATTAGTTTATTTGTTCACCAAATGGACTATTAAATAAACTTATACTCATGTTTTGTGTGTTGTTATCTACTCGGATCATGGTAGTTATCATATATTTGGTAGCTAATTCTGAAATCGTTTTTCTTTTTGCAGCACCCGTTTAGCATACGATTCGAATGAGAGAGACAATAGTTGCCGTGTTTTTTCGGGCTCGACATTACTACGGATGCAATGCGATTATTATAATTTTCTTTCTATATCCTGTCATAGTTAAGCAGAAATTTACTTCAATACTTTAGATTCAAAGTTTGATTTTTGTTAGTTGCAAACACCCAATATGAAAGTGATAGACTTCAGTGTGTTCCCTATTTGATTTGATAGATGGTTTACTTTTCATACATTGCTTGCAGTGACCCATTACGCAACCCATCTGTTTTCCACCTCTAAGTAAAGGATTGATATCGAATACATCTTAATTATTACACGTAAACAAAATTTAGAAGATATGGTTAAATTTCTATTTGATTCTTCTTTTTTATCATCTTTAAATGCATGTATTGTACTTGCCTTTTGCATCTTTAAGATTGAAAGATGATTCTATTAACACATTCTGAGTGTCTTAAAGTCAGAAGTTTTGATATAAACGTTAACTTTTAGCTTCTGTTATAACATGGAAGTTTTTTTGTAGATTTGGTAAGTTCAAGTATAATAGTTTTTCGATTCAGCTTATGTTATTAGTAGTGTAAGCTTAGGCATTGTGTTTTCGTATTTCGGGATTCTTTCTTGGATTTATTTGCCCAAAAATGTACTCTTTATATTTGAATCAAATATGCAAGAAAGATACAAATTATATGATGCGAACACATTTCGTTATACATGGAAACATATTACAGGTCCTAAAAAACTTTAACACACATCTGGTGAAGGCTATCATTTGCGGTTATCGAGATTATCTGCAAGGGAGAATTCTTTTAGGTAAGTCTTCTATGATTATATATTTATATTGTGAATTTTCTCTTTAAGTTTGGTTATCTTGGGTGGAAAGAAAGAAGAATGCTTTCAACTATACAATTCTTTTGACCAGGTTTGCATGTTCTTTAACCATAAATTTTTTTAAACATTTATGTGTAATGATAAAATTTACACCGGGCTTACCAAATGACCCAAAGATGATATATAACCATCTTTTAATGACTCGTAATGGTGTGATACACATCCTTTTTCATGCATTCATATGATGCATGTCCTATGAAAATTACTATTGTTCTAGATGTTTTTTTTTCTTATGTTCTTTCTTTCATTTATTGTTCTAGATGTTTTTACTGCTCCAAAAATAATCACTACTTGACAATCACAGCGCTTAAGCTGTGTCACCATATTAATAAGCGTAATACAAGCATCGAATTTTACTTAAATACGTTTTTTATTTGCTACCCGTGAAACCCGTGTGTCTATTGTCTAGTGTATATATATAAGCATTAGCATATGTAGTAGGCTGTTCCAATTTTTCTCTTTTAGAATTTGTAATGGAAATGAATTTTTGAAATGAGAATTGAGTTCCTTTGTTTTTTAAAATTCATTTAATTTTAATGCATCTTAATTTCCGGTCGAATTTCTTTTATTGCAAATTTAATTCTCAAGTTTTTATCAAAGAAAATCTGTTTCCTGTTTTTGTTTGAGAACCATTGTTCATTAAGTTTTCTCATAAGCTTATTTGACACATAAGCTTATGAGATTGGTTTTTGAGGAGTGTTACTTTTTGACACTTTCAATTTTATTGCAAAAAATTCTTTTCAAAAGTATTCTGAAAAAAATCAAAGTCTTTGTTCCTTTTTTTTCTTACTCATTCACTGTGGCTATAAGCTAATGAACAGCTTATCTGACAAATAAGCTAACCAAATAGCTTTTAGATACTTGTAGCTTGTTGTTTGTTCATTCATTTTAGGATAAGAAATTAAAGGCATCCTCAACTTCACTTCTTTCTGGTCTATGGTAGACCTAGCAACAAAGAAGCCTCATGCATCATCTCATAAGCTATTTAAGCTATTAAACAAGCTCAAAAGGTGTAGGACTTGACCGATAGCAAGATTGGTTAGCCTGTGATAGGTGGACCCAATATAAGTCTTTTCTTTGACCTTTTTACTTTTTTAGCTTTTAAAATTTTATGCTTTGTGCTTGTTCTTGTTTGTTAGTTGTAAGTTCATGGTTCCTTGGTGTTCATGTTATGTTCTTGTTATTTGATAAATTACTAATTTAATTGGTTTTCAGTTTTATGCTCTAAAAATCTTGTACACTAAACTTACAGGGGTTTTTGGTTTGTCTTAGTTAAAGGGGTGGGTGACAACATTACTTTACCAAAATAACTTGCACATGCTATATAGGTTATGGGTAAATAATTTGGTTTTCAAATGTATATGGTAGTGTAAAGTGTAGTTCCAAGCTTTGTGAAAGTTTTCTGCATATCACAGGCCTAAAGCACCAGATCAGTTTTCTTGCTTAATGGTGAATGTTGGATTTTGAAATTTAGGTTATTGCTAGTTAAAGGGGTGTTTAAGGTCTGTTCTCTGTTAGTTTTAAGTTTAGACAGCTTATTTGTGAGTTTGGGTGGCTAAAAATCCGTCTAGAGGTCAAACAGTTCAGCAAAAACACCTTTCTGTCTGATTTTCGCTTTCAATGAACTTTACACTAACAGTGGTAAAGTTTTTCCACTGTTAGTGTTAAGTGAACTCCCACTGCTAGTCTTATTTTAGCATGTTTACCACTAATAGTGAACTGTGCTCTTGTTTGCTTATATGGGTGCTTATTGCTTGCTATTTTGAGTTTATTTGTTATTATTTTAGCTTAACTTTCACCTTCCCACAAGCCAAAGCTTGTGGTGTTGAGTCTGCCCAAAAGAAATTAAAAAAACGCAAAAAGGGTGCTGGCATTGTTCGAACACACGACCCCTCGCATGGGGGACTAGCGTGTTTACCAATTTACCGACCCTTTTGATATGTCATATGCTCCATTCAATTTTCCATTTATTAGTTTTTTTACCTTGTTTTAAAAATAAGTCGTAGCTTATTAGGCTTATTTGTGCTTATTCCGTCTAGTTTTTAGGTTCTTTTTATTTTTCCTTCAAAGTACTTTGGTTTTTATACTTTTTGGCAATTTTTCAGATTTTTCACTTTTACTTTATTATTTTTAATCCTTTTTCTTTTTCTGATTTTTATTAAGTAATTTAAAAATAGAAAAAGTGTTTCTAAAATTTCCAAAAAATACTTTTTAGGTTTTGTTAAATAAGTTTTAGGTTTTCAAATCATAAAATCTTGGTTTGGACTTTTTGTTATTTATTTTGAATTTTTGATCCTTAATTAGATTTTAAAATTTAATAATAATTAAATAAAACGTTTTCAAAATTTTTTATTGATTTTTCATTGTTAAGTAGAATTTTTAGGATTTATTTGAAATTTTTGGGAATTTTTAGGAACTTTTTATTTTTCGTCTCGAATCGCGCGAAAACGTGATTTCGTCATAGTTATAATTTTTTAGCATGATCCGTTTTTATTTTTCACATCTTTTCTTTTCCAAAAACGTAACTAATCCAAATCAGTTTTTAATTGGCCAAACAAACCACACCTCCTTCGAGAACGAACTTAACGATCGGTTTTTACCTTTCCTAACGTAATTACTTAATACTTACCATTTTTACGCTTTTTTCCCTAAAAATTGTAATTTTACTCCTCTTCAATATGCATAAATTGGAACAAAATAAGCATTAATTCTAAATCGAAACTACTTAATAAATTCATGTAATAACCAAACAATTAAAAAAGACTTATGTAAGCATAAATGAAATAAAAATAAGCATAAATCAAATAAAAAAGCATAAATTAAATAAAAATGAGCATAAATTAAAATAAAGACTAATTAAGCATAATAAACTTCAAAATAAGCATAAAAATAAGATTTAAAAAATAGAGAATGTATCGAAGCTTTTTTACCCTTGCTGGCGCATATTCATCTCGAATCCATAAATCGTGTGATTTGGGGGTAAAATTAGGGTTAGGGTTAGGTTAGATCGAGATAGAGGATGGTGGATCGTGGTTGGTGGCGGTGGTTTTTATCAATGGTGGTTAGTGGCGGTCGTTGGTGGGTGGTTGGTGGTGGCGATGGTGGTTGGTGACGAGGGTAGGTGGATGGGTGGATCGCAAGGCCGGCTCTTATGGTGTGCTACACGTACGTAGGCACAGGGCCACAAAAATAACAGGGCCACCAACTTTGGTATTATTCTATACAAAAAATATGCAATTTGTTAGTCAATTTGTTATTGGCGGTTCTTTTGTTACGGTCCAATAAGAGATAAGTTCAATCCCATCATAACATATATTCTTCGTAAATAATTAAAAATGTGTCTCACTAATTAGTTAGACTTTGCAAGCAATTTGGAGAAATCAAGTTCGGACTTGCAGCAATATTTCTTTGGTTTTTACAATCGATTACAATTCTGCCGTCAATCCCCTGTAAAGTTTCAAACATTATATTTTAAATTTTTGTTAAGTTTTTTGCTTTATAGAATACAAGTTTTAATCTTTTTTTTTAGTTAGTTATTACCTATTTACCTCTTTTAATTTACCACATGGTATGTATATTAAATGTTATGTTGATGTTTGTTACTCGGTTAAACGCGTCTTTTATTATCATTATTTTACTTTTTTAATATTACTAATACTTTTTACGTATCATCAATGATTTTTTTTATTATTTTAGTTACACTTTTGGTATTTAGCGGGGCCTGTACACATTCATGGCACAGGGTCATCAAAATCGACAAGACGACCCTAGTGGATCGTATGTGTGTGATCAAAATCCTAGTCGAGAATTGTTTGTTTCTTTTTAAAAATAAAACAAAAAGTTATTAATCTCAATAGGTGAGGATAGGCTTATTTGGTCTATGTTTTTTTAAGGTCAGCATATAACTTTTGTCTTCTACATCAAATTTAACCATTTTTTTCTAGTGATTTAATTGTTCTCAAGAAGGTTAATTTGGGGCCTTCCCCCACTACTTACAAAGTATGGGGGCGGTGTTTCCCATGTTTAGCCCGACAAGATGCGATTTTAACGTAATAATTTTTGATTTTGAGCCTTTTTTTGAAAATGCCCCCCCTCCGTAACTCAAATTGCACATACTTAAATATTAAAACCCAACATTCAACTTTCTGCTAGCACCTTATATGTAGAAAAACATGAATCAAGAGACCTCAAACCTTAACCTTATATATTAAATAGATCAAAAGATACCAAAACACAAACAAAGTAAAGAGGCTACCAGTGCTACTCACATGTAGCCCTATTATCTACATGATAATAGTTTTACAAGAGAGAACAAAATAAGAACAAATACAAAGTTTCTGAGATCAAATGTTGAGAGAGAGTAAATGAATGTGTGTTGGAAAACACACAGATGAAAGAGGCGATGTAAACAAGAAATGAGAGCGCCTCTCCATATAACACAAGGGACAACCCAAATAGCCGTTTGGGTTGGTTGACTAGGCTTTGACTGGGCTTGAGCCCATAAGGCATAACTTTAGCAGATCATCACTTTAGCCCCTTCTCTTCCAATATTCCTTTTATTCAGTGTCCTTATAGCTAACTAAAAAAACAACAATGCACACAATAAGTCCCCAAGGTTACTAGATGGGTATAAGATTATATCCTTCAACACCCCTTCTTAATCTGATAACCCATACAGGTTAACCATACCAAGTTTGTCAACAAACTTTTGATGCAAGTCAATGTCTAACCCCTTAGTGAGCACATCTGCAATTTGATTTGCAGAGTCTACTTTCACAGTTTTTATAACACCATTCAAAATCTTTTCTCTAACAAAATGAAGGTCAATTTCTAGGTGTTTGGTTCTTTCATGAAACACAGGGTTAGCTGCTATCTTAATAGCAGAGTTACTATCACAAAACAGATTCACAGGTAAAAGATCATAACAATTAAGATCTTTTAAGATATTCAGAATCCATATGACTTCACTTGTAGTGGAAGCAAGAGCTCTATACTCAGCTTCAGCTGAGGATTTAGAGAGAGTAAGTTGTTTCTTACTTTTAAAAGAAATCAGGTTGTTGTTTAAGAAAATACAGTAACCTGTAACAGACCTTCTTGTAACAATGCATTTAGCCTAGTTAGCATCACAGAAAGCTTTGAGAATCATACCTGAATTTTTGACAACTTGGATCCCAAGCCCAGGACTTCCCTTTAGGTACCTCAAGATTCTAAAGGTAATCTTTTGGTGAGACCTCAAGGGTGTGTGCATGAACTGACTCAAACAATGAACAACATAAGATATATCAGGTCTAGTATTGGTCAAGTAGATCAACTTACCCATAAGTTTCTGGTATTCAACAATGTTCTCAAGAAGAGGATCATTCTCAGACTCTTCATTAGTGATTGACAATTTTGAAAACAAAGGTGTTTTAACAGGTTTGCAAGCCAGCATTCCATATTCAGACAATAAGTCTAACACATATTTTCTTTGATTTAAGCAAACCCCTGAATCAGTGTAAATAACTTCAATTCCCAAAAAATATTGAAGTTTTCCCATGTCTTTGATTTTAAAATTTCCTTTTAACAAACCTTTGAATCTGTCAATCTCCTTTTGATCATTACCAGTCACAATAATATCATCAACATACACAAGAACAACAACAAACAGTTTATCAATATTCTTGGTGTAAAGGGAATAATCAGATTTGCTTTGCACAAATCCATTCTCAACAAGGACAGAAGTGAGCTTAGAATTCCACTGCCTAGGAGACTGCTTAAGCCCATAAATGGATTTTTTAAGCCTACACACAAGATTTTTGTTACCAGTGTAAAATCCTTATGGAGGTTTCATGTAGACAGTTTCATCAAGTTCACCATACAGGAAGGCATTGTTAACATCAAGTTGATAAATAGGCCAAGATTGGTTAACAGCAAGATTAACTAAACATCTAATAGTGACCATTTTGACAACAGGAGAAAAGGTTTCCTCATAATCAATTCCCTCCTTTTGACCACAACCCATGGCAACAAGTCTA
This sequence comes from Glebionis coronaria, assembly GCA_025667525.1. Classification (NCBI taxonomy): domain Eukaryota; kingdom Viridiplantae; phylum Streptophyta; class Magnoliopsida; order Asterales; family Asteraceae; genus Glebionis; species Glebionis coronaria. The sequence continues at coordinate 698,812,360 of CM046874.1, read as the reverse complement.
GCCTTGTATCTTTCTATTTCACCATTGGACTTAAACTTAAGCTTCCAAACCCATTTAGAGTTTAAGGCATTTCTACCATGAGGCAACTCAACTAAGTCCCAAGTGTCATTTTCAAGAAGGGCAGCAAACTCTAAATTCATGGCATCAACCAATTGAGGGTTTTGGGAGGCTTCAAAGAAATTCCTAGGTTCACTATTTTTGTTCAATTGAGTAACAAAACACAAAGCATCACCCTTGATCCTAGAGTATCCCACAAACCTCTCAATCCCATACTTCACCTTTGATTTTACCACAAAATCATTATAAGTTTTTGGAAAAATAGAAGGTCTAGAAGACCTTCTTAACTCTTGATTACCCTGAGCATTAATATTACGATTATCACCCAAGTTTTCTCCCATGCTTTGAACATGAGGAGGAAGACTTGGGTTAAATTCTAAATGACCCTCAGACATGTGGTTTTCATCAAGTGTGGCAGCCTCATTCTCATTTGAGCTGGCATCTGTGGTATCATTGCCTGAGGCAATGTGTCCATTGTCACCTAGACTCATGAGTGGGCTGCTAGCACTTGGTGACCCATTGTCACCATTATGTGCATTAGTTACTCTCTCATCATCACAGGGTTGCTCAGGGTTTTCTAAGTCAAAAAAGGTTAACACTTTATCATTTTGCAAAACATCAATTTGATCATTATTATTCTTTTTGTTCAAAGCACCATCCTTAAAAGGAAAAATAGACTCAAAGAACTTCACATCTCTAGAGACAAAGAATTGATGTCTGTCAAGACTATAAAGTTTGTAACCCTTTTGAGAATTAGAAAATCCCATCATTACACATTTTTCAGACCTACTGGACAATTTATCATGACTATTTAAAATAGTAGCAAAGCAAAGACATCCAAAGGTCCTAATATGAGAGAGGTTTGGGGATGACTTATAAATCATCTCATAAGGAGATCTACCATTTAGCACAGAAGAGGGCAATCTGTTGATAAGATAAGTAGCAGTTAGAATGCATTCAGTCTAAAATCTCAAGGGTATTCCCCCCTGAAACATAAGGCATCTAGTGACATTTAACAGATGCCTATGTTTCCTTTCAGCCACCCCTTTTTGTTGTGGAGTATAGGGACAAGAGGTTTGGTGTAAAATCCCATGATTATGACAAAAGTTTTGAAATGAGTGATTAACAAACTCTTTCCCATTGTCACTTCTAAATATCTTGACATTTCTTTTAAACTAATTTTTTAACAAGTTAAAAAAAATTTCAATATAGCTCCCAACTTCATCTTTACTTTTTATTAAGTACACCCAAACAGCTCTTGTATAGTCATCCACAACAGTCAGAAAAAATCTATGACCAGTATGACTGGTCACCCTATAAGGACCCCATAAGTCTAAATGCACCAGATCACCAAGAACTTTAGTTTTATGATCACTTAAAGGAAATGGTTCTCTAGTTTGTTTAGCTCTTTGACATATTTCATACAAATCAGGTTGACCAAATTCAGTTATGTTCAAAGAATGTTTAAGAACACTTAGAGCAGGGTCAGCAGGGTGACCTAATCTAACATGTCAGTCATGTTTAGAAAGAGAGCAAGTAGGCACACTGAAATTATGAATCACCTTAGTATCTTCTATATCTAAATAGTAAAGACCACCACATTGTCTACCAGTCCCTAAAACAGTTTGGTGATTTAAATCCTGATTCACAAAAAAACATTTATTTTCAACAAAAACAACCAAAACCTTATTGTCCTTAGCAAGCTTATGCACATAGATAAGAGTAACACAATAATCAGGGATAACAAGAACATCAAACAAAACCAACCCATTAGAAAGTTTAAGGTTACCAATTTTAGAAATAATAGCTTCAGTCCCATTGGGATGAGCAACCTTGATATTTAAATGAGTGATGTCAAAAACATTGTCCAATTCAGATTCATTATTTGTCATATGTTGATTAGCCCCAGAATCAACCACCTTTCCCTTATAAGTAAGTTTGGTTTTGATGTTAGTGTTGGAACAGAAAAACTTTCCAAAATTATCATTAAAAACTTTGCTATTGTTAAAGTAAATACCTGCCATATTGGCATGAACCACCTTTTGAGTATCATTAGCATTGCTTTTGTTATCTTTAATGAGAGAGATCAAAGTGGACAATTGTTCATCAGTGAATCCAGAAGAAGAGGGTGTTCCAACAGAATTGTTAGACACATTTTTTCCTTTGTAATTTTGCCCCCCTTTCCTTTTTCCAAAATCACTAGGATAACCAATTATCTTAAAACATCTATCAATGCTATGCCCATTATACCCACAGTTCTCACAAACAATGTCAGAATTACCATTCCCATTAGGTCTATACTCATTGTTGTTGTTAGGGGTATTAGGTCTAAAGGTAGTAGTAGTAGAATTAGGTCTAAAATTCCCATTGTTACCAGGATTAGGTCTGAAATTACTCATTTGAGAACCTTGAGAGGTCGGAGGTCTTTGGATGTTGTTTCTAGCAGGCCCATTAGAGAAAAAAGCAGAGTTTTGAGTCCTCTGAGAAGACCCAGAACTACCACTAGAAGCCAACCTGTGAGATTCCTCACTGGATATTATGGCATAAGCCCCCTTAACATCAGGGAGATTCTCTCTAGACAAGATAGAACTTCTAATAGTCATATAAGAATCATCTAATCCCATCAAGAATTGCATTAACTTCAATAACTGGTTATGTTTTTTGAACTCATTAGAAGTAGTACACACACAAGCATGTAACTCAACCATAGCATCATATTGTTTCCAATAGGCATTAAGCTTATGATAATAGTCAGACAAATTAGACCCATTCTGTTTCAAAGTATTGATCTTATAATGCAAATTAAAAATCACAGACCCATCAACCTTATGATAGGTCTCTTTGAGTTCTCTCCAAACATGTTTAGCCTTTTTTGAAAAAATTTGCCCCAAAAAGAGTTCTTCAGAAATGGAATTAAGAATCCACCCCAACACAACAACATTCACCCTGTCCCACTGTTTCCCCAAGACTTCATTAGTTATAGATCACTTACAAGACCCATCAATAAACCCTGTTTTGTTTTTTCCTTCCAAAGCAAGTAACATGGCATTAGCCTAAATCTGATAATTTTCAGTCCCTTTAAGTTTCACATTCACAACAGTTAAGACAGCAGAATCATTTGGGTGCAAGTGTAAAGGATCACTCAAATTAAGCTTACTGATCAGTGTAACTTGGTCAGTTACACTCTCAGTATCAGTATCACCATGTTCAGACATGGTGACAAGTCAAGAGGGTCAAAAAATAACTCAGTCCAAAGCCAACAAAGTTCCCAGGCTTCCAAACCACTCAAGGTGGTAGGTCAAGGGCAATGCAAAGGGTGAGGTTCCAGTTAAAGGGTGAAGACAAGATATATAAATAAAAAACCAACAAACAGATAAATCAATAGTAACAAAAAATTAAAAGAGAGAGCTTGAGAGGTGTTACCAACCCAAACCAAAGCACAATCGAACTGTTGTGTCTAGATTCACTTAGTCTAGCACACAACAAAACCTCCAAATTACAAACCCTAATTTCCTTCGAGGGAAATAGAAGTAAATGATCAAAACTTCAAGCCACCAGTATGAACAACGTTCTTTTAAGAAAAGAACCCACCAATCAACCAATCTTTCAACAAAAAATGAAACCCTAATTTTTTTTTTTGAGAAAAATTGGGGAAAATCACTTTAATCGAAAGAAGATATCACCAATCGTATAATAGAATCACCAGAAAGAATGAAACACCAGATCTCAGAAACCCTAATTTTTCAAAATCAAATTGAGGCCTCAAAACTTTGAATCAACAAGTAATATTAACAGATCCTGCTATCTCAATAGCAGATCTACTCAAAAAAGTATGTAAAATCAAAAACCCCCAAAAAAACTTGAAACCCTAAAAATAATTTTCATCGATTTTCAAGAACCAGTCTCTAATACCATGTAGAAAAACATGAATCAAGAGACCTCAAACCTTAACCTTATAAATTAAATAGATCAAAAGATACCAAAACACAAACAAAGTAAAGAGGCTACCAGTGCTACTCACGTGTAGCCCTATTATCTACATGATAATAGTTTTACAAGAGAGATCAAAATAAGAACAAATACAAAGTTTCTGAGATCAAATGTTGAGAGAGAGTAAATGAATGTGTGTTAGAAAACACACAGATGAAAGAGGCGATGTAAACAAGAAATGAGAGCGCCTCTCCATATAACACAAGGGACAACCCAAATAGCCGTTTGGGTTGGTTGACTGGGCTTTGACTGGGCTTGAGCCCATAAGGCATAACTTTAGCAGATCATCACTTTAGCCCCTTCTCTTCCAATATTCCTTTTATTCCGTGTCCTTATAGCTAACTGAAAAAACAACAATGCACACAATAAGTCCCCAAGGTTACTAGATGGGTATCAGATTATATCCTTCAACATTATAAATCTATAATATCTAAGTAAAATGCCCAATTTATCATTTTAATACTAGTTTTTTTCGGCATTGATGCTATTGTCAAAAATTTTTTTACCATAAGGTTAAAACCCCGGTCCTTTGCGCTATACACCCAAAAAAACACTATTTTTAAGTGAAGATATAATTTTGCAATGTCTGTTATTACTTAAATCATTATCATCTTAAATGGTGAAATTTTATAATTTACGTATCGTTAAGTTGTTTGCATGGCTCGAGAGGCTTCTAGAACCTTCAAAAATTTCCATATCAAATTTAGAACTATAATAGTAGTATAATACAAAAATATTACGACCTTTAACCTATATATACTTTGACTTCTTTATTATTTTTCAAGCAAAAACGTTGACACAACTACGAACTAAGATGACATCCACCACAACATTCGCGCCCTACCCCAGCGATAATTTTGGTGTTTCCCCAGCGACATGTCGCTGGGGATATATTTCCGCAGCAACATTTCGCTGGGGAAAATTCGCTGGGGTATGCTAGTTGTTAAAAGTATCCCCAGCGACTTACCCCAGCGACCCGCGGGCCCCACAGACTTTTCCTGAAAGAACAGATTGCCACGGTGGCAACATTTTCCCCAGCGACATGTCGCTAGGGAAAAGTCCTTATTAAACAAAAAAATTAAGTTAAACTTAACCATTTTAGCTAATTACAAAGTTTCCCCAGCGACATGTCGCTGGGGAAGCTTTCCTTTTATTTGACTTGTCAACGCGTTGTCGTTGACTTGTCAACGATTTCCAAAGTTTCCCCAACGACATGTCGCTGGGGAAACTCTCGATACATTTGACTTGTCAACGCTTTGCGTTTGACTTGTCAACGCTTTGCGTTTGACTTGTCAACGAATAACCAATGTTTCCCCAGCGACATGTCGCTGGGGAAGAGTCTGCAGGTTTTTTTTTAAAATTGCCTGCACAGCAGGCGTTTTCCAGATTTTTTCCGGAATTTTTTCGGAAAAAATCTACCAAAACCTGTAACAAAAACCTGTATTTGCTCACCAAAAGACAAATATAAAGTAAACTTGAAATACAAATCAACACAAACGTGGAATAAGTTCAAACTTGCACCAAAATATAATATAACGTTCTAATTTAGTCAAAGATACTAGGAATAAGTCGGGATAGTTAAGGATACTAGGAAAACAAGCGTTCAAATTTAGGATAATAGGGAAACAAGTCAAGATGAACATAAAGAAACTATGTACCATACTAACAAACACATATATGACACGACTAGCTCGCGTCATCGCCACCATCCTCGCCACCCTCCCGATCCTTAGCATCATCACCCGGGCGACTCCCGCTCCCGCTGGCACCAGCATCATCACCCGGGCGACTCCCACTCCCACTGGCACCACATATCTCACAAAAAGATCGCCATACATGCCGTCGTTTCTCAACACGCCCATCATGAAATCAACATCCCGATCCCGACGAGTCTCAGGGGGTGGTGGTGAAAAGCACGAGGGAGTACTGGTGTATCCTGGCAATACCATACCCACGCCAGGATGGTGGCCGCGAAACTTGCCTCCTCGCACCATCCTGTTGATCTCGGCAGTGGTGTGCTCACCTGTCGCCTCTAGCTCCCTCATCTGATCCTGTGTGGTGACAATAACACAAGATAGTAAATATATTAGTCGGGTTGCTAGATTATTAATCAATGATTCATTAAAGTGTGTTTTGAAAAGAATACTTACATACAACTGGAGAAACTGCTCATCTATAAATACACCATCTAAATTCGTATGCAGACGATAGAACATGTCGATCTCTGTAGGCTCCTGTTGGGTTTCGGACGCCCTTTGTTGTACATACACACGTAAGTAAGATCAATCTAATTAAATGCGGCAATAATAATATGTATGTAAAATCAATAATGATAATAATAAAATAATAAAAATAAAAAATAATAATAATAATAATAAAATAAAAAAAATAAAAAAAACCATAATAATGTAAAATCAATCAATAATAATAATAATAATAATAATAATAATAATAATTACCATGAGCTGTCGAGTGCGAGGGATCGACCGAGAACCATGTCGAGAGACAAGTGTTGCCTTGGACCGATTTTGGCTGTTTGTTGAGGATCGCTTCTTGTTAGCTTCGTCAGTCCAAAACTCTATCTTTTTCTCCCACACTTCAGGTGTGTACTCGTCGGGTCTGTTCCGCCTAATTTGATCCACATCGTATTCTCCAGTCTCGGGGTCTTTTACACAGTAATCTCGCTTCAGACTATCCTTGCTTGTGTTGTATGATTTTTGTAACTGGTGATTAATGGTATCATAAATACTATTCCACCGAGGGGTGCTCATGTGCGGCGCAAGATCATATTTTTTCTGCAATCAAATACAACACATTGAAAACAGAGTTAGAAATATAATTTATATATTTATTTAAATTTGTTTATTTATTTATATGATATAAATAAATAAATGAATTTAAATAAATATACACAATACAACACATTGAAAACAGAGTTAGAATTATAATTTATATATTTATTTAAATTCCTTTATTTATTTATATGATATAAATAAATAAACGAATTTAAATAAATATACACAATACAACACATTAAAAACAGAGTTAGCAATATAATTTATATATTTATTTAAATTTGTTTATTTATTTATATGATATAAATAAATAAACGAATTTAAATAAATATACACAATACAACACATTAAAAACGGAGTTAGAAATATAATTTATATATTTATTTAAATTTGTTTATTTATTTATATGATATAAATAAAAAAACAAATTTAAATAAATATATACAATTAAATAAATGAACACGATAATTAAATAATATAAAATTATAACTTACCCTAATAGCTGCCCGGGCCGCCGCCTTGTGCCCTTCGGGGACCTTGCTCCACGAAGGGTAATACAAAGGTATTTCCCTAACGACACACCCGAATAGGTTTCCCCAATGATCTGAGTAGGGGCCGACAGGTATAACAAGGTCACCTCTACCGGCTATAAAGTCGATCTCGACCGGCCGGTTGTGATTCTCGGCCACCGCATCCAGTAATTTCAGGCAGCGGGTCTTCTCCCGGGTATTCTGCCTGCCGGCTCTCCTCCCGCCCAAATTGGGCTTTTTCTTTCCTTTTCCTGCAAAATCAAGTGAGTGATAAAGTCATAAAAGTTAAGGCAAACAAGTTAAATATGTGTATCAAATTTGTATTACAATAATCCAGAAATTCTTACCCCGGTTGACGAAGCAACCCCCGCAACCGAATGATGGAGGACGTGGACGTGAAGGATCCTCGCCACCACCGTCCCCGCCATGTCCCCGTGCAACATCAGTCATCTGTATACAGGTACAATTAGCATAACATGTAGAAATTCATGAACAAAATAATACAAGCATGCACAAATCTAAATATCAAAATAAATTTACACATTTAAACAATCCACAACAATTTCATTCATTCATTCATTCAAATATATAAGTGTATTTTACAAGTTACAACACAAAGTTAATCTTCTTCGTCACTAGAATAAAGTTTCTCAACACCATCATCATCCTTGATGAGGTCTTCAACATCAGAATCTGCTAAATCATGAGGAAGGGGGTCTTCATCATCATCGTCTTCGTTAGGAACATCATCGTTATCTGGCGGTGCGTCAACCTCCGTTGATTCACCATCTATATGCAAATCTATATAGAAGGTGTAATTACCGAAGTCATTCCCACTAGTAGAAGGTGGGAGATCACTAGTAGAAGGTGGGAGATCACTAGTAGAAGGTGGGTGATCAGATGAGTTGTCCAAATGTATAATATCAGGTTCGTTCTCTACCACGATTACACCGTTGTTCAAAAACTTTGTATGATTAACATGTTCGACGACCTTCACGTTGGGTTTGGCTGGATCTACAAGGTAGAAGACTTGTTTGACTTGTGTTGCGAGGATGTATTGTTCACTTTTCCACCACTCACCAGAGCCGACGATTTGTGTCATTCCGTTTCTAACGATAAGTTTCTTGACTCTACCAACGGTGTTGCGAGTGTCGAACCACTTAACTTTGAACAACGCAACTTTAAACGACAAATAGTCAAACTCGAGGATTTCTTGAAGCCGACCATAAGTGTTAGTTTTCCCGTCAGGATCAGTCGAATAAACGCTGCTATTTGAGTTACGCGACGTTCATCGCGGCTCTGCACGACATACCTCACACCATCTACTACGCAACAGTTTACTGACATTAGAGCCCTTGATGGTCCATTAGCCAAAGCGAATAACTCGCTGGTTGGGCTAAACTCTGGATCTTGGGGATTTTGTGCGTGACGTTAAAAGATCTATGAAGAAGATAGGATTAGATAGAAAACTAAAAATATGATATTGTTATTTTTACACTTAAGTACACAAAATAAGTGTTAGTTTACCAGCGTCTTAAACCAGTGGGGGAATACTTCTAGCTTGTCTTTTTCTGGAAATAACCTGAAAAACGTTCATGCTATTAGAATAAGTCGCCGAAATGATAAGTTAAGAAAAAAAAGTTACAAAATTAAAAAACGCGTACCTCCGGAACTGGTCTTGGTACGTGTCGATCTCAGGACTGTTGTTAAGTACATACCATCTCGCTTTCTTGTACTCCTCGATAGGAAAATAAGGAAAGGACAGTAAACCAATCGGCTTGCATACCGATCGGAACACCCGAAACTTACACGTTGAGGGAGGGGGTCCACATTACGATCGGGACGATTAAATTTCGTGGTAACACCCCGAAAATATTGAGAACTTATAGTCAATGCTTCTTCTGCAACATAACCCTCCGCGATCGAACCTTCCGGCTTAGCTTTATTTCTTACATAACCTTTTAGCTTCTTCATGAATCTTTCAAATGGATACATCCATCGGGGTTGAATAGGCCCGCCTTCAAGAGCCTCTAGAGCTAAATGGATGGGCAAGTGAATCATAATGTCAAAGAAAGAAGGAGGATATATGCGCTCAAGCTCGCATAGAATTTCAACCACCTTGACCGAAGCTTTCAACATGTCCTCCTCTATCAAAGTTGTAGAGCAGAGTTGCTTAAACAAGGAACACAGATTGATTATTGGTTTTGCAATATGTTCGGGCAAGTAATTTTGAAGTCCGTAAGGAATTAAACGTTGCATCATTATATGACAGTCATGAGACTTCAGGCCCGTTATATTTGTATCATTATCGGTCACTTTGTGCTTGAAGCATGATCCGAACCCATCTGGTAGTTTAACACTTTTGATGTACTGACAAAACTTTTTTCGGTTCTCTAGTGTTAAAGAATACGCAGTCTGGGGCTTCACAGTCTTCCCCTTGTGGTTTACGGTTAGCCACAAAGGTCTTCGAATGCCCATCTTTTTCAAGTCTTGTCTTGATTTTGCGATGTCTTTACTTTTGTCATTCATTAACAAAATATTCAAGATGGCCTCCAACACATTTTTTTCGATATGCATGATGTCTAAATTGTGTCTTAGTGAAATAAAAGGCCAATACTCAAGCTCGTAAAAAATAGACCGTTTAGTCCAGTTAAGCTCGACTATAACATTGCGGGAAATCTTCACACCCCCATGTTTCGGATGTTTACCCGACGTACGCCTTAGCAATCTAGCATGTTGCGCTTTGATTACATCCGGTTGGTTATAATCTTTAGGTGGATCTTTCTGTTCAGTTTGGCCATTGAAGTCAGCACGTGAACTTCTCCATTTATGGGGCTTCTTTAACCATCTTCTATGGCCAACATAAGATGTTTTGCTTGTGACAGGAATAGATGGAGTTTCTAGGTTACATGTAGGGCATGCATAGTAACCTTGCCCACTCCACCCAGACAAACTACTTCGAGCAGGAAAATCATTTATGGTCCATAAAAGCATCGCTCTCATCTTGAACTGCTTTTGTGAAATAATGTCTGTAGTATCAACACCGTTCTTGTGCCACAAAGTCTTCAGGTCTTTAATCAAAGGCTGCAAGTAAATATCAATGTCCTTGCCCGGGGATTTAGGGCCAGGAATTAACAACGTTAGCATAAAGTTACTTTCTTTCATACATAACCAAGGAGGCAGATTGTATGTTGTCAATACCACCGGCCACATGCTGTAGGTCTGACTAAGGTTGCCGAACGGATTGAAACCATCAGCACACAACCCTAGTCGAACATTTCTTGGTTCTGCTGCAAACTCTGGATACTTCAAGTCAAACTTCTTCCAAGCCGCGCCATCAACCGGGTGTTGCATCTTACCAGGCTCCACACACTTTCCAGTAGCATGCCAAGTCATGTCTTTTGCAGTGTGTCTAGACTTGTACAAACGTTGTAGTCTAGGAATGATCGGAAAGTAACGCAACACCTTCCTAGGAACTTTCTTCCCCGGTGTGTTAGTGTCTTTCCATCTACTCGTTTTACACACCGGACAGAATTGCAGATTGTTATTATCCTCCCAAAACAAGTAGCAGTCGTGTTCACAAGCATGTATCCACTCGTAACCTAACCCGATCGTTTTAAATGTCTTCTTTATTTCATAGTAGTTCAGTGGGAACTTGAATCCTTTACTATCGGGTAACATATATCGGAGAAACTCTAATATTTCATTGAATAAAGAATCTGGCATTTTTCCTTTAGCCTTAAAATAGGTAAATTTTGCCATAAAGTCTAGTCGAGACACATGTTCACAACCATCATACAGCGCCTCGTTGGCAATTGCATACAACTCTTCAAACTCGGTACGAGTGGCTTGAGGTGGTTGAGTCGGTTGGTTACTAGTCTCACCAATATTATCTCCTTGTGTTGGTTCATTCGAAGGAATATAGCTAAAATCATCGAGTAACGCTGTCATGTCACTCATCATAGGTTCTCCTAGGTTATCTATCACTGGCGCACGTGGAGCCGGTTCACCGTGTTTGAGCCATGTGGTATAAAGTGGGTCCCACCCGTTTATAGCAATTTCCTCTCCAATCCAATCTATGGGTTTCCATAATACATTTCGACATTTTTTGCATGGACATCTAATTTTCCCCGAAGAATTCACCAACGGCTGGCAATGATTGACGAACTTTGTAAGACCGTCATTAAATTCTTTGGAAAGTTTCGGTTTTTTTATCCAACTCTTATCAGCGAATACCATAACTGCGTTTTATCCGTATATTTAGTTATTATTACATGGAAGGCAATTATGGAAAGCAATCCTAGATGTTTTGTTAACCTAGTGCAACTATGGAAGGCAATCCTAACCCACTCTTTGATGCTTCGTCTCATATATGAATGCGTATAACCGATTTACTATTTGAGAAAATTTTGGCAGCATTTCCCCTCAACTCCCCAAATATGTGTTTAAAGACATATTCGTAGGAGTAAAGGAGAAACACTGTCGAAATCATCTCAAATAGTAAACCAGTTATACGCATTCATATCCTAAATGAGACAAAAAAATCAAAAAGCAGTCCCAAACAGGGGACTTTCCGAAGTTAATTCCTATTAAATTAACTTCGGACGGGTTTTCTATAGGTTGATCAATTTCAGACGGGAATTTTCTGAAATTAATCGCTAAAATCCTAAAACATTCCTAAGGTTTAATTCAATAGAACATTTATATCAAACAACTTATTCTGATAAGCTTTATCAGAATAAGCTGTTTTCAAACAGCTTATCCTGATAAGCTTCAGGATAAGCTGTTTGAAAACAGTTTATTCGGATAAGCTGTTTGAAAACAGTTTATTCGGATAAGCTGTTTGAAAACAACTTATCCTGATAAGCTTATCAGAATAAGCTGTTTTCAAACAGCTTATTCCGCTAAGCTTATCGGGATAAGTTGTTTCAAACATCTTATCCTGATAAGGTTATCAGAATAAGCTGTTTGAAAACAGCTTATTCGGATAAGCTTATTAGGATAAGCTGTTTTCAAACAACTTATTTTGATAAGCTTATCGGGATAAGCTGTTTCAAACAGCTTATCCTGATAAGCTTATCAGGATAAGCTGTTTGAAAACAGTTTATTCGGATAAGCCGATAAGCAACATAACGAGTGTTTGGGTTTGCGTTTTTTACAGTTAACGAGTGTTTGGATTTACGTTTAATGGAAATTAACAAGTTTATAAATCCCCAACGACATGTCGCTGGGGAAACCAAAATGATAAAAATAAGTAAATAAGTGTTATCAGTTAGAATTAAAAAAACATACTGTTAGTTGTGGTGGTCACTTGTGGTCGGCTGTGGTCGGTCGCTGTCGGCTGCGCTGTCGGCTGTGGTCGGCTGTGGTCGGCTGCGGTCGGCTACAATAACATAAAACATTAATTTAAAAAAACCATTCAATTAAAAAAAACTATAAATTTATATAAAAAACAATTGAGTTAAAAAAACCAAAACCTTTAATTTATATAAACTTAAAATTAAAGACAAAACCTTTAATTATGGCTAGTGGTGGTCTACTGCTATGGTGGTGGTGTGGGTGATTCGATGTGGTGGTGGTGTGGGTGATTCGTAGTGGTGACCGGTGGGATGATTCGCAGTGGTGATGGTGGGGGTGATGGAGATGGATATGGGTGATGGTGGTGGTGATTAGCAGTGGTGACTGGTGAGGGTGATGGAGATGGGTGGGGGTTTTACGCAGATGGGGATGGCTGGAGATGACGGTGGTGATGATTGGTGGTGTAAATGGTGGTGATGATTGGTGGTGTAAATGGTGGTGATATTGGTGGTGTAAATGGTGGTTATGATGGCAGCGTTTGTTTGAGAGAAGAGAAAAAGAGATAAGCTAAGTTTTTGTAAATCGTATAAGGATAAGGTCTGGTCAATAGTTTCCCCAGCGACATGTCGCTGGGGAAACTTTCCTTTTTCTTGAAGAAATTTTCCCAAGCGACATGTCGCTGGCGAAACCTTAGACTTTGTTGTTTTGCGCAGCTGGTTTAATAAACCTTAGAAATTAACGAATTTTTCCCCAGCGACATGTCGTTTTGTGAAAGAAGCGCGTTAATGAAAATTTTTGGAGGGATTTCTAAAATTGATAAAGAAAACTTACCCCAGCGACATGTCGCTGGGGAAACGATTTTATATATTTGAATATTTTACTTTTATATAATTAAAAATAATAATATTTTAGTTTTAGATAATTGATGTTATATACTTTTAAATGATTAATAATAATAATTTTATATATTTGAATATTTTACTTTTATATAATTAAAAATAATAAGTTTTATATAAATGTATATTTTTTATATATGATATTTATGTAATTTAGTTTTAAATGATTGATAATAATACGTTTTATATAATTGTATATTTTACTTTTAGATAATTGATGTTATATACTTTTAAATGATTAATAATAATAATTTTATATATTTTAATATTTTACTTTTATATAATTAAAAATAATAAGTTTTATATAAATGTATATTTTTTATATATGATATTTATGTAATTTAGTTTTAAATGATTGATAATAATACGTTTTATATAATTGTATATTTTACTTTTAGATAATTGATGTTATATACTTTTAAATGATTAAAAATAATAATTTTATATATTTGAATATTTTACTTTTATATAATTAAAAATAATAAATTTTATATAAATGTATATTTTTCATCATTATAGGTTCAACGTATTAGATAGGATTCATCATTAGAGGTTCATTGTATTAGATAGGGTTCATCATTAGAGGTTCATTGTATTAGATAGGTTTCAACATTAGAGGTTCAATATATTAGATAGGGTTCAACATTAGAGGTTCAATTTATTAGATAGGGTTCATCATTAGAGGTTCATTGTATTAGATAGGGTTCATCATTAGAGGTTCAATGTATTAGATAGGGTTCATCATTAGAGGTTCAACGTATTAGATAGGGTTCAACATTGAAGGTTCAATGTATTAGATAGGGTTCATCATTAGAGGTTCAATGTATTAGATAGGGTTCATCATTAGAGGTTCAATGTATTAGATAGGTTTCAACATTAGAGGTTCAACGTATTAGATAGGGTTCATCATTAGAGGTTCAACATATTAGATAGGGTTCATCATTAGAGGTTCAATGTATTAGATAGGGTTCATCATTAGAGGTTCATTGTATTAGATAGGGTTCATCATTAGAGGTTCATTGTATTAGATAGGTTTCAACATTAGAGGTTCAATGTATTAGATAAGGTTCAACATTAGAGGTTCAATGTATTAGATAGGGTTCATCATTAGAGGTTCATTGTATTAGATAGGGTTCATCATTAGAGGTTCAATGTATTAGATAGGTTTCAACATTAGAGGTTTAATGTATTAGATATGGTTCATCATTATAGGTTCAATGTATTAGATAGGGTTCATCATTAGAGGTTCAATGTATTAGATAGGGTTCATCATTAGAGGTTCAATGTATTAGATAGGGTTCATCATTAGAGGTTCAACGTATTAGATAGGGTTCAACATTGAAGGTTCAATGTATTAGATAGGATTCATCATTAGAGGTTCAATGTATTAGATAGGGTTCATCATTAGAGGTTCAACGTATTAGATAGGGTTCAACATTGAAGGTTCAATGTATTAGATAGGGTTCATCATTAGAGGTTCAATGTATTAGATAGGGTTCATCATTAGAGGTTCAATGTATTAGATAGGGTTCATCATTAGAGGTTCAATGTATTAGATATGGTTCAACATTAGAGGTTCAATGTATTAGATAGGGTTCAACATTATAGGTTCAATGTGTTGGGAATAAATTAAGGCCAGATCACTTGAGCGCTGACAAGAACAAAACAAGCGTTGACAGGAACAAAGCAAGCGCTGACAACTCAAGCGTTGACAAGTTAAAGTCAAGCGTTGACAAATTGAAGACAAGCACTGATGGAAGATATAAGCTACACGTTTATTATATTCTAGAATACTTCTAGTAAGGATAGAAACGACAATGTATTTTCTATGTTTATCTTTACCTAGAATAGTTGATACGTAGCTTATTGTACAAGGCTTCTTAGTCTATAAAAGAAGGCCTTTAGGTTAATGTTCAATATCAAGTTTTATATAAGTTTTCATTCATAAACATCTTTCATTGTAAGCAAGTTCGACATTCATAATCAAAGTGAAAGTTTTGTTTACATCTTGTGTTCTTGTTTAAGTGTTAAATTCCGCATAACACTTAGATTCACAAAGCATATAACAAAGGTTTCTCTACGTGTTATACTTGATCTAATCTCGTATACACAAAGCTAATCGTTCTAAGTTTGGGATCAACAAGTGGTATCAGAGCTTGTTGAGGAACTTTTGATCTTTGAAGAACACCAGAACGATACACGAACACCAAAACCCTAATTTTCTCAGAAACCCTAAAAACACCAAAACCCTAACAACATCATGTCTGAAGCAATAACCACCTCCAATTCACCCTTACCAAACATCAGGATTCCCATGCTTGATGCAACCAACTTTGACTTATGGAAGTTCAACTTTGAACAATATCTAGGGATCTATGACTACACACTCTAGGAGATTATTGAATATGGAAACTCATTCAATAAGGCTCAAAAGATTCAGGATACTATTACTCAAAGATCAGCTGTTGAAGGATGCCCTGATGAAGATAAGAAAGAAAAACCTGGAGATGGTAGAGCTGTAGGTGCTGAAGATATTGCAAAGAAAAGGGTTGACATGAAAGCCCTAAATATTCTGAAAGTCTCTTTGGGACAAGAAAACCAGCACAAATATAGAGGCTATGAATCTGCTAAAGATCTTTGGGAAGCACTTGAAGTTGCATATGGTGGCAATGCAGACACTAAGGAAGAAAATAAAAAGCAACTTCTGCATGACTATGATGTCTTCAAAGCTCAACCCAATGAGAAACTGAGTAGTGTGAGAAGCAGATTGCTTGACATCACAAGCAAATTGTCCTTCATGGGGACACAAGTTGGTGATGTTGACACCAATGCTACCTTTCTTAAAAGTCTTGGTGAGGCATGGAAGATTGAGGCAAGATCTATTCTTGCCAATAATACTTACAAGAGCTCCTCGTTTGATGACATCTACAACAAACTAAGACTATTGGAAGATGAAACTCTTTCAGCACATGGAAGCAAACCTAGCACCAGCAAAATGGCCTTCTTCTCTCATAGTGAAGGTCAATTCAATCAGAAAGACTCTTTTATGCATCCAGTTACTGGATCATCATTTGTCAGCGCTGGAACAAGTCCTGTCAACGTCTCCTTTTCAGACGCTGACACATTCATGAATGACTCCCCAAGAGTTAAACCTGCTGGTTTGGATTTGGATACTGTGTGTGCTTACATTGCTTCTTTGCCCAATGGTTCAGTGATTACATATGAGGACCTTGAGCAGATAAGTGATGAGCACTTGGAAGAGATGGACATCAAGTGGAACATGGCTCTTGCTAGTATAAGAGCAAATAGGTGGAATAGAAGGTTCAAGAAAAAGATGACCTTCAATGCTAAAGACACAGCTGGATTTGATAAATCCAAAGTTGAATGCTACAACTGTCATCGTATGGGGCACTTCATGAGGGAATGCAGATCTCCTAGAAGATGTGATGCTGGTAAACCCTCAAGTCAGGTTGTTAAAGCTCAAGATTCCAAAGCCATGGTTGTAGTTCAAGGAATTGATGGTACTGGATGGGATTGGAGCTATCTGGCTAAGAATGCTGAAGAGGACAAAGCCTTGGTTGCTGATATTGAAGAAGAAGAGCATGTTGAATATGCTCTCATGGCACACTCCTCCTCTTCATCTGATAATGAGGTATATGATGATGCTTTTTGTAGCAAAGGTTGTAGGTTAAACACTGATAGACTTAACAAAGAGGTGTTAAAGCTAAAAGATGATACGAGCACTGAAAGGTGTAAGTTGTCCAATTACCAACTAGCACTTACTGAAACTGAGAAAACCGTTTCTGAATACAAGAAAATGGAATTTGACTTAAAAGATAAAATAAATATCTTAAAACATGAGCTAGAGGGTAGCATGGATATTAGAAATATCATGACAAAGGTCAATAGAGACCTACAGGCTAAGTTAGATGAGGCCATTAAGAATAAAGATAATGTTGACCTCAAGATTCAAAGATTTGATAGAGCCACCCAAACCCTAGGAGACTGTGTAGCTAAACAAAGGGATCCTAAGGACATGACTGGGATTGGGATGAATGATTACTCTCTGGTTCCACCACCAGCTGGTGACTTCTATGGTGTCCCTAGAAAGGATTTGTCTTGTACTGGGATACCAGAATGCCAAGAAGAGGAATTCATTCCTCCACCAAGAGTTGTCACTCCAGTGGAAGAGTATCAACAAAAATTGACTGACCTAAATGAGTGGAAGAAAGCTAACCCTACTTTGTTTGTTAAGGGAGGTTTGCTATGTGAAAGTCCCAATGAATCACCACCCATTAAGGTTACTCATCCAATCACTGGTAAAGATGTTGACCTAGGCTCAAACACTGTTAGAAGACCTACCATTAAATATTCAGAGATGTATAAGAATAATAGGTCACCCAAGAGCCAAGTTAGCAATCATGGAACAGGTTTCTTCTCTTCTAGACCTAAGGGTGTGTCTAAGAAAGCCTGTTACACTTGTGGTAGCTTTTCACATTTGGCATACAAGTGTGTCAACGCTCCCAAAGCCAGCGCTGATAGGAACAGTTTCAGCGCTGATAGGAAGAAAGTCAACGTTGTTAGGAAGTCAAACGTTGTCAGACCCAAACCTTGTGTGCAGCAAAGTCCACAAGTGATTAGACCTGCCCCATTCTTTACTAGAAGGTCTAACACTCATGGACAAAGACCTTTTCAAAAGACAAACACCTGGTCAAATAGGCAATGGGTTCTTGTAGCAAACCCTAGGTTCAACGCTGACAAGGGTAATTTCAGCGTTGACAGGACAAAATCCAACGCTGACAGAAACGTGACCAGACCTAAATATTTGCAGCCACAAGGAAAGAGGTCTAAAGCTTCTTCAAGCTTAACATGGAGACCCAAGAAAGATCAAAACCCTAATGATAATGGGATTTCAATGACTTGCAATAGATTTAATTACATTTCAAAGGTCATTACAAAACCTATTGGGGTTAACTGGGTATTTCATCCTAAAAAGGATGAGAATGGGGTTGTTGTGAGAACTAAGTCTGTTCTTATTGAACAACCAGATGAATCCAAGTCTTCTGAGACTTGGGTTCCCAAAGAAAACTAATTTGTTTTCTTTATGTGCAGGGCATTCAAAGACAGATCAATGATTATGGATATTGGGATAGTGGATGCTCAAGGCACATGACAGGAAAGGAAGACTATCTGACGAACTTCACTCCTATTAAAGATGGTGACAAGGTATACTTTGGAGGGGGATATGGCACCATTACAGGCAAAGGAACCCTTCTCACCAATAATCTGCGTTTTGAAAACGTCTTCCTGGTAAAAGAACTTGATTATAATCTGTTTAGTGTATCACAAGTTTGTGATAACAAAAATAAGGTTCTTTTCACAGATACTGAGTGTTTGGTGTTAAGCAATGATTTTAAGATTCCTGATGAGAAATACATTGAGTATAGAACACCTAGGCATAAGGACATATATAATGTGAATTTAAATGTGATTAAGATGAATGCAAACATGTCTTGTTTTTATGCTAAGGCCTCAGTAGATGAAAGTAATTTGTGGCACAGGAGACTAGGGCACATAAATTTTAAAAATATAAATAGACTTGTGAGGCTTGGTTTAGTTGATGGTTTGCCTGAGAAGGCCTTCCACAATGACCACTCTTGTGTTGCATGTCTTAAAGGCAAGCAGCACAAGGTCTCATTCAAGTCCAAGCAGGTGCATACTAGTTCCAGACCTCTTCATATGCTACACATGGACCTCTTTGGTCCAACAAATATAGAGAGTTTGAATGGCAAGTCATATTGTTTTGTTGTCACTGATGACTTTTCTAGGTTTACTTGGACATTCTTTCTAGCTATGAAGAGTGACACAGCTGATGTTCTTATTGAATTTATCACTCAGATAGAGAAAAGGTCTGGAAATGAGGTTAAAATGCTTAGGAGTGATAATGGTGGGGAATTTAGGAACAAGAAGCTTGATGATTTTTGTGCCAGGAAAGGAATTACTAGGCAGTTTAGTATTGCTAGAACCCCACAACAAAATGGGGTTGTTGAAAGTAAAAATAGAACCCTAATTGAAGCAGCCAGAACAATGTTGGCTGATGCTCACTTTCCTATAGCCTTTTGGGCTGAGGCTGTTAATACAGCATGCTATGTGCAAAATAGAGCATTGGTTAACAAAATTCAGAACAAAACACCTTATGAGTTACTTTGGGGAAGAAAACCTAATATTGGTTTTCTCAGACCTTTTGGTTGTCATGTAGTAGTTTTGGATACTAGTGATGCCTTAGGAAAATTTAGTGCAAAAGGTGATGAGGGTTACTTCATGGGGTATTCAGTGCAGAGCAAGGGTTATAGGGTTTATCTTAAAGAGGACAAACGTATTGTTGAAAGAGTACATGTTAGGTTCTTAGAGACTAAACCTAGTGATCCTGAGAGTGGTCCAAATTGGTTGTTTGATTTGGAACCCTTATCTAGAACTTTAAATTATATGCCTGTCACTAATCCAGACATTGTGAAGGTAACTTCAAATGTTGTGGAGGAACAAGTTGTTAATGTTTCAGGTATACAGGTTCATGAGAAGGTTGGATCACAAGCAGAAAAGGCATCTCCTACATTTGAATATGTCACAATTCCCATTTGGACAGATGCTTTTGCTGCTGCTGCTGCTGCTGGACAAGATAATGGTGGTCTCCAAAGACCACCAGATACAAACATGCATGGTTCTTCAGGCGCTGACAAAGGCAAATCTAGCGCTGACAAGACCAATTCAGACGTTGATGGCTCAGACGTTGACAACAACAGTTCCAGCGTTGTTAGCCCAAGCGCTGACAAACATAGTTCAGGCGTTGACAACACCTTTGCACATCTTTTCTCTTCCACTTTTGAACAAGGAGGACCTTCCAATGTTTATGAAGAGATTCCTGTTGATCAAAGAGAGTCTTGTTGAGTCTACTTCTTGAAGGATCTTCGAAGCCTTGATCACAATACAAAGAGTGTGCGAAAACCAATCTTTATATATAAGAAGAACAATAGAAATAACCAAACATCCAAGCCTCAATATATTAATACGATCACTCTTAATAGTGATAGGGTTTTACAACCTTGAAGCTATAACAAACAATGAGAGAAATGTGTAGAGAATATGTGTGTGTAGAAGTGTGTTCATCTCTACACCCTAGGACCTCCTTTTATAGTGCAAAGGGTCCTAGGTGGTTACAACATAATTAATACTTTCCTAAGTATTATCCATTAATATCATTTAATTGTTTCCTAATTAATCTTGTAACCTCCTCATCATAATCAATATATTCAATACTTTCCATAATAATAGGAAGACTAAATATTTGATCATATCTTCTACAATCTTCCTTGATCTTATCTTCTACAATCTTCTATCAACTTTATAATACGACCAAGAGCACGGCTTGCTCCTACTACTACTATGACCAGGAGGAACCTCCTAGTCTACCTATTACAAATAACTATTCCAATGGTCCTAACAATCCTCCCCTAAACTTGAATTCAACCTGTTGAGTTCAAGTTTCCTGGTAAAACGTGCAATAAAGCTCGAGGATTGAAACAGCAAAATAAACAGCAGCATCAGCAAGATAAGAGACAGCAGAACCACTGCAACAAGGAGCACCAAAAGCTTCTCCAAAGCTAGAAACAAATCAGCATCGTGTTGAATCTTGACAGCAACATGAGCAGATTTGATGAGCCTTTACCAAGTAGTTGCTCGCTCTTGGATTAGCCACTTTTCAGTCTAGGACCATGGCAAGTGAAAACCATCCAGTTTTAGGTAACCTGGCAACCATCAACGGATTTGAGAATCGCACCAGGAGCCGTACCCTCAAGGTGAATCAACTTTTTCTTGTCGATTAGACATGGTAAGTTGAGAACCATTTGTCGTGAGGACCAAGTCCTACACCAAGTGAAACCAACAACCAGTACCAACACAATTTCAGTAACCAGAACCCATAGTGAAGCAAGTCATAGTGAAGCAGCAAATGGTATCATATTCACAAGTATAAAATCCAAGATGCGTTAAAAGTATAAGCAGATATTATATAAAAAGTATGTTTTTTTTTTTTTTTTTTTTTTTTTTTTTTAACCAAGTCAAAGATTATGAGTCAACCAGCAGGAACCTAGGATGCACCAGGAAGAACATTGGTCCACAAGAAGCAGGAAAAGTGCAACTAGGCGGAACCATGTTCGACTAGGAGCAACTTAGTTCTACTAGGAGGAACCATATCCACCAGCACCAATGTCAACCTGTAAAATTTATTAGACAGAAAAACACAAGATTTTACACAGTTATACATACAACAAGCCTCCCCTTAAGCTAAAACATCCCCTCAAATAGGGCAAAGTATTCACCATCAAGGATTTTTTTTTTTATTTTTTTTTTATTTTTTATTTTCTTTTTATTTTTTATTTTTTATTTTTTTTTTAACTATAAAGAATAAAATTCACCAATCACTGTACATATTGGTGAAAAGAATCAAAATAAGAACAAAAATTCAATGAATAAACACTTACAACCCAGTCACCTTACATACCAGAAGCTGCCTTCTTATCCGATAGCAACCGTGCTTGAATACCCTCGACCAAAGATGTAGCCATACTCGACTCATTCCCAGAAGGAGCAGTAGAAATCTGCAAATGACTGGCCAACATTGCTTCCATGGAAGAAATAGTCAAAGGATACACAACATCCGTCAGCATAAACACCACATGACCAGATTCTAACTCCAACACATGAACTCCACATCCAGCATATAGCTTCCAGCGAATAATCTCCCATTGCATTTGATCCTTCCATACGCCCAAAGCAGTAGCAGATGGAGGAGGATCCAACATCAGCTTGAGATCGGCCCAAAGACGGATACCAGGCCAGGAAGACACCGCCATGGGGTCAAATGGCATACTAGAATCAACAAGCCCAAACAACGCCATAAGATCCATACGGTCAGCCCACGATAACACACCCTGCAAACCCGTGACCAATCGCACAGTCCCATCACTCAAAGTAATCCGATGGGAGACGCCACCAGGCAGTGTTGTAGACCTCTCAACCGTATAACCCGTAATGCTTCCATTGCCTAAAGGTAAGTCAGAATCGCTATCCGAAGCTGCATCAATTAAGTTCTCAGGATCACGCCTCTCAAAAGGGACTGATTTACCACGGCGAACACGACGAGCAAGTTTCTGGCGAGTGGAACGTCGAGGCGTGGGAGCCGAAGGAGTGGATTCAACCTTCACCGTAACTTCAGCAACAGCAGGAGAAGCAGTAGAAGTAGACTCATGAACATGTCCACCCAATGAACCACTAGCAGCTGCATCAGAAGTAGGATTAGGTTGTGTTGCAGGAACTGGTGGTGATGAAGATGGCACATCAGATGTAGAAGCATTAGGTATGGTGGGATCAACAAAGGTACTAGCAGGAACATGAGTGGTGGTAACAGGTGTGGTGGTGGAAGTATGAATGGTGGTGGTAGTAACAAAGATACCAGCAGTAGGACCAGCAGTAGAAGGACCAATAGGAGCAACCAAGGGTGTAGTAGAAGGACCAACAGAAGTAGCACCAGAACCAGAAGGACTACCATCAAAACCAGGAGTGGGTACAGACGAAGGACCAGTAGAAGCAGCAGGCATAGAAGCAGTCACACCACGAGGATGGTAAATAAATCTTTCCGGAATAGGTTGACTCTGACGCTTCACCATCTTCTCATAAAGGACCTTAAGCTCATCAAATGTCAAAGCTCTCACCCGAGCCCAAGACCACGGAGCATTGAAATGAGCAGCAGATTGATATTTTACATAACGTTGCATCTGCTGGCGCTGCTCAGTCCGAGAGAGAGGCCTGTTCCTTCGCTGTTTCTTTAGTTCTTCAGCAAGAGCCAACTGATGCTTACGCATCATCACCATAGCACGCGGAATACAATTATGTTCATCAACATCATCACCCAACAGATCTTTAAACTGAGCATAATCCCGAGTGAGAACAGTCAACACTTGCATCCATTCACCATCAGTCCAGTGCATAGCATCATGCTGAATTTGCGCACGTCTTCGCTCTCGGAGCTCTTCCTCAGCAGCCCTATCCTCCTCATCAATCTCAGCCTGAACCCGACGAGCAGCCTCTTCACCAAGTCTTTCTTCTTCAAGCTGTCGACGAGTGCGCTTGCGGGTGGGAGATGGAGAATCAGTCATTGGGGCTTTTCCCTTCAGATCATGAGAGGGACCAGCATGAGAACCAGCAGCAGCATCAGAATCACCACCCATAGAAGGGGGAATAGCACTAGAAGAAGGAGCATTGGAGGACATTGGAGGACCGGGCAGATCATCATAGACTTTATCAGCAAAGGCAGCCTTTGCCAGCAACGTCAAGCCATCCTCAACATTCTCCGCACCCTCATGCTCAGACTCTGAAAGAACCACATGCTTCTTGCGGCGACGTTGTTGATTCTCCAACACCTTTATGCGATCAGCAAGAGGAAGGAAAAACTCCCTTGTGAGCTTCCGATGTTGATTCAAGTCAGCTTCCAAACAAATCATCCTCTCATGGTACATGTGCAAAAGATCTAGCAAAGATGTCAGTGTAGTAGGCTCCTCCGCCTGCCCCCCAAGAGAACTTGGATCAGGGAAAGCATCACGGGAGCCCGAAGCAACATTTGGGTCAACCTGTGGAGTACTAGCATCAAACGGGATATCAGTCGAGTGTGGGGCAGGGCTAGGAGGTGGAGTCTCCACAAATGGAGACTGATGTGGAACGGAGGAAGGACCAGCCTTGGAAGGGGATGGTTTACAAACCACCACTTCCTCAACTAGCTCCTCCTCTACCACAGGAGTGGCACCACCAGTAGGAGCCTCCTCCTCCTCCATGGGGTCATCATCTAACACAACCAACTCAGGAGCCTCCTCCTCCTGACCTATAGGACCCTGAGCCAACCCCATCATGGCTTCAGTCAGGGGCCTCCAATCCCCAGGAAACCCATTCATCATGTTGTAATACACTTTAGCGGTAAGTTTAGATGGCACATGCTCTGTCCTATCACGTGGAATGCACACAAGAATTTGTTGAAGAAACCTAGTGTACATTAGAAATTTCTTCCTCGAACCAGCAGTCGACAAATTACTAGCCATCCCCTCAAATAGATAATGAGAAAAATTAAACACTCTACCCTGGGCTAAACATATAAGACCAGTAGCCAAAGGAGTAGGGAACGCATCCCAACTCCCCGACTTGGGGGTCATACAATGGATTAAATAGTGAACCAGAAGCTTCCACTGAGGGGAAAACCTATTCTTTTGGAAGTTAAACTTCCCCCCATGGTCATAACCTATGGCAGCCATACCCTCTAATACTTCTGAATTGGGAAGTGATACAACACCCCCCTCATCCTGAAGATGAAGAGAAGAGCGAATAGACGCTTCAGATACCACATAAGCAAGTCCATCTATGGTAGCATGGAGTGCTCGTGGACGTCCAGCCACATTCACAAGCTCAGCAGTCGCCCAAAATTGACGTATCACACTATCATATATGGTAGGACAAACAGTAAATGCAAACCTTAAGTTTGAAGCTTCAATAAACTCCAAGATATCAGCAAAATGTTCACGATTCGGACCATCACCCAGATAAGCAACACGATTATGAGCAGGTTGGTAAGCAAGAGCAGCCATGGATCTTGATGAATGGATGGAAGAAGGATTTGGATTGGGATGTAAAGAGTAGAAGCGGTTTTTGTGTGTGTTTTAATTTTAATGAGTGAGTCAAGGGTGTATGTTGACCATATAGGAAGAAAGTAGTAACTGTTCATTGACCCCTATTAATGGGGGGTTGCCCTTTCAAATTAAGCCATAATGGCATACTAACCACTTGCCATTTTTAACATAATAACTTACCCCCAATTTATTTGCTGAATTCAAACTTGTAAATACCAGTATTGAGAGCGTTGACCAAAAGTCAAAGTACACAATAGTCAGTCCAGGAGCAAAACGTGATTAACAAAGGACAAAAAGAATGAACAGTAGCCAGACCAGTACCAGTACCCATAGCCAAACACCACTAGACATGGAAGGATTTTAAACCACCAGAAGGCAACTAATCATAACTAGAAGCTGACCAAGAAGGACCAGAAGCCAGTCATGTAAGGCCATATCCACCAGAAGAGAGCAAAAATCCTCCATCAGAAGTACCACACACCATCACAACCAAGAAATTATGTTGTTAAATACTATGTATACGTTAGACGAACCTAATATGTACACAAAGCCTCCCCTTAGGCTTTGCCTCCCCTCAATCCTAGACCTCAAGGATTGACCAACCCAATATGAACCACCAAGTGGTTAAACCGAGGACCATCAAAAGCTTTAGTCAGCAAATCAGCAACATTGTCATCCGTATGAACTTTAAGAACCTGTATCAGCTTCTTCTCATTGGCATCCCGTATAAAATGATGCCGAATCTCAATATGCTTCGTCCGCTGATGAAAGACAGGATTCTTCACAATGCAAATAGTGCTTTGATTGTCAATAAAAATTTTGGTATTCATAAAATTGAAACCATAGTCCAACATCTGATTTTGGATCCATAAGACTTGACCACAACAACTAGCAGCCGCAACGTATTCAGCTTCTGTTGAAGAAGTAGCTATGATTGTCTGTTTCTTACATTGCCATGAAATAAGCCGACGACCCAAAAATTGACAACCACCAGTAGTAGACTTCCTATCATTATTAGCACCAGCATAATCACTATCACTATAGGCTTCAAGAACAAAGGGAGATTCTCTAGGATACCATAGACCCAATTTAGGTTGAGCCTTGATATACTTGAAAATCTTCTTCACTGCATTTAAGTTCGAAACCGTTGGAGTCACCTGGTGTCTAGAACAAGCACTTACTGCAAACATAATGTCCGGACGTGATGCAGTCAAATACATGAGAGAGCCAATCATAGACCTGTACATATGAACATTTACCGGGGGATCTGGCTCATTCTTAAGTTTGATTTTAGCAACTTCATAAGGAGTTGCTGCTGGTCTAAGAGGATCCATGTCAAACTTCTGAAGAATCTCATGAACATACTTATCTTGACTGATGAAACTTCCATCCGATTGTTGCTTGACCTGAAGACCAAGGAAAAATGACAGTTCTCCCATGGCACTCATCTGAATTTCGCCTTTCATCAAGTGTTCAAACTCATCACACCACTCCTTCCTTGTAGAACCAAAGATAATGTCGTCCACATAAACCTGAACAAGGATAATATCCTTGGAATTCCTCCGAAGAAATAGTGTTTTGTCAATAGTACCTCTTCTATAGCCATTCTTTAACAAGAAAGTGGATAGACGCTCATACCAAGCTCTAGGAGCCTGATGTAACCCATAAAGAGCCTTGACCACCTTGTAGACTTTCTTGGGATGAAGTGGATCAACAAACCCCTTAGGTTGAGTAACATACACTTCCTCGTCAATTTTTCCATAGACAAATGCACTCTTTACATCCATCTGGAACACCGTAAAGCCAACATACGAAGCAAAAGCCAAAAACAGACGAATGGCCTCAATCCTGGCAACAGGCGCAAAGACTTCAGTGTAGTCAATGCCCTCAATTTGAGTGTGTCCTTGTGCGACAAGCCTAGCTTTATTCCTGACAACAATTCCCCGTGCATCCTTCTTGTTTTTGAGAATCCATTTGGTATTGATAGCTGTCTTCCCATCTGGTAAGTCAACCAGAACCCAAACATTTTGAAACAAGAATTGCTGCATTTCCTCCTGCATAGCCTCCACCCAACTTTGATCCTCAAGTGCATGAGATACAGACCTAGGTTCCACCTGTGAAAGAAAACAAGCAAACAAACAGTGTTGAAAGTCCGTATGATTATTACGCTGTTGATCCTCAATATAGCCCACAAGAGCATGATGATCAGACGAGGCCTTCTGCTGCATTCTGCGTGTCTTGACAGTAGAGCCAGGATCGCCAATGATTTGAGTGGGAGGATGATCTTTATGTGATTGCAAGACTGGATTGGAAGAAACTTCCACTTCTGGTGCCATGTTATTGAGATCACCAACGAAATCAGCATCATATGAAGCATTTTGGAAAATCCCGTCTACCGGTTGTTTATGTATATCATCCAGCTTGGTAGAAGACTTCTTCTCATGGTTCCACAAATCAGAAGGAATGGAGAAACGTGTATTGGAAGCAGACTCACTAGCCGGAGTACCAGTAGTTGTGAGGCTAGCACTAGGAGCAGAAGCTGGAGTACCAGGAGCAACTTTATCAGTAGGCTCAACCAAGGGAAACTCAAAACTACCTTGAGCAGCTGCTTTAGTAGCTTCTTGTTGTTGCTTGAGAAGAGTGTCAAGTGCTGCCTGGGAATCCTGTACATCCAATGGAGTTGCATCACTAGGAGGAGTAGGAGAGACCGTGGTGGAATAAGATGGAACCACAAAAATGTCATCCTCATCATCTGAATCAGAAAGACTAGAAGGAACACCAGTACTAGAAGTTGCAAACACTTGTGGTCCTGCATCATGGTTAGTTTTGAAACGAAAATATCCTAATGAATCACTAAGATAATCAAGATCAAAATACCATTCTGGACATGTTCCTTGTATGTTTGTCTTCTCCTCAAAATACCTGAGATTAATAGTTTCAACGATCCGTTTGGCTTGAAGATTGTAGACACGATACGCCCGAGAATGAGCTGAATATCCCACAATATATCCTTCATCAGCCTTGCCATCAAACTTCCCCAAATAGTCACTAGTATTCAGAATGATCACAATACAAAGATCTTTGAAGCCTTGATCACAATACAAAGAGTGTGCGGAAACCAATCTTTATATATAAGAAGAACAATAGAAATAACCAAACATCCAAGCCTCAATATATTAATACGATCACTCTTAATAGTGATAGGGTTTTACAACCTTGAAGCTATAACAAACAATGAGAGAAATGTGTAGAGAATATGTGTGTGTAGAAGTGTGTTCATCTCTACACCCTAGGACCTCCTTTTATAGTGCAAGGGGTCCTAGGTGGTTACAACATAATTAATACTTTCCTAAGTATTATCCATTAATATCATTTAATTGTTTCCTAATTAATCTTGTAACCTCCTCATCATAATCAATATATTCAATACTTTCCATAATAATAGGAAGACTAAATATTTGATCATATCTTCTACAATCTTCCTTGATCTTATCTTATACAATCTTCTATCAACTTTATAATACGACCAGGAGCACGGCTTGCTCCTACTACTACTATGACCAGGAGGAACTACATACCTCCTAGTCTACCTATTACAAATAACTATTCCAATGGTCCTAACAATCCTCCCCTAAACTTGAATTCAACCTGTTGAGTTCAAGTTTCCTGGTAAAACGTGCAATAAAGCTCGAGGATTAAAACAGCAAAATAAACAGCAGCATCAGCAAGATAAGAGACAGCAGAACCACTGCAACAAGGAGCACCAAAAGCTTCTCCAAAGCTAGAAACAAATCAGCATCGTGTTGAATCTTGACAGCAACATGAGCAGATTTGATGAGCCTTTACCAAGTAGCTGCTCGCTCTTGGGCTAGCCAGTCTTTCTGGTGGAATAAGCATCACCCTGGGAGACTAGAACCCAGCCCAACTCTTAGAACGTGAATCAATGGTGAGTGGGGGTACCCTGATGATTTTAGGCAAACCATCACAGCCGTCAACGGATTTGATATGTCTTTACCAGAAGCCGTACCCTTCTGGACTCGCCAACTCTTAGCAATGAAGCATCGGTGATTTGAACACCCTATAGATTTAAGCAAGCTATTACAGCTATCAACGGATTTGATAAAATCTTTACCAAGAGCCGTACCCCCTTGGATTAGCCACTTTTCAGTCTAGGACCATGGCAAGTGAAAACCATCCAGTTTTGGGTAACCTGGCAACCATCAACGGATTTGAGAATCGCACCAGGAGCCGTACCCTCAAGGTGAATCAACTTTTTCTTGTCGATTAGACATGGTAAGTTGAGAACCATTTGTCGTGAGGACCAAGTCCTACACCAAGTGAAACCAGCAACCAGTACCAACACAATTTTAGTAACCAGAACCCATAGTGAAGCAAGTCATAGTGAAGCAGCAAATGGTATCATATTCACAAGTATAAAATCCAAGATGTGTTAAAAGTATAAGCAGATATTATATAAAAAGTATGTTTTTTTTTTTTTTTTTTTAACCAAGTCAAAGATTATGAGTCAACCAGCAGGAACCTAGGATGCACCAGGAAGAACATTGGTCCACAAGAAGCAGGAAAAGTGCAACTAGGCGGAACCATGTTCGACTAGGAGCAACTTAGTTCTACTAGGAGGAACCATATCCACCAGCACCAATGTCAACCTGTAAAATTTATTAGACAGAAAAACACAAGATTTTACACAGTTATACATACAACAAGCCTCCCCTTAAGCTAAAACATCCCCTCAAACAGAGCAAAGTATTCACCATCAAGGATTTTTTTTTATTTATTTATTTTCTATTTTTTTTTACGACTTCCTTTTTTTTCTGCAAAAAGTTAGTTCACACAAATATATAAAATATAAAACATAGTAATTTATAATTACACTTGCTGAATTAAACACAAACCAAACAAAGATTAGTGTTTATGGAAGTCCCAAGCTAAGACAGACTTGAATCTTCCAAAAACATCAACATAGTCATATCTTGTTAAGGTTTTTGATGCACTATTTGATTTAGAGACATGTTGTAAACCATCTTGTTTAGGTTTCCAAACCCACCTAGCTAAAGCCTTAACAATATTAACCTTTGTTTTTGACCGTGCAGACTCAACCCTTATACCCTTAATATTGTTAAAGCATCTTGGTTGTGGAATTATGTTACTTTTTGTATTTGGGCGAATAGTTATACCAAAGTTCTTGTGATTCACCCGTCTTGAGTTATTCCACACTGGCTTAACTATTTGTTGATCATTAATCATTCTCTTGTGTTTACAAGTATATTGCAAGTGATCAAAACTACCACACACATAGCAAGCCTTACTTTTGAACGCAAAGTTATCACCTAATTTCTGAGTCATCATACCATTCCAACCTCTTTGATTACCTCTAGGACTTGTATTGTTTTTCCTAGGATTATCTGCTTTCCTATTACTTCCATTCTTAGCACAAGCAGATTGAGGATATAACTTAGGTGATTTAGCATTTAAGGTAGACTTACAAGAGGCATATTTACGAGTCATGGGCTCAATTATAATTGGTTCAGGCACAGACTCAAGTGTTTCAGCACTAGAGTCGGACTCAAAAGAGTCAAGGTCACTAGTCTTAGGTTCTAAAGACTTGTCACTAGAGTTACAAGAGACAAAGTCATTAGACACAGAAATAGTTTCAATTGAGCCAGTGGACCTTGTACCATATGTGATTTGAGATTCATCAAAGTCAGAGTGGTTCGAGATAGGCATGAATTCCCCAGTGATAGGTGGAGGAACAGCATGCATCTCTGCAGCTGGTTTATACCTATTGAAAGCAGGCCTACCTTCCACATCTTCAGGGGTAGTGTCAAACACACTAGACAAAGAGGAGTCAAAAACATCATTTAGCCCAATATAGTTTTTAAACCCCAAATCAATTTTAGTCCTACCAGACATGGAGCTATCTACTAGTTTGACTAAGTTTTTAGATGATTTTTTCCATGTATCAAACCTAGCCAAAGCATTATCTAGTTTAGTCTGTAGCTCTTGCTTCTCTTTATTTACCTCAGTATTAAGCTTTTCAGAATATGTCAATAGATTAGTTGTATTTTCTAAGTCAATACTTAATACCCTAATCTTATCTTCATAATCTAATTGAGTATTTTGAAACCACTTTTTCTGTTCTTCTAATGTTTTTAGAGCACTTTTGTATGACTGAACTTCTAGATAATATTTATCATTTTCAGCATTCAGATCAGCACATTGTTTTTGAAGTTCTAGAAATTTTTGTTCATATGTTTCTACGCAACTAATTGCTAAGTCAGAGTTATTATAAGCATGCATTTTATTCTTTCGTCTAGCATTATATTCCCTAACTTCAGATTCAGTCATATAAATTACCTCATCGTCTGGAATTGATGTTCTGCACGCCATGAATTCTTTAGCAACACCTTAATCAGGAGTTTCTTGAAAAACCTTAAAATCAAAACCTGTAGTCGACACTAATTCTGTCACGAAACTGCTACTGATCTTGTTCTTCTCAATCAAAGCTTCTCAACGAGGCTCTGATACCACTTGTTGAGTCTACTTCTTGAAGGATCTTTGAAGCCTTGATCACAATACAAAGAGTGTGCGGAAACCAATCTTTATATATAAGAAGAACAATAGAAATAACCAAACATCCAAGCCTCAAGATATTAATACGATCACTCTTAATAGTGATAGGGTTTTACAACCTTGAAGCTATAACAAACAATGAGAGAAATGTGTAGAGAATATGTGTGTGTAGAAGTGTGTTCATCTCTACACCCTAGGACCTCCTTTTATAGTGCAAGGGGTCCTAGGTGGTTACAACATAATTAATACTTTCCTAAGTATTATCCATTAATATCATTTAATTGTTTCCTAATTTATCTTGTAACCTCCTCATCATAATCAATATATTCAATACTTTCCATAATAATAGGAAGACTAAATATTTGATCATATCTTCTAAAATCTTCCTTGATCTTATCTTCTACAATCTTCTATCAACTTTATAATACAACCAGGAGCACGGCTTGCTCCTACTACTACTATGACCAGGAGGAACTACATACCTCCTAGTCTACCTATTACAAATAACTATTCCAATGGTCCTAACAAGTCTGATGAAGAAGATATTGGCAACATGGAGCGTGAAGTTGAGGACACCAGACTTTTTGAAGGAGGAGTTCTCACTTCCACAATGAAGAATCACCCCACATCTCAGATCATTGGTGATATTATGAATCCAGTTCAGACAAGAAGATCTCATCAAGGTCTTGGTGGGTTTATTGCCAATATACACAAGAAGGTTGATACCCCTCTTGTGCAAGCATGTTTGTTTGCATGTTTTCTGTCACAAGAAGAACCCAAGAAGATATTTGATGCTCTCAAAGAACCAAGTTGGGTGGAAGCAATACAGGATGAGCTTCACCAATTTGCAATTCAGGATGTTTGGGAGCTGGTTGATTGTCCTAGATATGTCAGACCTATAGGGAAAAGATGGGTTCTAAGGAACAAAAGAGATGAAAGAGGTATTGTGGTCAGAAACAAGGCAAGGTTAGTGGCTCAAGGTTATACACAAGAAGAGGGGATAGACTATGAGGAGGTCTTTGCACCAATTGCAAGGATTGAAGCTATTAGAATTTTTCTAGCCTATGCTTCATGCATGGGCTTCATAGTCTATCAAATGGATGTCAAGAGTGCTTTCTTGTATGGCACCATTGTTGAGGAAGTATATGTCATGCAGCCTCCTGGTTTTGAGGATCCAGAGCATCCAGATAAAGTGTATAGAGTCAAAAAGGCTATGTATGGCCTTCATCAAGCCCCTAGAGCATGGTATGGTACTTTGTCTACCTATTTGGTGGACAATGGATTCAAGAGGGGCACCATAGATCAGACACTATTTACAAAGAAGAAAGGCAAAGATGTGTTGCTTGTGCAGGTCTATGTTGATGATATCATTTTTGGGTCTACTGATCCAAAGATGAGTGAGGATTTCTCCAAGCTTATGACAGACAAATTCAAGATGAGTGCTATGGGGGAGATGAACTTCTTTCTTGGTTTACAAGTTCAGCAGAAAGAAGATGGTATCTTCATCTCCCAGGACAAATATGTTGCTGAAATCTTGAAGAAGTTTGGCTTTTCTCCACATGAAAAGAGGGCTACTACTCCTATGGATAGAGAACACCCTTGGGGAAAGATTGGAGATGGGAAAGATGTTGATGTCAGGCATTATAGATCCATGATTGGATCCTTGATGTATCTTACTGCTTCCAGACCTGATATCATGTTTGCTGTGTGTGCTTGTGCACGTCATCAAGTGACTCCCAAAGAATGTCACCTTTATGCTGTGAAGAGGATCTTTAGGTACCTAAGATGTTTCCCTAGTCTTGGTTTGTGGTACCCAAAGGATTTACCATTAGAGTTGATTGCATATTCAGACAGTGATTATGGAGGTGATAAGTTTGATAGGAAATCCACAACTGGTGGATGTCAATTTCTTGGGAGCAGATTAATATCTTGGCAATGCAAGAAACAAACGGTGGTGGCTAATTCTACAACTGAAGCAGAGTATGTGGCTGCAGCAGCATGTTGTGGTCAAGTGTTGTGGATTCAGAACCAGCTGTTGGATTATGGGTATAATTTTATGCATACTAAGATATTTGTTGACAATAATAGTACTTTATGCATCATTAAGAATCCTGTACATCATTCTAAAACTAAACACATAGAAATTAGACACCATTTTATAAGAGATTGCTTTGAGAAAGGTTTAATACAACCAGATAGGGTTGACACTGAGGAAAATGTGTCAGATTTATTAACTAAACCTTTTGATGCTGGAAGATTTCAATACTTGGTAACAAGTATTGGAATGGTTAATCTCACTTAATATGTGTTTTGGATTCTTTTTGTAAAAGTATGTACAGGATGATGCATTATTATTATTGGTCTTATTGATGATTTAGATTTTCCACTATATTTTTCTAACACTGACAAAGGTTGTTTGAACACTGATAAGTGTTTTTGCAACGTTGTCAGCAATATAATTGTCTAACGCTGACAAAGCTCCCTTCAACGCTGTTGTGTGTTATCGGGGCGTTGTCAGCAACAATGTTAGTTTTGTGGTTTTCAATCTAAATGTGCAGATGGTGTTAGCAGTATACCATTGGATACAGAGTTGCTTATGGATCAATGGAGAAGCATTTGGACAAGTTTTTATTTATGGATGATGGTTGGAATGTTTCATTCCTATCTTGACATAAATTTTTTTTGTTCATGCATGATTTTAGCAAACTTTTTGTATCATAGTTTAAGGGGAGGTTTTAGGAACCTTTAGGATGTTTGGGTATCCATATGATACTCTTATCACAATTCTAGATTGTGTCCACAGGTGAGTATGGGTTAGTTTTACTAAACCATGAGGCACTGTAGCATGCATAGTATATCAACTTTGCATGCTGCCAAGACATTTTTGGCCTAGAATTGGTTGTGGTCTGTTGGGAGACTTGGGAATGATTTTGATATGGGATTTACCTGGGAGTAACAAGGATTTTATAAGGTAACTTGGTTGTTAAGAATTTTGGTTAGCAAGGGACACTAGAGGACTGTTATGTCTATCTTGCTTATGCAAGTGTGCATAACTGGACAGTGCTTGCCGCCCTATGATAATTATCAGCTTTTGGTTATCTTCTCTAGGATAAATTACTTGTTAAGGTCATTTTTCACTTTTTAAAACAATTTTATTTTTGGACGCTGACAAGATTTTTCCAAACGTTGTTGAGACCAAATTGGACACTGACATGGCTTTAGGCGAACGTTGACAAGATTATAGCCGTTGGGCGTTGATAGGTTCTTTTTGACCGTTGACACTCAATGGGACCTACCCAGTTGTTACTTTTTGACATATTTTCAAGCCGTAATTTTAGGAGTTGTTACTTTCATTAAATGCATGAGATAACTTATAACTTTTTCAATATTTTCATGATTAGTTTTTGAAAATCTTTGCCTATTTTTGGGCCAATCACATGCATTCTTTATCTCCTATAAATTTGGCTCCTATTTTTAAACAGGGTATCTATAATTCTTGTCTAACACTTTTCTCTTATCAACTTCATCTTCTACACTTCAAATTAACAGCTTTCATCAATGGCACCAAAGTTTAACTCAGCAGAATTGGAATTGGGGTTCAAGTCTCAACACAACATGATTGCTTATCTTGTTGCTGATAATGATTTGTTTCCTCAATACACACAAATGGTGGTGTATTTGAACACATCCCCATTAAGGTATGCTCTTTCTCATGCACCACTCATTCCAGTCACACACATTAAGCAGTTTTGGAACACTGTCAGTTCCTCAACAGTTAATGGAGTGACCACATTAACTTCTATTATTCATGGGAGGTCTTGGGTGGTTACTGAGGCCTTGGTACGCCAGGCCTTGCATCTTGATGATGCTGATGGTATAGCCATCCTTCCTATAAATGAAATAGAACAAGGGCTTAGGGCTTTGGGATATCCATTTCCTGATGAAGGTACTCTTAACAAGTATCATAAGCAGGAATTTCCCCCAGCCTGGAAGTACCTCATCCACATCCTCCTTCAATGTTTGAGTCCCAAATGTACTGCACACAATGAGATTAATAGATCCATTGAAAGTGCTATTGTGTGCATTGCAACAGGGCAAAAATATAACTATTCTAAAATGATTTTTGAAGGGATGTGTAAAAACAAGGGGACAAAAATGACTTTTGCTTATCCCCGTTTTCTGCAAATGATTTTTGATGCTCAAGGTTACTGTTCAAGGGATCACAATGATTTTTATAAGATCCCTGAACAAAAGAAAGCTATTTTTACAAAGATGAATTCACCACCTCTTAGAGACTTACCTTTAACCCCAGCCATGCTTGCTGTTATTGCAGCAGCACAACCCCAACCAGACCCCCAACCTCAAATTGATCCTCAACCACAACTTGAACCCATTCCTGAACCTTTACCCTCACCTGAACAAATGCAAATTGACCAAGAACCCTTTGACGCTGACACATCAAATGTTGGTGTTGATGTGCCTATTTCCCACACTGACACACAACCTTCACAATCCCAAACACCCCTTAACCAACCCACATCTACCCATTCTTCCACACCATCTTCCACACCACCTGAATATAGGTTGTTGAAACGCCAAAGGACTACTGGAGTGTTCTCCTCTGGTGGTCCTAGCCATGAAGCAGAGAGAACCACCACCACAAGTGTGGCTGGTGACCTGGATGAGGCTGGGACTATTGGTTCTGGCTTAGATGCTGGCCAAGGCAGTCCCACCATAATTAAGTCCTCATCCATGCCCAATGAATCTGACTTGGGAGGTCAAATCCCCATTTCAGAAGAGGGCAGACTGGAACCAATGACTCTTTTGGAATTGACGGCTGTCTGCATTAGCTTGCAAAAGCAAAATGCAGACTTAGTACATATTGTCAGCTCACAAGGCCTTGAACTCAAGCAATTGAGGGAGAGGATTGTTGTTTTGGAGAGTGATCATGCTAGTAGGGGTATGGAGGAGTCTTCCAAAGGGGAGGAAGATCAAAGAAATCTGAGTGATAAGGGCAGCCAAGATGGTCAATCAATGGATGTTGCTGAAGCCCTTACAACTTTGAAGGAACAAACAGGTTTTGATACGTCCTTAATCTCTCCAACCAATCTAAATTTATCATTTACAGCTATGTTGAGAGAGGTTACACAAGGTGCTGAGGGAAAATATTTGAGCGTTGACAAGACAAATTTGGACGCTGATAGAAGTATTTTGGGCGCTGATAGGATAAATTTGGACGTTGACAGACCTGCACATGAAGGTGATGTATTCCAGTCATCATCTATCATCAAGGAAGTTTCTACTCAGGTATTACCATCTACCTTACCAACCATTGCACCATCAGATAAGGGTAAGGGTAAATTGGTAGAAGAAATTGTTCCAAAGGATGCAACCCAGGTTGAATTTGATAGAAGATTGGCTGAACAAATGATGAAACAAGGTGAAAAGGAAAAGTCACCATTTGTTGTGACTTCTGAAGAAGAAAGTGATGGAGCTAGCTCGGACTCAAGTGTGATGATTATAGAACCAGAAAGGCTTAAGTATGGTGATGAGCTTGCTAGGGAAAAGTTGAGAGACTTAAAATTGCAGGTTGACTTTGACATGCCAGAGGTGGTTCAGATGTACAATTCTTGGGAAGAAAGCTGCATGGATAATCTAGACTTGACCATTTCAGATCAAATATGGGGTTTGGAGCTTCTTCTTAGAGTTCAGAAGGATTGTAAGGTGATTTTGAAGCACAAGGCAAGCAATATTCTCTCAGAATTGAAAAGGGATAGAAGAGAGCTCTACTTTATGTTGCTCAGATGTCATGGAGTTGGATGGACACATCAGAAGTTGAAGGCTTTGACATTTGATGAGTTGGAACATAGGGCTTATCCTATTTGGGTGAGAGTGCAGGAAGCAAACACTCTCAGACTTCTTTCAGATGAAAGAAAGGAGCAACTTACAGAAGAAATGGAAATCAAGAAAGCTATGATGATTCCCAGACCAGTGAAGAAGGGATTTAAACTTGAGTTTCCAAAAGATATGGATCCACTATATCCAGGTGAAGCAGTTATAAGAAAGAGCCTCAAGCTCTCCCCATTAGAAGCTTCAGATATGGTGCAAGTGTTACCATTAGATTCCACGAATCCAATTGTGAGTTATGATGAGGATGAATATGGATTCTTGAAGATTGGCAGATTTGGCAAGGAGGTACACACTTTTACCACTCTCATATCTTTATTTGCAAGTTGTGATAGAGAAGACTTGGTGGACCTTTGGAGGTTGCTAGAGACCAAGTATGAGGCTGAAGCACCAACTTCAGCTAATGGAATAAAACTTTGGACCACATTCAAAAGAATGTGTGGGACAAATAAGGAAGATCCTGAAATATGGAAGGATCTTGAAGATGACCTCAGTGGTCTTCAATGGAGGTTATATTCAGCTGCTGGTGTATACCATTTGAGTTCTACAAAGTTTGCTGAGTATCTACTTGTGGATGCTCAGTATTTCATATCCAAGGCTGTTTTGGAAAAGATGAAGGACACTCAGCTGGAGATAGATTATTCAAGTGACGTGGCAAAGGATTTGATCAGATTTATTCATTATCAATATAAGAAGATTTGTCAGACTCCTCCAAGTTCTTAATGCTTATTTAGAAACTTGATCATAAGAGTGGATATCAAGTTTAGGGGAGGATTGTTGGGAATAAATTAAGGCCAGATCACTTGAGCGCTGACAAGAACAAAACAAGCGTTGACAGGAACAAAGCAAGCGCTGACAACTCAAGCGTTGACAAGTTAAAGTCAAGCGTTGACAGATTGAAGACAAGCACTGATGGAAGATATAAGCTACACGTTTATTATATTCTAGAATACTTCTAGTAAGGATAGAAACGACAATGTATTTTCTATGTTTATCTTTACCTAGAATAGTTGATACGTAGCTTATTGTACAAGGCTTCTTAGTCTATAAAAGAAGGCCTTTAGGTTAATGTTCAATATCAAGTTTTATATAAGTTTTCATTCATAAACATCTTTCATTGTAAGCAAGTTCGACATTCATAATCAAAGTGAAAGTTTTGTTTACATCTTGTGTTCTTGTTTAAGTGTTAAATTCCGCATAACACTTAGATTCACAAAGCATATAACAAAGGTTTCTCTACGTGTTATACTTGATCCAATCTCGTATACACAAAGCTAATCGATCTAAGTTTGGGATCAACACAATGTATTAGATAGGGTTCATCATTAGAGGTTCAATGTATTAGATAGGTTTCAACATTAGAGGTTCAACGTATTAGATAGGGTTCATCATTAGAGGTTCAATGTATTAGATAGGGTTCATCATTAGAGGTTCAATGTATTAGATAGGGTTCATCATTAGAGGTTCAATGTATTAGATAGGGTTCATCATTAGAGGTTCAATGTATTAGATAGGGTTCATCATTATAGGTTCAATGTATTAGATAGGGTTCATCATTAGAGGTTCATTGTATTAGATAGGGTTCATCATTAGAGGTTCATTGTATAAGATAGGTTTCAACATTAGAGGTTCAATGTATTAGATAGGGTTCATCATTAGAGGTTCAACGTATTAGATAGGGT
The DNA here is from genome assembly GCA_025667525.1 of Glebionis coronaria. Lineage (NCBI taxonomy): Eukaryota > Viridiplantae > Streptophyta > Magnoliopsida > Asterales > Asteraceae > Glebionis > Glebionis coronaria. The sequence continues at coordinate 698,772,888 of CM046874.1, read as the reverse complement.
TCAACATTGAAGGTTCAATATATTAGATAGGGTTCATCATTAGAGGTTTAATGTATTAGATAGGGTTCATCATTAGAGGTTCATTGTATTAGATATGGTTCATCATTAGAGGTTCATTGTATTAGATAGGTTTCAACATTAGAGGTTCAATGTATTAGATAGGGTTCATCATTAGAGGTTCAACGTATTAGATAGGGTTCAACATTGAAGGTTCAATGTATAATATATGGTTCATCATTAGAGGTTCAATGTATTAGATAGGGTTCATCATTAGAGGTTCATTGTATTAGATAGGGTTCATCATTAGAGGTTCATTGTATTAGATAGGTTTCAACATTAGAGGTTCAATGTATTAGATAGGGTTCATCATTTGAGGTTCAACGTATTAGATAGGGTTCAACATTGAAGGTTCAATGTATTAGATAGGGTTCATCATTAGAGGTTCAATGTATTAGATAGGGTTCATCATTAGAGGTTCATTGTATTAGATATGGTTCATCATTAGAGGTTCATTGTATTAGATAGGTTTCAACATTAGAGGTTCAATGTATTAGATAGGGTTCATCATTAGAGGTTCAACGTATTAGATAGGGTTCAACATTGAAGGTTCAATGTATTAGATAGGGTTCATCATTAGAGGTTCAATGTATTAGATAGGGTTTATCATTAGAGGTTCAATGTATTAGATAGGGTTCATCATTAGAGGTTCAATGTATTAGATATGGTTCAACATTAGTGGTTCAACGTATTAGATAAGGTTCAATATTAGAGGTTCAACGTATTAGATAGGGTTCAACATTAGAGGTTCAACGTATTAGATGTTCATTGGAGGGAAAACATTGGAGGGAAAACATTGGAGGGAAAATGTTAACAATTTCCCTCACTTTTTTAGCATAAAAAGAGAACCACACACACTCCTTATCATCACAACCACCAGCAGATCACACACACTTATCATCATAAACAAATTGTTTTATGTACATGTTGAAGCATGAAGCTTTTCCGTGCAGGTGTGGACATGGAGATGTAGTTCTTCGAGAATCATGGACAACTGAAAACTTTGGTAGACTATACTATTCTTGTCCACGTTCATGGGTTCAACCTCCAGTTTCATATGGATGCAAATTTTTTTTATTGAAAGACGAACGCGTCCAACTACTAATCAATTCTCTTGGAGGTTCAATGAGCTTTTCTCCTCCAAGCTCTTCTTCAAGACTTTCAAAGAGCTTTTCTCCTCCAAGCTCTTCTACCAGACCTTCAACGATTCCAATTTCTTCTCCAAGCTCTTCAGCGTGTGCAAACTGTGTGCGCTTGAATGGAATGATAATGGTACTTGAGCGTACGATAGAGTTGTACCGCAACTCCGATAGGCACACATTGGATTCAGCTGCACTACTTCACGACCTTTACGATGACATGGGGAACATTCGTTTGAACTAGTTTATGATGTATCTGTTTTCGTGTTTATGAGTCTATTATCGGTTTAATATCCACGTTTAATTAAGCGCGTGTTTAAGTGTCCGTGTAGAATAAAGTTAGGTTTCGGCGTGTCTGTTTTGTAAGCCTCAATGAATGTTAACAATTTTTAATTAATATTAACAATGAATGTTAACAATTATCAGTGAATGTTAACTTTTGGCGGGCAAAATGTTGGCGGGAAAACATTGGCGGGAAAACATTAGCGGGAAAATTAACCATTTGTCTCACTTTTTTTATCATAAAAAGAGATATACTATTTTAAATTTTAATAACTATATTTTTTAATATATATATTATATTTACTAAAATATTATATAAACATTACACATTTTTTGAAAATTGGTGGTCAAATAGAAGTCAACGTTTCCCCAGCGACATGTCGCTGGGGAAAGATTTGTTCGTTTTTTGTAAAATAGGCGCGTTAAAGGAAAATGTTTGGAGGAAATCCTAAAAAGTTTCCCCAGCGACATGTCGCTGGGGAAAAGTTTGGACATAAATTAAACAACGCATTAACACTAATCACTTGGATTAGACGTGGAAGAAAGTTTCCCCAGCGACATGTCGCTGGGGAAAATTTGGCGGGTTAATCTCCCGCTTGCATTTTTTGTGAAATAGTTTGGTCAAAATTCAATCAACTTTTCCACATCATTAGAGGTTCATTGTATTAGATAGGGTTCATCATTAGAGGTTCAATGTATTAGATAGGGTTCATCATTAGAGGTTCATTGTATTAGATATGGTTCATCATTAGAGGTTCATTGTATTAGATAGGTTTCAACATTAGAGGTTCAATGTATTAGATAGGGTTCATCATTAGAGGTTCAACGTATTAGATAGGGTTCAACATTGAAGGTTCAATGTATTATATATGGTTCATCATTAGAGGTTCAATGTATTAGATAGGGTTCATCATTAGAGGTTCATTGTATTAGATAGGGTTCATCATTAGAGGTTCATTGTATTAGATAGGTTTCAACATTAGAGGTTGAATGTATTAGATAGGGTTCATCATTAGAGGTTCAACGTATTAGATAGGGTTCAACATTGAAGGTTTAATGTATTAGATAGGGTTCATCATTAGAGGTTCAATGTATTAGATAGGTTCATCATTAGAGGTTCATTGTATTAGATATGGTTCATCATTAGAGGTTCATTGTATTAGATAGGTTTCAACATTAGAGGTTCAATGTATTAGATAGGGTTCATCATTAGAGGTTCAACGTATTAGATAGGGTTCAACATTGAAGGTTCAATGTATTAGATAGGGTTCATCATTAGAGGTTCAATGTATTAGATAGGGTTCATCATTAGAGGTTCAATGTATTAGATAGGGTTCATCATTAGAGGTTCAATGTATTAGATATGGTTCAACATTAGTGGTTCAACGTATTAGATAGGGTTCAATATTAGAGGTTCAACGTATTAGATAGGGTTCAACATTAGAGGTTCAACGTATTAGATGTTCATTGGAGGGAAAACATTGGAGGGAAAACATTGGAGGGAAAATGTTAACAATTTCCCTCACTTTTTTAGCATAAAAAGAGAACCACACACACTCCTTATCATCACAACCACCAGCAGATCACACACACTTATCATCATAAACAAATTGTTATTATGTACATGTTGAAGCATGAAGCTTTTCCGTGCAGGTGTGGACATGGAGATGTAGTTCTTCGAGAATCATGGACAACTGAAAACTTTGGTAGACTGTACTATTCTTGTCCACGTTCACGGGTTCAACCTCCAGTTTCATATGGATGCAAATTTTTTTTATTGAAAGACGAACGCGTCCAACTACTAATCAATTCTCTTGGAGGTTCAATGAGCTTTTCTCCTCCAAGCTCTTCTTCAAGACTTTCAACGAGCTTTTCTCCTCCAAGCTCTTCTACCAGACCTTCAACGATTCCAATTTCTTCTCCAAGCTCTTCAGCGTGTGCAAACTGTGTGCGCTTGAATGGAATGATAATGGTACTTGAGCGTACGATAGAGTTGTACCGCAACTCCGATAGGCACACATTGGATTCAGCTGCACTACTTCACGACCTTTACGATGACATGGGGAACATTCGTTTGAACTAGTTTATGATGTATCTGTTTTCGTGTTTATGAATCTATTATCGGTTTAATATCCATGTTTAATTAAGCGCGTGTTTAAGTGTCCGTGTAGAATAAAGTTAGGTTTAGGCGTGTCTGTTTTGTAAGCCTCAATGAATGTTAACAATTTTTAATTAATATTAACAATGAATGTTAACAATTATCAGTGAATGTTAACTTTTGGCGGGCAAAATGTTGGCAGGAAAACATCGGCGGGAAAATATTAGCGGGAAAATTAACCATTTGTCTCACTTTTTTTTATCATAAAAAGAGATATACTATTTTAAATTTTAATAACTATATTTTTTAATATATATATTATATTTACTAAAATATTATATAAACATTACACATTTTTTGAAAATTGGTGGTCAAATAGAAGTCAACGTTTCCCCAGCGACATGTCGCTGGGGAAAGATTTGTTCGTTTTTTGTAAAATAGGCGCGTTAAAGGAAAATGTTTGGAGGGAATCCTAAAAAGTTTCCCCAGCGACATGTCGCTGGGGAAAAGTTTGGACATAAATTAAACAACGCATTAACACTAATCACTTGGATTAGACGTGGAAGAAAGTTTCCCCAGCGACATGTCGCTGGGGAAAATTTGGCGGGTTAATCTCCCGCTTGCATTTTTTGTGAAATAGTTTGGTCAAAATTCAATCAACTTTTCCCCAGCGACATGTCGCTGGGGAAACTTTTCTTTATTTTTTGGTCAAAATTTTTACGAGAAAATTTGCCACGTCAGAAAGTTTTTGTCGTTTAGCGTCTTTTCCCCAGCGACATCATGTCGCTGGGGAAAACCCCGATGGGGAAGGGCTGGATTGTTGTAGTGATCGATGAAGCAAGTGCTCGATCAATCAACAACGCCTCGACTTTGCAAAACCGGTTGCGGGTTTTATGTGAACAAAGAAACAGGAGAGTTTTGCTCTAGTTGCTACAAGGCCGACTTGCTAAAGAAGATTAATGCATCATCCGAAGAAGTACCTAAAGTAGTTCTTGATGTAAACAATAATGCGGATAATGATCATCAGAGTATTGATGAAGTTGTTAAGAAAATGAACCGATGCCATGTAGATAATCATCATCAGAGTAATGAAGAAGTTGTTAAGAACGAACCGATGCCATGTTTGTAACAAACGTGTCGGGTTGGTTCCTTTTTCGTGTAGGTGTGGCGACAACTTTTGTGGGTTGCATCGGATGCCTGAAAAACATGCGTGTAAGTTCGACTTCAAGGCTGCTGGTCGTTTGCTTTTAGAAAAACAAAACCCTCTTTGTGTAGCTGATAAATTGGAGTTTAGGTTATAACTTCCTTTTCAGTGAAGTTAGAAGAATGATTTTTCTTTCAATGAAGTTAGATTTTTGGTATGTTTGGATGATATTGTTAATATAGTTTTGGTATCTTTGCTTTATTGTTATACTTTTGTTGTGTGACAATATTGATTTGGAACAATGAAAGTTCCCATTTTATGCAAATACAATGATACAAACTCCTTATTGTTTTATATGGTAGCAAATTTTGCTCAACTAGGATTCATGTATGGATATTTCAAAAAAATTGATGGAGAACAAAGGTGAATTTGGAGGAGAACAAAGTTTTCACATGGTCTCCAGAAGTAAAGTGTCCTTGCGCGCTTGCGGACAAAGCTGATAATATTGTGGTTGTTCTTGGTGGAATCGTGTTAACAAAGGCGGTAACAATCAAATGTTATTTCCTTGCATCTTATTGAATGTTCATATTACGTCAGGATTATAATGCACAATTGTATATTTTTAAGTGGCAAGGTTGGTAAGAGGAGAATCTATATCAGTAATTTATCAGTGATTTCTGGTGCCTTACTAAATTAGAAGAAAAAAAATGCAGTAAAATCTGCATCCGAGTTAATGGAGTATGCAATTACAGGTTCCTGGAATAGGCAGTTGGTTACCGAAGGTTTTGGAATATTGCTGCTAACTATGCTTACAGGAAATGTTTACGATAAATCATATGAATTTGGTTTAAAAAAACATGTGTGCGGCCAACAGTGGCGGATCCATGATCTTGGACAGTGTGTGGCATGATTTGCGGCTCACGGTTTCGTGAATATTTGGACAAAGGGTAGCACTTTCAAAAAACTAAAAAAATATTCAAGAAACGAAGTGAGCCGCAAATCGTGCCACACACTGTCCAAGATCCTGGATCCACCACTATGTAGGGTAGTACTAAATGCAGGAAATATCATAGGTCGCAGTGGAAGCAACTTTGGTGCTAAAGAATGAAGATCATTATGTTCGACTTAGTCTCGTCAAAAGCTAAGGCGAGTTTGAGTTACTTTTGCAACGACTCACCGAGCTAGAATCACTTGAAAATGGCAGTGTCAATACAGTATAAAGGACTCTAGTGATAAACTAGTATTGTCAAAAACTCTAGTGAATCGTGGCGTCTGTATATTGATCTTGTTTGTAGTTTAAATTTATTGGGTCATTGGTCACGCAATTATATTGTTAAGTATAGTAGTAATAAAAAAAAAGTATAGTAGTAATATATACATGTATGTTCCTCGCGTTATATGACGTATATAAATTCTGCAGTTTTTATCTTAAAATCCTTAATTTTGCATTTTTTAAACCAATTTCCTTAGTTCAAGAATTCAGAAACTCCTTAGAGGTCAGGGTACATTTAACACCAGAATTTTGGTGTTATAGAAAAAGTGAATGACACGTCTATAACAGCAGAACTCTATAACTATAGAATTTAGGTGATATGGTTAACACCAAATTTCTGGTGTTATATTGGTCCCACCATTTTCTTTTTATATATAACTTTTGATTCAATTAAAATAAATATTACATTTTTATAACTAAATATCATATTTTTAGCTTATACTTTTAACTATTTTATATTTTCAATTCAACTATATATCAAATTTGAACACATTTGAAAATATGTGTGTTATAAACAATCGGCCGATAACAACCAAGCCCACCAAATACATTTATACGACACTTTAATTTAGGTTACCATCATCTTCTTCCTCCCACAGCCGAGGCTAAAACGCACCAGAGGGTATGGTGGGTGGAGCCATAGCTTTCGTGTTATGGCCATGGCTTTGAGCCATGATCTTCCATTCCCTGGGCTCTTAAGATCCTTAACGTATCTCATATTGTACTTGGGCGAATTTAATAAACTTTTGGCTTAAATGGGTTGCAAACGCTGAGACTGCATGGCTTTGTAAATTACTCCTTCCGTCCTAAAATTATTGTCCACCAACAAAAAACACACAGTTTAAGAAAAGTACAACATTTTCAACTTTCTCTCTCTTACTTTTTGCAGAAAGACAGTTTTACCCTTAACTAATTAATTAAAAACCTTTGTAAAGTTTGTAATTATGATTTCATTTAAGGGTAAACTAGTAATCTCGATCTAAAAATCTTACCTATTTTTAGAAGTTTTAGAAGTCGACAATTAAATTGGGACAAACCGAAATGGAAATATGGACTATAATTTTAGGACGGAGGGAGTACATCGTGAGTTACATCACATTATTATTCTTATCTACTGTGAAAGTAAGTGCTATACGCTTTACATCGAATAGTGCAGCATAAGTGGGCTTAGCACATCGAGATTGATACGGTTCTTAGGAACGGAACTTGAACATATTTGTCGGAGGTGCCAAAAGATGAAATACATATTTTAGGGGGCCAACTATAAAACGTTAATATTTTTCATAGCTCATAGTAAATGGTACGTAAGTGTAAAATTTTGGGGGGCAACCCCCTTGTTCTCACTTATGTTCCGTCCGTGTGGTTGCTCAAGGTCAAGTTTGAGTTCTCCATGTACCATCCCGTTATCAATATGTTGATCTTCACGAAACGCTTGTCTTCTGCTTGTTTGAAAAGTTTCGTATGAGCTTAAGCGTGAAATTTAATGGTGAAATTTTATAATTTACGTTAAATCATTCTCTCATCTCAAATGGTGAAATTTTATAATTTACGCATTGTTGTTTGCATAGCTCGAGCAACCAGCCCATCGTGCAAGCGAGACACTTCCAGAACCTTCAAAATCCCTTTATAAAATCAACTTCGAACTATAATACAACTCACCTTATTTACTTCTACCCTAATATATATATATATATATAATATACTCATAATAACACCAATGACCAAACCAAAAAATATTTGACTTCATGCAAAAACGTTGACACAACAACGAACTAAGATGACATCGATGAAGCAAGAGCTCGATCAATCAACAACACCTCGACTTTGCAAAACCGGTTGCGGGTTTTACGTGAACAAAGAAACAGCAGACTTTTGCTCTAGTTGCTACAAGGCCGACTTGCTAAAGAAGATTAATGCATCATCCGAAGAAGCACCTAAAGTTAATGCGGATAATCATCATCAGAGTAACAATGTTAAGAAAAGGAACCGATGCCGTGTAGATAATCTTCATCAGAGTAACGATGAAGTTTTTAAGAAAAGGAACCGATGCGATGTAGATAATCATCAGAGTAACGAAGAAGTGGTTAAGAAAAGGAACCGATGCCATGCTTGTAACAAACGTGTCGGGTTGGTTCCTTTTTCGTGTAGGTGTGGCGAGAGCTTTTGTGGGTTGCATCGGATGCCTGAAAAACATGCGTGTAAGTTCGACTTCAAGGCTGCTGGTCGTGTGCTTTTAGAAAAACAAAACCCTCTTTGTGTAGCTGATAAATTGGAGTTTAGGTTATAACTTCCTTTTCAGTGAAGTCTGATGCATATAATGATATGTATCTTTGCTTTATGTGTGACTATATTGATTTAGTACAATAAAAGTTTCCATTTTATGTAAATACAATGATACAAAACTGCTTATTGTTTTACATGTTAGCAAACTTTGCTCAACTAGGATTCATGTATGGATTTTTTAAAAAAAACTGATAAGAGAACAAAGGTGAATTTTGAGGAGAAGAAAGCTGATAATATCGTGGTTGTTGTTGGTTCAAAAAAAACATTTGTGCGGCCACACAGTGGTGGATCCAGGATCTTTGACAGTGTGTTACACGATTTGCGGCTCACTTCATTTTGTGAATATTTGGAAAGAGTGTAGTGTAGCACTTTCAAAAAGCTAAAAAAATATTCATGAAACGAAGTGAGCCACAAATCGTGCCACACACCGTCCAAGATCCGTTCTGCCACTGCGTGGGGTAGTACGAAAATGCAGGAAATATCATAGGTGGCAGTGGAAGCAACCTTGGTGCTAAAGATCGTTATGTTCGACTTAGTCTCATCAAAAGACAAAACGAGTTTGAGTTACTTTTGCAACGACTCACCGAGCTAGTATCACTTGAAAATGGCAGCATCAAGCAATAACAAGTTCAAAGAAAATAATATTATCGACATCATATAACAAGTGATTATCGACCTCAAAGTTATTGATATATATGACAGTACATAAATTCTGCAGTTTTTATCTTAATTAAGATCCTTAATTTTGCCTTTTATAAACAAATTTGCTTAGTTCAAGAATTCAGAAACTCGCTAAAGTTTGTTTCGCTTCTTGAGAAACACCATTCTTCACAATTGCCGTGCTCCCCATATTTTCGTTCTCAAACACCACGATTGCAGCTTCAGATATGGTACCATCTTTCACAAGGTTGACCTACATATAAGAAAATACATATAAAGGTCTTTTTATAAATTTCTAGCTGACTATATATTATTTTATCGATCGGTTTAAATATCTAACTGTGCTAACCATTATTGATCCAAACAGGCGACGACGTGAAGAGAACAGATGCACCTGGTGTTAAGCTCTCGTCTGTTAAGGCTTCGACAAACTTGTCCCTGGTTGCCACATCAGCAGCTTCATTGGTTCCGTTTGCATCCAGAGTCTCAACCCACAATTCGGATAGCTTTTCAGAGAAATATTTGCCAGGCAGCGGTATTTTTATTTAAAACGGCAAATTTTAGTGGTTAGTGGGTCGAGTCGTGCAATGACATCCAAACGGCAGAATGTCTTCTTCGAACCCTCACCTAGTTATGTTAAACTAATTATCCGTTTCGTCTGAGAGGCTCTTGACAGGTCTTAAATCCAAGACCTTCCAGGGAACCTCCCTCAATGAAACCACTTCGTGAAACCTTAGTGGCCAACTTTAACATTGAAATTTTAGTAAGTTTCTCGAAGGGGCCTGTACAAGTAGAGGTGCACAAAACCGGTTAACCGGTCCGGTTTTTATATAAACCGGAACCCCCCGTCTCTAGTCAATGGTCAAAAAACCGGTTCGTCCGGTTAACCGGTTTAAAACCGGACCGGCTAGGAGGCTGAAAATCCAGACCGGTAGAACCGGTCCTAGACCGGTCCCAGACCGGTTTATGCCGGTTAACCGGTTCCGGTTTTTTAATTTTATTTTTTTTTATATAAAAAATATTGAATTGTCACTAGATTTTTCGGTTTTTTTAATTTTAATTTTTATGCCGGTTAACCGGAACCAGTTTATAATAAACCGGTTCCGGTTAACCGGTCCGAAAACCGGTTGACAAACCGATTTTTTCCTCAAAATTAAGAACCGGTCACAAACCGGGGGTCCTTAAATAAACCGGGACCGGTTTATAATAAACCGGTCTCAACCGGTCCCGGTTTCCGGTTTTTCTCCGGTTCCGGTTTAGGAACCGGTTTTTCTGTGCATCTCTATGTACAAGTGCATAAACACAATCATATTAGTATATCAAGGTGTTGAAGATATTGTGTTTTAAGTTTGTATCCGCTTATAGTAACATCATCGTTGTAAAATTCGTTTTAATCCATAAACTCTGCAGGGGTTTTACCCTCCACTTAACAGCAAGTGACTGAATAATTGTATCCTCCAAGTACACACTAACTGTGGTAACCGTAATGACTTTGCCTTACTTTCAAGATATCTAGCACCTAGCTTGCATGCAATACCAGATAAACGTTAACATAAAACACGTACGATTTCCATCTTCAATAAATTAAGGCTTTAATCAAGCCGAGCCGAGCTCAATCTTGAGTTGCTTGAAAACATTTTGGCTTGTTTGCAGCCCTACAATAAATTCCATTAAAGATATTACTAGTGATCTAGAAAATAACTAGCTAATACGTACCTGCGCCTGCGAGTAACAAAGTGTTGGTTGCACCAGAAGGCTTGAACGTGGATGGAAGATGGACGCGGCTTGGACACCAGTGGAGGATGCCATAATAGTACGCTTGATCGTAGATAAGCTAAAACTTATTGTGTTTATCTGACTTCAATGAATACTATCGGCTAGATTAAGCTAGTATATATGGATCGTGCAAGGGGACAATGGAGTCAAAGGAGATGGACGCCAATGGAATTTTATTATTATGATTCTCAAGTGTTTAAAGTATCTCATATTGTACTTAGGTTAATTTAATAAACTTTAGCAATGGCGGTGGCTTAAATGAGTTGCAAAAGCTGCGACTGCATGGCTTGTAACTTACTGTACATCGTGAGTTACATCACCTCTTCACTATGCTAATCTTATCAACTGTGGCAACGTAAGTGTTGTACACTTTACAGCGAATCCAGTTCAGCATAGCGGACGTAGCACATCGAGATTGATACGGTTGCTGAAGGTCTGATTTGAGTTCTTAAACAGCTTTTAAGGATGGTGTATTTTTAGAGACTACGGATGTAGTCTCTAAAACTCCACAAAACGATAAAAATACTACTTTCTCAGCCTCATGTTTGACCAAAAAATTTAGGGACTACTTCGTGATTTATAGAGACTAAATATAGTCTCTAAAGATTTACTAGAAAACAAAACTTGAGATAGCCAAATATTTGACTTTGACTATCACTTACAGGGGACTACATGTAGTGCCTATAAATTTGTAGACAAAATCTTTTTAGTCAAAGTAAAAAATTGTAATTTGATGGTGGCGGGAATATATGCCGCCCAACCTTTAGCCACTACACGTAGTCCATAAAAGCATTACGTAGTCTCTAAAGTTTATTTTAAATTTTTATTTATTAAGAATTATTATAATTAACCATAAATATTGGACATTATTATGCTTAAAGATTATTATAGCTAGTGATAAATTAACAATAACTTTAACTAAATCGAAAGTATTAAACTACAAGAATAAGTAAAACATCACATTACAAAACGATAAAACGTTACACCAAAAACCGTTTCTGGTGGCCAAATCACTAGCTACCACTTGCCATTTTCAAAAAACACTCTATGAATTGAAACACCGCTCAGGCGATTTTTGAGTCAAACTTTGACCAATGATTCCCCGACGACATGTCGCCGAGAAAAAGTGGGCCTGTTTTTGACAAAAAAGTCTACCAGAAAAAGAGTGGGAAGTTTTCTTGCTAGGCTTTCCTCGGCGACACGTCGCCACAGAAAAAGTCCATTAAACGACAAGATTCCACACACTGCAACCAAATTGTTGGCGGGAATCTACCCGCCAAAGTATCAACATAACATAACCTCGGCGAATGACGTGTCATTTTATTTTCGCATTACTCTCCCGACGTTTATACTACAAAATAAGACTTTCTTACATCTCTAGCTCCACAATGACATTGAATAGTTGCATGCTCCAATATCTTTATAATAACAATGTGTTTGTTAGTCGTTGTGATGATAAGTGTGTGTTGCGATCTACTGGTGATTGTGTTGGTAAGAATGTGTGAGGTTATAAAGATAACATGTGTTTTATAGTAAACAAGTGAGGGCAATAGTTAACGTTTTCCCGCCAATGATTAGTTAACATTCATAACGATTATTTAAAATTCATAACGATTAGTTAATATTCATCACAATTAGTCAACATTCATAACGATAGTTAACATTCATCACGGTTAGTTAATATTCATCACGATTAGTTTAAAATTCATTACAATTAGTTAACATTCATCACGACTACTTAACATTCATCACAACTAATTAACATTCATCACAATTAGTTAACATTCATCACGATTAGTTAACAGTTATCATAATTAGTTAACATTCATAAGATTAGTTAACATTCATCACAACTAGTTACATTCATAACGATTAGTTGTCATTCATCACGATCAGTCAACATTCATCGTGATTAGTTAACATTCATACGATTCGTTAACATTCATCACGTTTAGTTAAAATTCATAATGATGAGTGGATATGTTATGGTTTTATGTAAGATGTTTAAACGATGAGTTGATATGTTATGGTTGTACGTTAGATGTTTAAACGAGGAGTTGATATGTTATGGTTGTATGTAATATGTTTAAACGATGAGTCGATATGTTATGGTTGTATCTTAGATGTTTAAACAATGAGTCGATACGTGATGAATGTTAACTCATCGTAATTATGCTTTACTATCATTGAGAACATGTAAAATTTGCTTTATTAAATCTATTTACGTAGCCTTAGGCTAACAAGCCCGACCCAAAGAGGCCCAATTACACCGAGCCTTTGGTGGAAGGCTCTCTGGGCTCCATGCGAATAGTAGCTAGTTTTGCCTAAAAATACAAGCCCATTTTTATCATTCTAACTCACACCTTTCAAATATAGCATCTCCCAGACAATATATCTCATATATGTATTTATGTTTTCTTTGTTATGTTTAGTTTAGGTCAATCTTAGTGATCCTCTTGATGTAGTAAGATCACACTCATTCTTTGAAGACACTTGAAGCCTCTCTCATTGTGAATCCTTCAAGGTGTGAAGATCATGTCATCCGAGATGTTCAAGCCAATCGAGCCTTAGGGACATTTAAGTTAGCATATATTCATTGCAAATCACGCTCATTTTTAAAGACAATTGAATCCTTTCTCGTTGTGATTCCTTCAAGGTGTGAAGATCATGACATCCGAGAAGTCCTAGACAATCAAGTATTGCCATTATAGTTAGTATAGAGTGATTGTACTTGTCATCTCATGGTCTAATTTTCAATATCTATGATATTGACATCTTATTCTTAACCGAGTTTCATGACTTGTTACCATAGATATATATCTCTTAAGGATAAAAAAGGTCTAAGACCAACTACATGTTGACTTAGACTATTTATCCATATTTCTCTTTGATATTTATGAAAATGTTGTAATTCATGTCTTGACTTGATATGGATTACGAACATATCGAGTCATGTTATTTAGGATATAGTCCATAATCTAGGCAAGAGTCATTCTCGAGTCCTTTACTTTTTCCTCATTGTAAAGTCTCACATAATCAAGGTGTGATCGAGTTTGGTCGATTCCTTCGTGAGCTAGGTATTTGGGAGCATACCATTGTTGTGACGTGTCATGTCGTGTACTGAAGGGATGGTTCCTCCCAATGTGTCAAGGACCCATTGTTTAGCTTCACTCCAGATAAATATGTAAGAAACATTGTGTCATTTCGTGTAAGGCTTCCTTCTTCGAAGAAAGAGATCATTGTGTAGTGTTGTAAACTCTCGAGTAGGTGAATCGAAGAGTAGACGTAGGGCAATGAAGGTATCCTTCTGCCCAACCACTATACATGCTCGCGTTTTGGTCGTCTCTTTCCACACTTTTATTTATTCATGTTTAACTTAGTGACCTATCAAATCATTAAACATGAAAAATTATATCGAAACTTAAATTTATAATTGGAAACATAATCTCCCCCGTATACGATTCCACAAATATTATATCAACTTAAACGTTTAGCATCTCATGTATATCAATAGCATCTTAGCTCATTCGTTTAACATCTTGTGTGCATAGACATCATCTAGAATCAAACCTTTAATATCTCATAATATTAATATATTTTTTATTCATATGTTTTGATCGAATGTGATGGTTTTAATTGTTTTTTGTAAATTTATTGTATTATTTTAATTAACATAGTGTATTCTTTTAATTTATCTACATAATATAATTAAGATTTAAACAAAATTAAAGACTACATACAGTCTCGTGCTCCTATTAGTTTTCATGATAGTTTTTTGAATGTCAAAACGTCTTTTTATAGTTATAGAAACTACATGTAGTCCCTATAAACCAAGGTGTAGTCTTTATAAGTTTCCCACCATTATTTCGTGAAAATTCAAAACGATCGCCCATATTTGTAACGTAGTCTCTATAAGTCGAGATGTAGTCCCTAAAAATTTCCCACTATTATTTTGTGAAAAATCAAAATGCCCGCTCATATTTAGAACACGAGATATGGTAAGTCAACATGTCTTATCCAAAAACATTATTTTCTTCCCAACTCTCTTTTTCACCACAACATTCGACACCATCACCACCCAAACAACCACCCACCACCATAAAAGTGAGCCACCACCATTACAGTCGTGACACATCAACACCCATCTAGTAATTAAAATGATTTTGTTTTATTAGATTTTTTTGTAATTTGGTTTTTGGTTTTGTTTGTTATTTGCGGTTTTTTGAATAATTTTGTTTTGTTATTTGTGTTATATGAAATCTGATTTATGAATCTTTTGTGTTATATCAAGATTCCCTACTCAGGTAAAGAAGAAATATTGAGGTCAGCAATGTTATTGATTATCTAGTTATTACGCAACTAAGGTTGCATCTTCGGCTAATCTGTTATGGTTTGTATATACAAAAGTTTAGTCCTTTAAGATTATAAAGTAGACCTTGTGGTGTGCCAATAGTTAAACTTATTCACTTTGTAGACTTCTTTATCATGGGAAACGTCAAGTGTGGAGGAGGTTGCTTCCACATGAACTCGAATCCGTTTCTTCCAACTTTATGTGAGTGACATTAGTGTTTCCCTCTTTTATCCTGTCATAACTTAATTTCTCATAGACTAATATGGATAGTTGCGTTATATATAATTTGTGAGTTTATAATGATTTAGGTTCAACTAATAACTTCTAAAATGGTTTCTCGATGTTATAAAATAATACGCCAATAATAGTTGAGTCGGTTCAATTAATATTAAGCAGTCTATGAAATTTTGAAACTGAAACCATTTGAGTCGACAACTCAAGCTATGGAGTAAGCTGCAATTCAGAGAAACTACTTAAATTGAAAGGGGAGGCTCTCTTTCAGTTATTGTCTGTTCTAGCTTATTAGTATTGTATATATAAGTACAGTTAGTTAGATCATTTTCTGTCCAGGAAAATCATTCTCATCACTAATTACATCAAATTTAGATATGTAAAAGATTCATAAGTATGAAGAAGTGGTTCATACTTCGTGAATGGGATAGAGTCGGGTTGTGGGTTTGGTGTCTGCTTGGTTTAGGTTCGATAGCGTGTTTATGAAGACGTTCAGGTTCGTGCTCCGGTGACTATAGTGTTTTGGGCGCATCTGTTCAAGCACGTGTCGGTGTCAACGTTGGATCAATCTCGTTGAACTCTAAGTTCTTGTTCGAGTTGGTGTTTGTATTCGTGTTCGACTTCGATCAACCCACGCGTTTATGTTTTAAAGGTACAACTTAGATACATCAGTTACATGTCGTTTGTTAGTTATAAGTAACTGACTATCGAAAACACACATTGATTATTGAAAATGAAAGTTTGAAAAGTTTATGATGTTAAATCGTTTGCATTCTCGAAGATGAAGCAATGGAAACATTGCATGAAAGTGTAAATATACATGGCTTACGTCATTTACATGATGAGATTTTTTTAAGTACATAAGTTAAGGTCAGAGGCAATTTTGATGGATGGCATCAAATGAATAATGTTTAATACATGTTAAACCATTAGGCTAAATTGATATTGAAATGGTAGTGCGGCTTAAATCTTGTAGATCTATTGACGAGAAATAAATTTAGAGCTTCGTTAAGTGTTTGGATTCGGTTAGCCAAGGTACGGATATCCCTATCTCCTTACTATTACGGTATTGCTGAAAAGAATTGTGTTAAAATAAATGACAGTAAGTTCCAGTCAGAAGAGGATCCAAAGAGACAGTTGCATATCTTATGTCTAGGTCATATTATCGTATGGGTAAACATGACATGTCTCTTATAAAGTGTGAGAAGTATGAGCATCTAGCGCTTTCTGAAACCAAGTAATAATCATACACATACCCATTGATTCATACATAATCACATACATGCACACATCTATGAAGTTTGTCATTGAATTTTGTATATCTTGTCTCGCATCGCAGGACCGAGGAACCATCCCTTTTTTCAGTTGCTACTATCAGTGAACTTTTCAAATCAAGGTAAGTAAACATATTATCCGGTTTGCTTTACCATTTATATTGTCTGTAAAAGATCCTTCGTTTTGACCCCACATGCAAACAATAATCAGGCTGTTGCACATTAGAACATAATTTATTAATATTGTAAGCTTATTTTGAAGATTACTTTAAAGTGATATTACTTAAATACAACTAGACTACAATTTTTTTGCATTTTTGTTTCTAAAATTTGAACAAATGTATTTATACGCAAAAATGTGGTGTTGTACTTTAAAGAAAGTTCAATAACTCACTATGTCATGAAATAAATGTTCAAGACGTCTTGAGTTTTGATGTTTGATCCTTGTGTTACAACCATAGCATTGCTCTTATATTTTCTTAATTTCTAACTACAAAAGTAAAACAGATGTCCACAAATATGTGACTAGCATAATTTTGTTTTCAAAATGCATTATCATCATAGTAGCGCATAGAGGTTTAGCTACCAACTGCCACATACATCATGACACCATTTGGAAATCATCTGAAAGGCGAAACCATTTAGTTAAGGTTTGATCGCCCTGTAGTTTTGTAATGAAATAATTACTATTGACGAGTATGTTCACAGAATCCGATAGCTGAACCGGTTAGTTTGTATAGCCCCCCTCCTCGTGCAGATTAAGGTGTTTGAATATCCAAGAACTTGCACATAGTGATACTATAAAAAGGTTGTGTCGATGGTTATAGGGTCAAAGTTAGATAAAGTCAACTTCCCCTCCCCATCTTAGAGTCTATATTCTTTAGGTAAAAAAATATGAGTCATGTTTTACAATGTTGCACGGTGAACTTACAGGCTGTATTCGCTATCACCATCGTTAGTCACGGTGTCCACCACAAGCCTGCCCACCACGCTTCCTTGTTCTAATAAAATAACTTTTTTTTCTTTGATGCTTGTAGGATGTGAAGTGGCTCCGAACAGTTACCCCAATGTCGATCCTAGTAAAAGGTGTGATCATCGTCGAGGACAATAAAAATAATCAAAATCACGTATAAGGAACGTCTGGCATTGGCTACATATCAACTAGTTATTAGGCATTAGCTCACTGTTAGGTTGGTTTATGAAACAAATTATGCTTTTGAACACTTCATATTTATGCCGTTGTCTCGTTGAACAATATGTACTCATTGAGCTAGAATCGAATGTGATTGTATGTTTAAGTTATTATTTGCGTTGAACTGGTTTACGTTGAAAATCTCAAAAAAATGGTCGCAAATGGGTTGAAACAACCTGCGAAAACGCCTACAAATAATTTGTTGTCGCGAAAGTTGCAGTCGCTTTTAGGGACTACGTGTAGTCCCTAAAGGTGGCCGTAAATTGTTTTGGCTAAAACATTAGCGCCTACTTGTAGTCCCTGCATATAGTCCCGAAGGTTCGGTCAACAAAGTCAAATTTCTTTAGGCACTACTTGTAGTGGCAAGTAGTAGTCCCTAAAGATACTATTGAGACTAATTATAGTCTCAAAAGGTTGACGCCATAGTTTGGTTTGGGTCAATGAAAGTCAAAAGTCAAAAAGTCAGAGTCAAAGTTGTAGTCCCTAATAAAGAAACCGGTAGTCCCTAAAACCCTCTAGCGTCTAGGTAATTGGCACGTCATTTATTGAGACTATGTCACTAACCCTACGGACGACTTATTCGTCCCTAGGTACGCCATTTTTCGACTCTAAACCCCTAGGGACGACTAAGTCGACCCAAGGGTTTTGTGCCTAAAAAATCGTCTCTAGATTTCTAGGTACGACTGACTCTTTGAAACCTAGGGACAACTATGTGGGTCCC
The DNA here is from genome assembly GCA_025667525.1 of Glebionis coronaria. NCBI lineage: Eukaryota > Viridiplantae > Streptophyta > Magnoliopsida > Asterales > Asteraceae > Glebionis > Glebionis coronaria. The sequence continues at coordinate 698,754,407 of CM046874.1, read as the reverse complement.
ACTACCCACCACGTTGAATATATTGACTACCCTAGGGACGACTTGCCTTTGAAACTTAGGGTCGACAAAGTCGTCCCTAGGTTTTTAATAAAAATAACCTTTTCTAAATTTTTAATAAAAATTCTTTTTCTAATTATTTTTAATAAATCTTTTTTATACAAATTAATAAAACCATTTTCAGAAAAAAAAGTTAAATATAATCCTAAGGACGACATAGTCGTCCCTAGGGTTAATACCTGGTGGAATATTGGATAACCTAGGGACGACTAAGTCGTCCCTAGATGTACCTGGGGCTAAAAAAACACTGGGCTTTTTTGCAGTTTCCAGATTTTTTCCAGAAATTTTTCCGGGAAAAATCTACAATTCAAAATGGCAGAATTCGACAAATACAGAATAATAACAAATCAATAAACGTTACAATACCATATTAAGATAAATTATCCAACATCACGATACAATATTCATCAAATACACTTATTTATCCAAAATCAAATGTTTCACACGCTACAAGTCTCAAACTTTATTAAAAATGGATAATAAGAAATAATACTACCACAACCTCTACTCCTCCTCCGCATCCTCATTAGGTGAAAAGTCACCTTGCTCCTAGTCACCCCCTCGTCATCCCCCTCGTCATCCCCTCGTCATCCCCCTCGTCATCGCCCTCGTCATCCCCCTCATCATTGCCTGATAAGTCGTCACCACTGTTTTGTAGATTCCTATCTCGACCCAACTCGTCAACGGACCGGTAATTATGCTGATGCGAATTCATGATTACACGAGAACCTCCGGGTAGGGATTGTGAAGTAGAGCCGATCTCATGAGTCGAGTGTGTGGTGGGACGATAACAATGGTTAAATGTGTTGTTGGTGACGGGAGTAATAGGATAAGTGTCGGTATAGGAAGGTTGGAGTGGTTAGAGATGGTCGAGAAAAGATGGTCGGTATGGGTCGATGTAAGGAGGTTGCAATGGTTGTGCCCAAGGATAGGGGTTGGACTAAATGAGCCCAATCAGGAGCTAGGTGGGCATAACAAAGGGTCGGGGCGGGGGTACAAAAGTAGGAGGGTTAATTGGGTGATCAATATTTGATGAGTTGTAGTTCTGGAAAAACTCACCCAATTGACTTTGATATTGCGCCATATGTTGGTACGACGTCTGACTATATTGTTGCGCCGCATCTGCCTTTAACGTTGCCAAGTAAGCCCGTTGCTGCACCTCCTGATTCTCTTTCCTCATCAGCTCCATCTGTTGCTCATGTCGTTCCATCATTTGCTGAAATTCACCACGAGAGGGAAAATCCGGGCCAGCTGGAGCACCGCGCCTGCGATAAGTTACAACAACAATTTTTCATTATATACAACAAGACATAAATATGAACAATTGATTTACATTTTGTTTTATTGAGGATATATAACCTGCGAGAAGTGTTATTGGCACCACCCAGTAACTTCCTACCTTGTCTCGACACATTTTGCTTATTTTGACTTGGCATGATTTGAGCCACTATTTCTTTATCAGACATGTGCGGGACGATCTTGGCTTTCAATTGGTCATGGAGGGCTTTCATCTTCAGCTGGGAAAGAAAAAAATGGTTTAAAACAAATAAAATTAGTTACTAAGGCATGTAAAGAGATATATATTACTTACATATCTTTCCTCGTTTTCTTTACTTTTAAACGTGCCATTACTTGAGTGCCCCTTCCTCCATGTTTCAACCAGGTCCTCGTATTTCCCTTCCTTGACTTTCTGTAAAATATCAAATAAATTAATAACGAGCTATAATAAATAAACAATATAAACGCTTTTAAATAAAATCACAAAAATTATAAAGAGTCTTACATATTCATTCCTTCCTCGGGCGAATGGTTTTTTGCCTTGAGTGGTTGGTACCATGTATTTGGAACGATTAACAGTATTAATCTGACTTCTTGCCATCCTACTTGGCTCTGACCACTCAACCAAGTCAGCCCACTCACCTTCGGTTCTACGGTCCCACACACTCTCTGGCGGTACATGTTCTTGTGCCAGTGCGGGCGTCTCATATTTCTAATAATATTTTTTCCTGATCCTGTTCTTGTATTTTCTATACAGCAACCTCCTCAGTTGGAGTTCCAACGCAAGCTTAACCCGAGTCGACACCTCATACACACCACTGCCACACACCACCTCAGTACGATCATTGTACCATGGCTGGAGGTCGAAATATGTCTACATAAAAACATATGAATTTAAATAAACAAAAAAATTAAACATAACACACATATCTAAATGTCGATAACAATAACAATATAAGTAAAATAAACAACTTTGACCTCAAGTGTAGGGTAAATATGAGCTTTATCAGAGTCTAGAATTTCGTCCCATTTGCAGTTCAGGGGAAGTGTCCGGACTAATTCCCCCATAAGATGAGACAACAGGGATGCATAATCACCCATAAGATGGAAGGTTTGCAGATCTTTAAATTCAAATCCAATTGGCAAAGGTTTTTCGTGATTATCTCTGTACGCCCTCCTTAATTTTCCTAGGTTGGTCTCAAAATGTTGATTTGAACCTACAAAAGATATGTTATTTACTCGTAAAAATTCAAGTGACATAAATTATAAATATTAGTGTTATAAAAAAATATAACGATTTCTTACGCTGACACTTGGCCGGTACAGGACGTGTGGGCCATCTGGGTGGACTACCACCAGTATCCCCACCGTGTGATCTAGGAGCTACACATGTCATCTGTAAAATAACAAGTTCATATCAGTATACACATTTTATCAATATACACATTTTAACATATTAAAACATTTTCATTAAAAAACAAAATTACACACAATTTAATTAACCAATTAATACTAATACACAAATTCATATCAATATACACATTTTAATATATAAAAACATTTTCATTAAAATACAAAATACACATTTAAACAAATAAAAACAACTCATCATCATTTAAGCGTATAACAATTGTTTCATTCACACTACAACTTAAGCATATAACAATCGTTTACAAATAAAAAAATTACACATTAAAGCATATAACAACTGTTTCATTCAAAATACATCTTAATATCAATTGTCATCTTCAGAATCATCGCTGGATAAAACTTCTTGAACATCATTATTAGGGTTCACTTCATCATCATCCGACACTAAATCATCATCACTATCATCAACATCATCATCAACATCACCAATGACGTGTGCAACTACCTCGTCTTCAATATTAATAATATCATCATCAATCGGTGGGGCGTCCACTTCCGTTGGTTGAGTATTTACACTCAAATCCGTAATACCCAAATTAGGCAAAGCAACAGACAGTGTAACATCTGATGAACTGCTACCATGTATAACATCTTCATCGGACTCTGCCACATCTCGATGATAAACCTGTTCGACGACCTTCCAATGAAGCGGTCGTCTAGCAAGGTCTTCAAGGTAGAATATTTGTGTTGCTTGTTTCGGGAAAATGTATGGGTTATTTTGGTGAAATAGCCTATCGGTCAAAATATGATGTATGCCTTACTCAGTGTAAGAACGTCTGTTACGTTTGGTGCAATTGGTAGGGTTAATTGTGTCAAACCATTTACATCGAAACAACAAAACCTTGCGGTTGCCGATATAAGTGAGCTCCAGAATTTCTTCGAGTTGACCATAATACATCTCTCCATCAACCCCGGGTGTTGAAACTCCGCTGCATTGAGTGGTAAGAAGTATATCGCGTTCACGTACCACAAACTTCACACCATTCACTATGCAAGAGGGGTATGTACATGAACTAATAGGTCCACATGCCAAAGAGAATAACTCGTCACTACAGCCCACACTCACTTTTATTTCACGAGTCTATAAAAAAGAGATACAAAAAGGTTTATTAGATGAGGAATAACTCCAAGGTAATATATCTAATGTATTTACCTTGTTATTAAACCACGCAGGAAAACTCGTTTCCACATTATCAGGCGCCTCTCTGCAAAGGTTCATGATATTAGCAAAAGTCATCGAGAAAGAAGAATTTTCAAAATTATAAAATAAAAAAAGGAAGAAACATACTCGTTATAAGCCGAGATGTCTGCTTCGACTTCAGGACTGTTGTTAAGTATAAACCACGTAACTGCCTACATGTCTTCATTAGTCATACGAGTTGGTTTGATTCCACCCGTCGGTGTGCATACGGTCCGGAACACCTCAAATTTATCTGGTTGTCCAGGTAAATCGTCTTCATTTCTGCCAAGGCGGTTAAATCTGGTCTCGACATCCTTAAGGTAACGCGAACAAAAAGTTAATGCCTCTTCTGCAACATAACCCTTAGCAATAGAACCTTCAGGCTTTGCTTTATTTCGTACATAATTCTTTAGCTTTTTCATGAATCTTTCAAATTGATACATCCACCTGCCACGAGTAACGGAACCTAGAATAGCCTCATCGGGTAGATGTATAACCAAATGAGTCATTATGTCGATAAAAGAAGGAGGAAAGATTTGCTCTAAATTAACCATCATATTGATCAATTTGTTTTTAGCTTCTTTCATGTCCTGCACAATCAAACTTCGAGCACAAAGCTGCTTAAAGAATAAGCAAATCTCGATTATAGGTTTTGCAACGTCTTTGGGCAAGTATTGTTGCACTCCATAAGTAAGTAACCGATGCATCATTATATGACAGTCATGAGATTTCAAGTTCGTTATATTGTCATCATCAGCGGTCACTTTTTTCTTAAAGTTGGATCCAAAGCCATCAGGTAGTCTGACTCCTTTAATGAATTTACAAAAAAGTTTTTTTTTTCCTGGAGTGAAAGAGAACTTTGGATGAGGCTTATCGAACTTCCCGTTATCTTTTTTAACTAACCACAAATCCTTTCGAACTCCCAATTTTTCCAAGTCTAGCCTTGCGTTTGGCGTGTCTTTGGATTTGCCATTCTGTAACAGGGTATTCAGTAAAGCCTCAAGGAAATTCTTTTTGATGTGCATGACATCGTAACAGTGTTTTATTAGAAGAAAGGGCCAATACTCAAGATCCTAAAAGATAGAACGCTTATTCCAGTTCAATTAAACATCTCGATTATGGGGGCGGTTCTCTTTGAGAATTGGTTTATGTTTCCCCGGTTTACGTTTAAAGACTTTAATAATCTGCAATTGGATATCAAGTTCTGAAAACTTTCTTGGTTTAGGCTTATTTTCGGGAAAACCGTAGATTTCCTTAGATTTTTTCCTTTCAGGATGATTTGTTCTTAACCATCTTCTGCAACCAACATAAACGATTTTGCTGTTGATACGCATCGATGGAGTGTCAACATTACAAGTAGGACATGCGAGGTACCCTTGCCCACTCCACCCAGACAAACTACTTCGAGCTGGAAAATCATTGATGGTCCATAAACCGCCGCTTTCATTTTGAAATGAGTACTCGTAGCTGCGTCTTTCGTCCAGACTCCCTCCTATAAATCTTTTAGTTCTTTAATTAGAGGCTGCAAGAAAACATCAATGTCCTTTGCAGCTGATTTAGGGCCGGGAATTAACATCGTCGACATTAAAGAATTTTCTTTCAAACACATCCACAGTTGTGTGTTGTATGTTGTCAATATAACCGGCCACATGCTGTAAGTTTGGCTCATCATGCCATAAGGATTAAAACCATCAGCAGCCAACCCTAATCGAACGTTTCTAGGGTCACAAGAGAACTCAGGTTTCATCATGTCAAAATATTTCCATGCTTTGCCGTCACAGGGGTGATTCATTTTACCGTCTTCCTTAGATTGTCCGGTCGCATGCCAAGTCATCCACTTTGCTATGTCTTTTGTGCTGAACATACGTTGTAGTCTAGGTGTTATCGGAAAGCAACGCACCACCTTGTTGGCAACTAATTGTGTCCCCTTTTTCTTTTTTGGGTTTTTCCATCTACTCGCGTTATAGGTTGGACAAGTTTGCCTCGCCTTGTTTTCCGGTGATCCCCAATATAAAAAAAATCATTTATACAGGCATGGATCGATTCGTATCCTAACCCGATCTTTTTGTATGTCTTTTTTATTTCATAGTATGAAGACGGGAAATTGTATCCTTTACTAGGGGAACATGCCTTTTGGAGAAGAGCTAGAATTTTTTTAAACCCGGCATCAGTTATTTTGTGTAAAACCTTGATGTGCGAAATCTCTGATGTAAATTCCAATGTGGTCATCTCACAACCCGGGTATAAATTTTGGGCAGACCTAGCGTGTAACTCTTTAAACTCGTTACTAGGACCCAATGTTTGGGTTGGTTGAGGACCGGTTGTTTGAGTTGGTGGAGTTTGAGAGGGTGGAGTTTCAGATGGTAGATTTGGAATATTATTTGCAGAAATATCTTCGAAGAACGCATCCATGTGAATTCGATCAGGTGAATGTGGTAATAGTGGAGGTAACGGAAGAATTGGTTCACCGTGATATATCCAAGTGGTGTAACGTTTGTCAAACCCGAATTGGGATATGTGTGTCTCAAGTTGGCCGAGGGTAACCAACGTTTCACGGTTACAACAACGACTATAAGGGCAACAGAGCTTTTGTGATATCAGGTGAAAAAATTTCTCACAATATTGGATGAATCCAAAAAGACCATCTAAAAACTCATTGGAATTACGATTGTTTACAGTGGTCCAACTCTTATCAATTGTCATAACTGCATTACAAATAAACATACTCAGATAAATTATTTTTTTATACGTAAAAGGTCATACTAACAAATGGAATATGAACTCTTTTTTTCTTCCTAGTGAAACTATGGAAGGCAATCCTAACCCACTTTTGAATGTTTCGTCCCATATATGAATGCGTATAACCGGTTTACTATTTGAGAAAATTTCGGCAGCATTTCTCCTCTACTCCCCAAATATGTGTTTAAAGACATATTCGTAGGAGTAAAGGAGAAACATTGTCGAAATCATCTCAAATAATAAACCAGTTATACGCATTCATATCCTAAATGAGACAAAACATCAAAAAACAGTCCCAAACAGGGGACTTTCCGAAATAAATTCCTAATAAATTAATTTCGGACGGGTTTTCTATAGGTTGATTAACTTAGGATGGGAATTTTCCGAAATTAATCGATAAAATCCTAAAATATTCTTAAAATTATTTACTACAAAAGACTAATAATCATATATCATATATATAATATAATAAACATATGCATAATATTAATTACACACCTCGGTCACGGCTGAAATAAGCAAAGATAGAAAGATAGAAAAAGAGGTCCGGATGAGGAAGTTGTCCCGATTGTCCCGGTGCTAACCAAACACAAACATAAAATAAAAAACATAAATTAGTTGGTTTCCAAAAAAATTTCTAATTTGAAACAAACACCAAAACAATTTAAAAAAACATTACCTTTTATACGACTGTGACTCGGGTCTCGGTTCTCGGCTCGGTTCCCCGCTAACTCGGCTGTGACTCGGGTCTCGGCTACGACAAACATATCAAAAAAAATAAACTTATGCCTATATAAGCTGAAATCTATTAAGCCTAAATCAATTAAGCCCTAATATAATCCGAAATCATAAGCTTAAATATAATCCGAAATCAACTAATAAGCGCATATCATGATAAGCTTATCGAAACAAACACACTTTTCAAACACACCTTTCTTATGTATAAGTTGAAATCAAATAAACTCATAATTCCAGAAACCAAATAAGCTCACAAACAAACACCCCAATTAAACATTATACCAAAATTAAACATAGAAAAATCAATTACCTTTATGAAGATTGGTGGGAATGTGTGGTGGTGGCTACTACTGCTGCCGACAGTGGTGGCTGCTGACGGTGGTGATTGCTACTGCTGCCGCAGCGGCGATGGTGGTGGGTGGTTGCTAGTCAATAAACAATAAACATTAACAATATTTAAACATAAACAATCACAATTAGCAAATTAAACATAGAAATATCAATTACCTATATGAAAATTGGTAGGAATGTGTGGTGGTGGCTACTACTGTTGCCGGCAGTGGTGGCTGCTGACGGTGGTGATTGCTACTGCTACCGCAACAGCGGTGGTGGTTGGTGGTTTCTAGTCAATAAATAATAAACATTAACATTATACCAAATACACATAGAAAAATCAAATACACCAAAATTAAACATTATACCAAAATATAATGTGGTGGTGGGTGGCTGCTGGTGGTCCCGACTATATCACAATCATCGCGGTGGTGGTGGTGTTGCTACTATAACAAATTAAAAATTATACAAAAATTAAAAATTATATTAAAATTAAACATAAAAAATATAAAAATATAACAAATTTAAACAAAATTAGACAAATTACCTTTATATATTGGGTGTGACGGAGGTTCGATTGGTGGTGGAGATGAGATGGTGGTTCGGTTGATGGTTGATGGTGGTGGGTTGGATGGCGGTTATGGTGATGGTGATGGTGGTTATGGTGATGGGTTATGGTGGTTCGATCTGGTGATGGTGCTTGATTAGTTCGTCTCGGGTTTTTTAACAGTGATGAATGAGAGATGAAGAGATAAGATACGATCTATTATTGTATCCTAGGGACGACTTGGTGTTCGTAACTAAGGGAAGACTAAGTCGTCCCTAGGTTAATTATAAAAGTATTTTTTCGTCTATTATTGTAACCTAGGGACGACTTTGGTAACCTAGGGACGACTAAGTCGTCCTTAGGTGTATACCGGGAAAACTCAAACCCAAGCGGGTTATTTAAATTTTCACCAAAATTTTCAACTTTTCCAAAATTTTGCTAAGTGTTTGGAGGGTTTTTTTAGGGACGACTTTACTTTAATATTTAGGGACGACTAAGTCGTCCCTAGGTGTTTTTCATACAATTATACATTATACCTTCTATGTAATAAAATTAATAATAAAAATCAAAATAAATTATTATAATTAATATTAAAATATATGTTATACTTAGTTTGTAATAATTAATAACTGATGAGTCGATATGCTAGGTTATACGTTAGAGGTTCAACTGATGAGTCGATATGTTAGTGTTATACGTTATAGGTTCAACTGATGAGTCGATATGTTAGGGTTATACGTTAGAGGTTCAACTGATAAGTCTATATGTTAGGGTTACACGTTAGAGGTTCAAATGATGAGTCTATATGTTAGGGTTATACGTTAGAGGTTCAACTGATGAGTCTATATGTTAGGGTTATACGTTAGAGGTTCAACTGATGAGTCTATATGTTAGGGTTATACGTTAGAGGTTCAACTGAATCGATATGTTACGGTTATACGTTAGAGGTTCAACCGATGAGTCAATATGTTAGGGTTATACGTTAGAGGTTCAACTGATGAATCAATATGTTAGGGTTATACGTTAGAGGTTTAACCGATGAGTCGATATGCTAGGGTTATACGTTATAGGTTCAACCTATGAGTCGATATGCTAGGGTTATACATTAGAGGTTCAACCGATGAGTCGATATGCAATGGTTATACGTTATAGGTTCAACCGATAAGTCGATATGTTAGGGTTATACGTTAGAGGTTCAACTGATGAGTCGATGTGTTAGGGTTATACGTTAGAGGTTCAACTGATGAGTCGATATGTTACGGTTATACGTTAGAGTTTCAACTGATGAGTCAATATGTTACGGTTATACGTTAGAGGTTCAACTGATGAGTCGATATGTTTGGGTTATACGTTAGAGGTTCAACTAATGAGTCTATATGTTAGGGTTATACGTTAGAGGTTCAACCGATGAGTCGATATGCTAGGTTTATACGTTAGGGGTTCAACCGATGAGTCGATATGTTAGGGTTATACATTAGAGGTTCAACCGATGAGTCGATATGTTAGGGTTATACGTTAGAGGTTCAACTGATGAGTCGAATGTTAGTGTCATACGTTATAGGTTCAACTGATGAGTCGATATGTTAGGGTTATACGTTAGAGGTTCAACTAATTAGTCTATATGCTAGGGTTATACGTTAGAGGTTCAACTGATGAGTCTATATGTTAGGGTTATACGTTAGAGGTTCATCTGATGAGTCTATACGTTAGGGTTATACGTTAGAGGCTCAAATGAGTCGATATGTTACGGTTATACGTTAGAGGTTCAACTGATGAGTCGATATGCTAGGGTTATACGTTATAGGTTTAACCGATGAGTCGATATGCTAGGGTTATACGTTAGAGGTTCAACCGATGAGTCGATATGCTAGGGTTATACGTTAGAGGTTCAACCGATGAGTCAATATGTTAGGGTTATACGTTATAGGTTCAACTGATGAGTCGATACGTTAGGGTTATACGTTAGAGGTTCAACTGATGAGTCGATATGTTACGGTTATACGTTAGAGGTTCAAATGATGAGTCGATATGTTACGGTTATATGTTAGAGGTTCAATTGATGAGTCGATATGTTAGGGTTATACGTTAGAGGTTCAACTGATGAGTCTATATGTTAGGGTTATACGTTAGAGGTTCAACCGATGAGTCGATATGTTAGGGTTATACGTTAGAGGTTCAACTGATGAGTCTATGTGTTAGGGTTATATGTTAGAGGTTCAACCGATGAGTCTATATGTTAGGGTTATACGTTAGAGGTTCAACTGGTGAGTCTATATGTTAGGGTTATACGTTAGAGGTTCAACCGATGAGTCGATATGCTAGGGTTATACGTTAGAGGTTCAACCGATGAGTCGATATGTTAGGGTTATACGTTAGAGGTTCAACTGATGAGTCGATACGTTAGGGTTATGTGTTAGAGGTTCAATTGATGAGTCGATATGTAAGTGTTATACGTTATAGGTTCAACTGATGAGTCGATATGTTAGGGTTATACGTTAGAGGTTCAACTGATGAGTCTATATGTTAGGGTTATACGTTAGAGGTTCAACTGATGAGTCTTTATGTTAGGGTTATACGTTAGAGGTTCAATTGATGAGTCTATATGTTAGGGTTATACGTTAGAGGTTCAATTGATGAGTCTATATGTTAGGGTTATACGTTAGAGGTTCAACTAAGTCGATATGTTACGGTTATACGTTAGAGGTTCAACCGATGGGTCGATATGTTAGGGTTATATGTTAGAGGTTCAACTGATGAGTCGATATGTTAGGGTTATACGTTATAGGTTCAACCGATGAGTCGATATGCTAGGGTTATACGTTATAGGTTCAACCGATGAGTCGATATGCTAGGGTTATACCTTATTGCTCTAGGTGACCATTAAACTAATAATACTGAGCTTAAGCAGGGAAAATGTTGGCGGGAAAACCTTGGCGGGAAAGCTAGGGTCGACTAAGTCGTTCCTAAATGTGTCGACCATAAATTTTTATCTTTATTTATGTTAGCTCTTATCCTCACAAACTCTTATCCTCTCATACCAAACTCACCACCACGACCACCCGATTTTGCATAAGATGGATCCGCTTGAAGCTTATAAGTGTACATGTAGAAAGGGATATATAGTGTTGAGACAGTCACATCAACCTCATAGCTTTGGTAAAGTTTACTATGCATGTCCTCTTTCGAAGGTAAACAATCTAATGTTTTATTTATGTAATACGTGTGATTATTAAAATGACATGTCATGTTATTTGTGTAACACTCTCAATTTTCGTATCGGTACAGCGGAAGGTTTTTTCAGAGTGTTACGGGATAGCACAATAACTCCAATCATAGACAACGCATAAAAATGGTTGTACAAGGTTCAACATACATTCATTCGATAAAAAGTTTTAAAGTGTACAACAGGTCCCAAATTATACAGGTCATTTAGTTTACAAAACATAGATCGAATGAACATTTTTAATATTATGTGTGCCATCAGAGTCGATCTCCATCCGGATTACCTTCAAGCACCTGAGATAAAAACATGCATAAATCATATCAGCGAATGCCGAGGGAATTCATAGAGTTTAATAAAAATCGTTATATAAAACAATCATTTAAAATCAGAACACAAGTATAATATCGGAAGTAAGTCCTCATATTGCTAGTCATGCAATATATAAATCAAGCATACATCTTAAACCGTCCATGAGACCGTAGTCTCTATATTACCATGATAGGTAATATATTCATCGTTATTAGCGTCGTATCATATCGGATATTTAGATTATATAGGTTGTAGGATTATTATTAGCCGCATGACATTGTTACCTTACTATGAAAACAGCGGGCCGCGAACCCGACAAACAATTTGCCCATCTAAGTTAGCGTGTCGTCACAAAAATCACGCTATGGAATCTTCTCATACATAAATTCGCTTACCAATCAATGTGGTACGACGGGGATCAACCGTCAAGGCGCGAACTGGGGTGATCGTCCCCAAATAGTACTATCAAATGCATAAGCGTCTACCAAATCCCGGTAGTTCACAATTCATGCTAATGGGACTTTAAGTGACATAACCTAACTACTAATAATCCTTTTAGTCTCGTTTATAGGGTCATAGCATCATTCGGGTCCATCTCATTAAGCATACCATCGGGACTACTTGTGTTCTATTTTTATAAAATCTAGCATGTTATCTCCCTCGCGGGTTTACAAATAATTTTATAAAAAATTTAAAGAGTGCGAGGCTATGAACTCACGTTGATAATGAAAGGCGGATTATCGGCTACGGGCGTGCTTCGGTCACGGAAACCTATATAAATAATAATCGGTCTTAGACTCTTGTCCAATGACTTTTATCAAAATAACAATATACATATGATGATTTTGTACATATGATGATGATCAAGTGGGTTTATATATCCTTGTTTACTCATTTTAGTGTTTACGTTTTGGTAACTTTTACTAGTTTTACTAGTTTTCACTATTTACACGTTTTAAGTCCAATAAGCCTATTATAAGTTCTTTAACTTGTTTTAATCCATTTTATACCTATATTATCAGTATATATACTTTCCATGTTGGGCCCAAATGGGTTAAGCCCAATAAGTTCGTTTTACAAGTATTTATCTTATTTAGTCCAATTATTAGTCCAATATGCTTAGTTAGCTCGTTAATGTCCGTATTTCTTATAGTTCGGGTTTTATCGGTTTTTACTTGTATTAGTTACTTATACATCAGTATATGACTTTTATAAACTTTACATTAGACGGGTTTGATCGTCTAAGTTTTATTTGTCGAAAAACGTTAATTTTACGGTAATAGACGAAAAAGTCGTAAAAATCAAGTTTATAGTTTTTATTACTTATAAGTATTATTCCACTATCATTTATATAATTTATCCATTTAATTAACCTTTTACATATTTATATAAATAAGTTTCATAAGTTAGTGGGTTTTTATTTTACATTTTATACAATAAAATTTGAGTGCTTATATAATAACAATAAACATTAATTCTCAAAATCTGATTTTTATTTTCATGTTCACCATTTTTACCATATCTAGCGTTCTATAATGAATTAGAAGCTCATTTTTGGGTGACATGTTCTTCATATTATGTGCTACATTTAACTTAGTTATAGCTACTGCTCATTTTAAGTTCATCTTGCCTTAACAGTCCCTACAAAACTGCTTATTCAGATTAGAACACCTAACTTGTTTTGATCATATCTCACTCATTATATTGATTCCATTGTATGGCCAACTCTCACATGTGTATAACATCTTGTACTTACTGTAAATGGATCATACCATGCAATTTTATCAGTTCAAGTTTTAGTTATATACTGTTTTTATACAGCCAACTAAATAAGCATGATTTTAGCCTCATTTCTTATAGTTATTAACCATTTTAGGCATATCTATCAACACTTGATCCCCACACAACATTTTTATCATCATATATACATTATATACATATACAAAATGAAAGAAAATACATTTGTTCTTTACAAAATAACAAGATAAAAATAGAGAGGATGATCTTTTTTACCAACCAAGTGTATTTCTTGTTTTTGGAAGACAAGAACTTGATGAACACCACAAGTAACTCCAAGATCATCAAACACCAAGAACAAATAGTGAGAAATCAGACCTAGGACACAAGCAAATCACCTTCAATGTTGTTAATATGGCCACCAAATGATCAAGGCTTCAAGATAACTCCATGATAGAGCTAGTAAACATGTATTTCATGGCTAGAAAAGATCAAAAGGGGTGTTTGTTGCTTCAAAGTGGACTGCAAAGGGGAGGGTTTTGAGAGGATTTGAGAGAGTTTTGCATGTATGAAAATGGTATAATGAAAGTTAGTTGCTAGTTTTGCGTTAGTGGAAGTGGTTGTAAGCTTAAGGTGTAAGCTATGCTTACACTTGTAAACATTGAGCTAACATGATGCCACATCTAAGATGTGGTGTCATGTGTGTGCCGTCCAAGCTAGCTAGTGGGGTGGGACAATGTATTTTGTCCCATCTCACTAGTTTACGGGTATTCCTCGATTCTAGTTTTCTCGATTTGTGTGCCCTCAGGTCGTTTTACGAAAAACGTTTTTATAAATTATGAATCAACGTCACAAAACGAATCCAATAAAATTTGTCTCATCAAAAACGGAGTTCAAAAACGTAAATACGTAATCCTAAGGTTTCCGGTTTAGTCGTAAAGGACGCCAAATTATGCACGTAAGCCCAAATTTAAATCCGTAAATTGTGAGTTCGTCAACCAACATAAAAATAAGTTTCAAAATATTATACGAGAAAATATTTCACTACCTGAAAATGTTAGATTGTCACAGCTTTTCCTCCTAAAAGGGATCAACGTCCTCGTGATCCATTTCATTTGGATGTCCGTTTCTTATTGCGATCGAAGAGGTGCGGATATTTCTTCCACATTTCATCCTCTCGTTCCCAAGTATACTCCGGTCCATGCTTTGAATTCCATCGGATCTTGACAATAGGTATCCGACTTTGTTTCAGTTGCTTTACCTCACGGTCCATAACTTCTACGGGCTCTTCGATAAAATGCAACTTCCCATCTATTCGAACCTTACCTAACGGAATGTTCTCATCACTCACTGCTAGACATTTCTTCAGACTAGATACATGGAATGTGTTGTGAACACCATGAAGTTCTGGGGGTAACTCTAGTTTGTAAGCCACCGGACCTACTCTAGATAAAATCTTAAAGGGTCCAATATAACGGGGATTCAATTTCCCTCACTTTCCAAATCTGATAACGCCTTTCCATGGCGATACTTTCAACATTATTTGGTCACCCACTTTGAACTCCATTGGCTTCCGCCTCACATCCGCGTAACTTTTCTGTCTACTACGGGCAGTCAACAACCTATTCTTAATCTGAACTATCATCTCCGTAGTCTCCCGGATCAATTCCGGTCCCGTAAGCTGGGTATCCCCAACTTCACTCTAACATACATGAGATCTACACTTCCTACCATACAAAGCTTCAAACGGTGCAGCCTTAATACTAGAATGGTAACTATTGTTATACGAAAACTCTACTAACGGCAAATGTTTATCCCAATTCTTACCAAAGTCTAACACACAAGCTCTCAACATATCTTCCAGTGTTTGTATCGTCCTTTCACTCTGCCCATCAGTCTAGGGGTGATAAGCAGTGCTCATGTCGAGATTCGTTCCTAAAGATCTTTGGAGAGATTTCCAAAAATTCGATGCGAATCTAGGATCTAGATCTGAAATGATCGATACAGGCACTCCATGCTTGCATACAACATTATCAAGGTATATACGAGTCAGCTTCTCTAGTGAGAACTGCTCTTTAACCGGAATGAAGTGTGCTGATTTGGTCAGTCTATCGACAATAACCCAAATCGAGTTGTTTCCAGATGATGTTCTATGAAGCTTGGTGATAAAGTCCATCGTAATTCGCTCCCACTTCCATTCAGGAATCTTTGGTTGTTGAAGTAGTCCTGATGGCTTTTGATGTTCAGCTTTGACTCTATCACAAGTCAAGCATTGAAGAACATACATAGCTATGTCAGCTTTCATATTCGGCCACCAATACAACTTCTTCAAACCATGGTACATCTTATCAGACCCCGGATGAACGGAATACTTAGATTTATGGGATTCTAACATAATCAAGTCTCTTAAGCCTCCAAACTTAGGTATCCACATACGACCTCTTAAGCATTTCACTCCATCAGCTCTAACCTCTAAAGGATCTCCTTCTCCTCGGAACCCTTCATTAACAAAATTTTCCTTCTTACAAGCTTCTAGTTGCGCATTTCTAATTTGCTCAGGCAAATTATTGTGCACGGTCAAGACTAGAGAACGCACCCTGATAGGCTCTCTATCTTTCCTACTTAACGCATCGGCAACAACATTGGCTTTTCCTGGGTGATATTTTATATCACAATCATAATCACTTAACAACTCTATCCATCTTCGTTGCCTCATGTTCAATTCCTTCTGGTCGAGAATATACTGTAGGCTTTTGTGATCGGTGAATACCGTACACTTGGTGCCATACAGATAATGTCTCCACAACCTAAGAGCAAAGACTACAGCTCCTAACTCAAGATCATGAGTAGTATAATTCTCCTCATTCTTCCTTAATTGCCTAGAAGCATAAGCTATCACTTTCCCTCGCTGCATCAAAACAGCTCCATAGCCTCTAAGAGATGCATCACAATACACTACAAAATCTTCACTCCCGTCGGGTAATGATAAGATTGGCGTACTACATAATTTTTGCTTCAATGTCTGAAATGCTCCATCTTCATCACTTCCCCAAACGAAAGGTTTATTCTTCTGGGTAAGCTTAGCCAAGGGTTTAGCTATCAAAGAAAATTCTTTAATGAATCGCCTATAATAGCCAGCCAATCCTAAGAACTGTCGCACTTCCGTTGGCGTTGTCGGTGCAGACCAATTCTTAATAGCTTCAACCTTTGCAGGATCAACATGAATTCCATCTTTGTTAATCACATGACCAAGAAATTGCACATAATCTAACCAGAAATCACATTTCGAAAACTTAGCATACAACCTTTCATCCTTCAACAAATTCAAAACAATCCTTAAATGTTCTCTATGTTCATCTTCATTCTTAGAATAGATTAGAATATCGTCAATAAACACAATCATAAATTTATCCAAGTAGGGCTTGCACACTCGATTCATTAAATCCATGAAAACCGCAGGTGCGTTAGTTAACCCAAATGGCATTACTTGAAATTCATAGTGTCCATAACGAGTTCTAAATGCAGTTATAGGAATATATTCTTCACGGACGCGAAGTTGGTGATATCCTGACCGCAAATCTATCTTAGAATACACACTAGATCCTTGTAGTTGATCAAACAAATCATCAATCCTAGGTAAAGGATATCGATTTTTAATTGTCAACTTATTCAATTCCCTATAATCAATGCACATACGAAAAGATCCATCCTTCTTCTTAACGAACAAGACTGGAGCTCCCCAAGGCGACGAGCTCGGTCGAATAAAACCTTTATCAGACAACTCCTTAAGTTGCTCAGATAACTCCTTTAATTCAGAAGGGGCTAATCGGTAAGGCGCACGTGCCACCGGTGCAGCACCAGGAATTAAATCGATTCGAAACTCTACTTGCCTTATCGGTGGAAGTCCGGGTAAATCTTTAGGAAATACCTCAGGAAATTCACAAATAATAGGTACATCTTCCAATCGTTTCTCCCTAGACTCATTCCCGGTCACTTGAGCTAAGAATAACTCACAACCGTTCCTGATGTACTTTTGGACTTTAATACATGAAACGATTTTCAAACGGGATTCACCTCGACTACCATCAATTACTAACGTCCTATTCCTAAGAGGAATCTTAACTTTCTTCTCTCCACATAAAATAGTAGCATTATTCAACGACAACCAATCCATACCAATAATAATATCAAAACCACCTAATTCTATCAACATCAAATCAATCGGAAAGGAATGGTTCAAGAGATTTAGAGAGCATCCTTCTAATAGCTTATTAGTTTTCACTAATTTACCATTAGCCAATTCCACCTCGTAACTGGTACTTATCTCAACAGGTTCAATGTCAATAAGGGCACTAAATTTAGTGGATACAAAGCTCCTATCAACACCCGAATCAAATAAAGCAACATCATAATGACTGTTGAGTAAAAACGTACCGGTAACGACATTCAGATCCTCTTTCTTCACCTCAATTGTTCCAAGTTGGTAGATACCACCCTGGGGGTTTCTTCCAGGTACAATCGCTTTCAACTTGGGGCATTCCGATTTCCTATGACCTTCTTCATTACAGTTGAAGCAAATGGTTCCCTTCTTACACCTTTCAACCTTGTGTCCAAGCTTTCCGCAATTTCGGCACTTCCAGCAGTCGCCAGCATGCCTCTTGTTGCCACACTTAGGACATCTATCATCGTTGCGCGGTGCATTGTTGGTAAGAGCATTTGCATTCCCCTTTCTCTGGTTCTGACGGCGATTGAAATTCTTCCTATTATCACCTCTATCTACACGATCACCGTCACCCTTTCTTTTCTCACCAACACAGGCTTCATCTTCCCTATCCTGAATTATCTGTCCAATGAGTTGGTAAGCCATTCGAACAACATCATCAATGGTCAGTGGTTTAGATGATGTCACGTCCCCCCTGATATTCCTGGTCAACCCTTTAACATATTGCTCAATTCGGATCTCTTCGGGTTCAACCAATCGAGGACATAGCAAGGCCAACTCATGGAATCGGTTTGTGTAACTATCAATGTCCACACGTTTCATTCTCAAATGAATCAACTCTTGTTCTAACCTAATGATCAAACTACGAGGACAAAACTACAAAGTCATCCACTTCTTAATTTCAGCCCAAGGAGTAGCATTAGCAGCATCAAGACCCATGAAAGCAATTCTCCCGTTCCACCAAGTTAACGCACGACCTTTAAGAGTAGCCATAGAAAAAGTCACCTTATCTTCCTCCTTACACTTACTAATCCGAAACACCGACTCAATCTTCTCAATCCACTGGCTTAGTCCTACAGCACCTTCAGTTCCATTAAAAGGTAGAGGTTCACACTTCATGAACGTCACATAAGTACAACCATCAACTTCAGGTGCATTAGTTCCAAGTCCTCCTACATTTCCTCCAGCATTAGCATTCACATTATTAGCATTCACATTCACATTAGTACCTCCAATTCCACTACCACCAGCTCCACTACCGCCAGCTCCACTACCGCCAGCTCCACTACCGCCAGCTCCACTACCGCCAGCTCCACTACCGCCAACTTCATTTCTAGCATTTGCCATAAATTCAGTCATAGATGCGGTAACTTGCTCCGTAATAATCCTACGTACATCATCCTCAGTCACAGCCTTCTTGGGCGGCATAGTTCTATAATTTCACAATTTCAAAGTATTAAGCATTCACCCAACAAAGGATTCATATAATATGGATCGAATTCATAATCAAGATACAAATAAGGCACAATATGGAATTCAAGACAAGATACATATTTCATTCGATTTGAAACAAAAGTATTGTCTTAGTACATCCCATATCAAAGTTCTAGCACTATACATACTCAAAATTCGTGCCAAGTCTACTACTAACAAGTCGGTTCAGTCAAAGTTACAAAAGCACAAAAGATATAAAGGTCACTACTAAATACAGACTGGTCTACTGAGAACCGCTAGATGGTCCATCATCCATCGTCTTCTGAATCTTCGTCGGACGATCACTAGACACATCTTCAGCTGGGCGCTTACGGATTACTCCTCTTTCAACCATGTCAGCATAAAATCTACTATTCCATCCCACAGATATATTCAACTCCTTCTCAGCTTTCTCACGCATCGCACGAGCCACACTCAACTGAATCTCCATAGAATTCACCTTTCTCTTCATTTCAGCAAACTCACCACTTTCCAACACCGATAACCTCCTAAAAGCCTCATTCAAACCACGCTCAACATCAGTCAAATCTAAACTAAGAAATTCCCGCTCTTTCTCGCCAACCTTAGTCTTCGACTCCAAATAAGCAACCTGAGTCTGAACAACACCTAATCCAACCTCTGTCATACAACTCTTAACACGGGAAGCATCTAGATCACGTCTCAAGGCCCATGGTGCAAGACCATCAATATGAGTAGCCTCTCGAGCACTAGACGACTCTCCTATCTCACGTCTACGAGTAGCAATACCATCAGTACTGTCAGGTGCATCATCATCCTCATCCTCCTCTGATTCAGAATCAGATTCAGACGATTCAGACATTTCATCCCTAGGTAACTCAACCTCAGAATCAGATAAATAAACTGGTGGGGGCAAAGGCTCGCCCTCTGGAACATCATAAGGATAAATAAGCTCGGCTTCCTCATCATCATCGACCTCAACATCTATACCTACATCCTCCTCGACATCCTCGTCGTCAATCTCATCATCTAAATTATCTAACCTAATCTCATCATCATTCTTAAAATCAACATTCTCAATCTCATTCTCTACCATATCAATCTGAGGGGCAATCTGATCTCCTAGTCCTAACTCGGGCTCGGGATCCTCAAATGGTTCCTCCTCATCATCCATATCATAATCTACTAAGTCTAAATAAGGATCATCATCTACATTAGGTTCGGGAATAGCATGGTTTTCTACAGGAATATTAGGGTCAGCCATGACAATCTGCATTTATATATATATCTCGTATTAGGATAACATACTAGTTAAACAATTACATACTGAAATCACGATATATACATATATATAAATTAAATTATATATATCAAAATATATATCTTCTCAATAGGGCTTGTTGGAAATGTCGGAGATCTCTGGCATCGTTATAGTCAAAAGATTTTTCAAATATTTTCTCAAATGTTCATTGTCAAAAGATTTTGAAAAGTTTTGTTCAAAACCTTGGTTTTTAAAATCTTTTGTTCTCTATAACGAGAGCTCTGGTACCAAACTGTAACACTCTCAATTTTCGTATCGGTACAGCGGAAGGGTCTTTCAGAGTGTTACGGGATAGCACAATAACTCCAATCATAGACAACGCATAAAAATGATTGTACAAGGTTCAACATACATTCATTCGATAAAAAGTTTTAAAGTATACACCAGGTCCCAAATTATACAGGTCATTTAGTTTACAAATCATAGATCGAATGAACATTTTTAATATTATGTGGGCCATCAGAGTCGATCTCCATCCGGATTACCTTCAAGCACCTGAGATAAAAACATGCAGAAATCATATCAGCGAATGCCGAGTGAATTCATAGAGTTTAATAAAAACCGTTATATAAAACAATCATTTAAAATCAGAACACAAGTATAATATCGAAAGTGAGTCCTCATATTGCTAGTCAATCAATATATAAATCAAGCATACATCTTAAACCGTCCATGAGACCGTAGTCTCTATATTACCATGATAGGTAATATATTCATCGTTATTAGCGTCGTATCATATCGGATATTTAGATTATATAGGTTGTAGGATTATTATTAGCTGCATGACATTGTTACCTTACTATGAAAACAGCGGGCCGCGAACCCGACAAACAATTTGCACATCTAAGTTAGCGTGTCGTCACAAAAATCACGCTATGGAATCTTCTCATACATAAATTCGCTTACCAATCAATGTGGTACGACGAGGATCAACCGTCAAGGCGCGAACTGGGGTGATCGTCCCCAAATAGTACTATCAAATGCATAAGCGTCTACCAAATCCCGGTAGTTCACAATTCATGCTAATGGAACTTTAAGTGACATAACCTAACTACTAATAATCCTTTTAGTCTCGTTTATAGGGTCATAGCATCATTCGGGTCCATCTCATTAAGCATACCATCGGGACTACTTGTGTTCTATTTTTATAAAATCTAGCATGTTATCTCCCTCGCGGGTTTACAAATCATTTTATAAAACATTTAAAAGAGTGCGAGGCTATGAACTCACGTTGATAATGAAAGGCGGATTATCGGCTACGGGCGTGCTTCGGTCACGGAAACCTATATAAATAATAATCGGTCTTAGACTCTTGTCCAATGACTTTTATCAAAATAACAATATACATATGATGATTTTGTACATATGATGATGATCAAGTGGGTTTATATATCCTTTTTTACTCATTTTAGTGTTTACGTTTTGGTAACTTTTACTAGTTTTACTAGTTTTAACTATTTACACGTTTTAAGTCCAATAAGCCTATTATAAGTTCTTTAACTTGTTTTAATCCATTTTATACCTATATTATCAGTATATATACTTTCCATGTTGGGCCCAAATGGGTTAAGCCCAATAAGTTCTTTTTACAAGTATTTATCTTATTTAGTCCAATTATTAGTCCAATATGCTTAGTTAGCTCGTTAATGTCCGTATTTCTTATAGTTCGGGTTTTATCGGTTTTTACTTGTATTAGTTACTTATACATCAGTATATTACTTTTATAAACTTTACATTAGACGGGTTTGATCATCTAAGTTTTATTTGGCGAAAAACGTTAATTTTACGGTAATAGCCGAAAAAGTCGTAAAAATCAAGTTTATAGTTTTTATTACTTATAAGTATTATTCCTCTATCATTTATATAAGTTATCCATTTAATTAACCTTTTACATATTTATATAAATAAGTTTCATAAGTTAGTGGGTTTTTATTTTATATTTTATACGATAAAATTTGAGTGCTTATATAATAATAATAAACATTAATTCTCAAAATCTGATTTTTATTTTAATGTTCACCATTTTTACCATATCTAGAGTTCTATAATGAATTAGAAGCTCATTTTTGGGTGACATGTTCTTCATATTATGTGCTACATTTAACTTAGTTATAGCTACTGCTCATTTTAAGTTCATCTTGCCTTAACAGTCCCTACAAAACTGCTTATTCAGATTAGAACACCTAACTTGTTTTGATCATATCTCACTCATTATATTGATTCCATTGCATGGCCAACTCTCACATGTGTATAACATCTTGTACTTACTGTAAATGGATCATACCATGCAATTTTATCAGTTCAAGTTTTAGTTATATACTGTTTTTATACAGCCAACTAAATAAGCATGATTTTTGCCTCATTTCTTATAGTTATTAACCTTTTTAGGCATATCTATCAACACTTGATCCCCACACAACATTTTTATCATCATATATACATCATATACATATACAAAATGAAAGAAAATACATTTTTTCTTTACAAAATAACAAGAGAAAAATGGAGAGGATGATCTTCTTTACCAACCAAGTGTATTTCTTGTTTTTGGAAGACAAGAACTTGATGAACACCACAATTAACTCCAAGATCATCAACCACCAAGAACAAATAGTGAGAAATCAGCCCTAGGACACAAGCAAATCACCTCCAATGTTGTTAATATGGCCACCAAATGATCAAGGCTTCAAGATAACTCCATGATAGAGCTAGTAAACATGTATTTCATGGCTAGAAAAGATCAAAAGGGGTGTTTGTTGCTTCAAAGTGGACGGCAAAGGGGAGGGTTTTGAGAGGATTTGAGAGAGTTTTGCATGTATGGAAATGGTAGAATGAATGTTATTTGCTAGTTTTGAGTTAGTGGAAGTGGTTGTAAGCTTAAGGTGTAAGCTATGCTTACACTTGTAAACATTGAGCTAACATGATGCCACATCTAAGATGTGGTGTCATGTGTGTGCCGTCCAAGCTAGCTAGTGGGGTGGGACAATGTATTTTGTCCCATCTCACTAGTTTACGGGTATTCCTCGATTCTAGTTTTCTCGATTTGCGTGCCCTCGGGTCGTTTTACGAAAAACGTTTTTATAAATTATGAATCAACGTCACAAAACAAATCCAATAAAAATTGTCTCATCAAAAACAGAGTTCGAAAACGTAAATACGTAATCCTAAGGTTTCCGGTTTAGTCGTAAAGGACGCCAAATTATGCACGTAAGCCCAAATTTAAATCCGTAAATTGTGAGTTCGTCAACCAACATAAAAATAAGTTTCAAAATATTATACGAGAAAATATTTCACTACCTGAAAATGTTAGATTGTCACAATTTGTTTACTTTGTAACAGCTAAAAACAGAAGATTATGGATGTAAATAGTTTAAATAGAAGGATGATTTTGATCTCGAACTCCGTATAAGATCTTCCCCTGGATCTTCAACACCTCAAAGTTCACATCCAAGTTCTTCTACAGGTCCTTCTCAATCTGCACCCACTGAGTGCTCTAATTGCAAGATCAAATATATGAAGATAAAGATGCTAGAGGCAATACTAGAAATGGAAAGGCATCCTGAAGACCACGCAAGTCAATCGGCTGCAATACTTCATGAGCTTTTATATGAAATGGAAAATCTTAGCTTTGAGTAGTAATCTATTTGTTATTTTAATGTGTTAATTTGTATTTTATTATTATGTGTTAATCTGTATGTTTAGTTTTAACTAGTTTGTGATGTGTTTTTTTCTTATTTATGAATCTATTATCGCTGTAATATCTATGTTTAATTAAGCGCGTGTTTAAGTGTTAAATATATATCTAAAGTTTTTTTAAATACGTATAAGTTTTTTTAAATAAATATAAAGTTTTTTTTAAATATGTATAAAGTTTTTTTTAATATGTATAAAGTTATTTTTAAATATGTATAAAGTTATTTTTAAATATGTATAAAGTTTTTTCTAAATATGTATAAAGTTTTTTTTTAATATGTATAAAGTTATTTTTAAATATGTATAAAGTTTTTTTAATATGTATAAATTTATTTTTAAATATTTATAAAGTTTTTTTTAAATATGTATAAAGTTTTTTTTAAATATGTATAAATTTTTTTTAATAAAATAATTATATTAATTTTAAACAATTAAATGTGATAAAACAGGGAAAAATAAATTTCCTTCACCTAGGGACGACTTAGTCGTCCCTAGGTTTTAAACTTTTTTTAAAAAAATATTTATATTAATTATAAATAATTTTAAATAATTAAAATAGATAAAAAAAACGGGAAAAATAAATTTTCCTTCACCTAGGGACGACTTAGTCGTCCCTAGGTTAAATGGGCTCCTCCTTAATTTTAAATTTTTTTTGAATATTTATATTAATTTTAAATAATTAAAAAAGATTAAAAAGAGAAAAATAAATTTTCCTTCACCTAGGGACGACTTAGTCGTCCCTATGTTACATGGGCCCCTCATTAATTTTAAACTTTTTAAAAAATATATTTATATTAATTTTACATAATTTTAAATAATTAAAAGAGATAAAAAAAATAATTTTTCTTCACCTAGGGACAACTTAGTCGTCCATAGGTTACGCGGACCCCACTTTGTCCCTACAATCTCCTTGACTTCGTTTTTCTTGTAAAACTGGTGGGCCCCACTTAATATAGGGACGGCTAAGTCGACCCTAGAAAAAAAACGACCCTAAACTCAAAATTGTTGTAGTGTGTAGTCCCTAAAGATTTTTAGACACTACATCACTCACTTTTAGAAACTATTATGTTGTCCCTATAGGCGATTTTTCTTGTAGTGCATCCCGTTATCAATATGTTGATCTTCACCAAACGCTTGCCTTCTGCTTGTTTGAAAAGTTTCTTAGGAGCTTAAGCGTGAAATTTAATGGTGAAATTTTATAATTTACGCATTGTTGTTTGCATGGCTCGAGCAACCGGCACGTCGTTCAAAAATATAGCGAGAGGCTTCCAGAACCTTCAAAAATTCCCATATAAAATCAAGTTGGAACTATAATACAAGTCACCTTATTTACTTCTACCCTAATATATATATAATATACTCATAATAACACCAATGACCAAACCAAAAAATATTTAACTTCGTGCAAAAACGTTGACACAACAACGAACTAAGATGACATCGATGAAGGAAGAGCTCGATCAATCAACAACACCTCGACTTTGCAAAACTGGTTGCGGGTTTTACGTGAACAAAGAAACAGGAGAGTTTTGCTCTAGTTGCTACAAGGCCGACTTGCTAAAGAAGATTAATGCATCATCCCAAGAAGTACCTAAAGTTAATGCGGATAATCATCATCATCAGAGTAACAATGTTAAGAAAAGGAACCGATGCTATGTAGATAATGTTCATCAGAGTAACGATGAAGTTTTTATGAAAAGGAACCGCTGCCATGTTTGTAACAAACGTGTCGGGTTGGTTCCTTTTTCGTGTAGGTGTGGCGAGAGCTTTTGTGGCTTGCATCGGATGCCTGAAAAACATGCGTGTAAGTTCGACTTCAAGGATGCTGGTCGTGTGCTTTTAGAAAAACAAAACCCTCTTTGTGTAGCTGATAAATTGGAGTTTAGGTTATAACTTCCTTTTCAGTGAAGTTAGAAGAATGATTTTTCTTTCATTGAAGTTAGATTTTTGGTATGTTTGGATGATATTGTTAATATAGTGCAATAAAAGTTTCCATTTTATATAAAATACAATGATACAAAACTGCTTATTGTTTTACATGTTAGCAAACTTTGCTCAACTAGGATTCATGTATGGATATCCTTAAAATTTGATGGAGAACAAAGTTCTCACATGGTCTCCAGAAGTAAAGTGTCCTTGCGGCTTGCGGACAAAGCTCATCGATAATATTGTGGTTATTCTTTGTGGATTCGTCTTAACAATGGCCGTAACAATCAATGTTATTTCCTTACATCGTCTGGCAAGGTTGGTAAGACGAGAATCTATACATAGTAATCTATGAACGATTTCTGGTGCATTTCTAATTTAAAAACCAAAACCAAAAAAAAAATGTACAGTAATCCACATCTAAATTGATGGTGTATCGCAATTACAGGTTCCTGGAATAGGCAGCCGGTTACCAGAGGTTTGGAATATTGCTGCTAACTATGCTTACCGGAAGACCTATGTTTCCGTTAGATCAAATAGATTTGGTATAAAAATAAGTTTGTGCAGCCAAATCTGTGATATGTCTGATCAGATGATCAGAACTGTAGTGGATCCAAGAATAAAATTAAATGTTCCAAATCTGTGATATGTTTGGACAGTGTGTGGCATGATTTGTGGCTCACTTCGTTTCGTGAATATATTTGGGCAGAGAGTAGCACTTTAAAAAAACTAAAGAAATATTCAGGAAACGAAGTGAGCCGCAAATCGTGCCATCCACACACTCCCCAAGATCTTGGATCCGCCACTGGTGGGGTAATACTAAATGCAGGAAATATCATAGGTCGCAGTGGAAGCAACTTTGGTGCTAAAGATATACACTACAACAATTCTGCATCCTAGGGACGACTTATTCATCCCTAGGTAGGGTCTTTTTCGACCCTAAACTCCTAGGGACGACTTAGTCGTCCCTAAGATTTAGTGCCTAAAAATTCGTCTCTAGAATCCTAGGGACGAACCCCCCTTTGTAACCTAGGGACGACTCTGTGGGTCCCACTACCCACTACGTTGAAAAAGTTGACAAACCTAGGGACGACTTGTCTTTGAAACCTAGGGTCGACAAAGTCGTCCCTAGGTTTTTAATAAAAATAATATTTTTAAAAATTTTCATAAAAATTCTTTTTTTATTATTTTTAATAAAATCTTATTTATAAAAATTAATAAAAACATTTTCAGGAAAAAAAAGGTTAATTAGGTTTTGACACCTGGCCAATATTGAAACCTAGGGACGACTAAGTCATCCCTAGGATTAAAACCTGGAGGAAATTTACTAACCTAGGGACGACTAAGTCGTCCCTAGGTTTACCTGGGGGCTAAAAAAAACTGAGCTGTTTTGCAGTTTCCAGATTTTTTCCGGACAAAATCCACAATTCAAAATGGCAGAATTCGAAAAATACAGAATAATAACAAATCAATAAACGTTATAATACCATATTAAGATAAATTATCCAACATCACGATACAATATTCATCAAATACACTTATTCAATCCTAAATCAAATGGTTCAAACGCTACAAGTCTCAAACTTTATTAAACATGCATAATAAGAAAAATACTACCACAACCTCTACTCCGCATCCTCGTTAGGTGAAAAGTCATCTTCCTCCTCGTCACCCCCCTCGTCACCCTCCTCGTCACCCCCCTCGTCACTCCCCTCGTCATCCCCCTCGTCATTCCCCTCGTCATCGCCTGATAAGTCGTCACCACTGTTTTGTACATTCCTATCTCGACCCAACTCGTCAACGGACCGGTAATCGTGCTGATGGGGATTTATTATTACACGAGAACGTCCGGGTATGGATTGTGAAGTAGAGCCGATCTCATGAGTCGAGTGTGTGGTGGGACGATAACAATGGTTAAATGTGTTATTGTTGGTGACGGGAGCAAGAGGATAAGTGCCGGTATAGGGAGGTTAGAGTGGTTGGAGATTGTCGGGCAAAGATGGTCGGTATGGGTCGATGGAAGGAGGTTTCACTGGTTGTGCCCAAGGATAGGGGGTTGGACTAAATGAGCCCAATCAGGAGCTAGGGTGGGCATAACAAAGGGTCGGGGCGGGGGTACAAAAGTAGGAGGGTTAATTGGGTGATCAGTATTTGAGTTGTAGTTCTGGAAAAACTCACCCAATTGACTCTGATATTGCGCCATATGCTGGTACGACGTCTGAGTATATTGTTGCGCCGCATCTGCCTTTAACGCTGCCAAGTAAGCCCGTTGCTGCGCCTCCTGATTCTCTTTCCTCAGCAGCTCCATTTGTCGCTCATTTCGTTCCATCATTTCCTGAAATTCACTACGAGAGGGAAAATCTGGTCGAACTGGAGCACCCCGCCTGCGATAAGTTACAACAACAATTTTTCATTATATACAACAAGACATAAATATGAACAATTGATTTACATTTTGTTTTATTGAGGATATATAACCTGCGAGAAGTGTTATTGGCAACACCCGGCAACTTTCTGCCTTGTCCTGACACATTTTGCTTATTTTGACTTGGCATGATTTCAGCCACTATTTGTTTATCAGACATGTGCGGGACGACCTTCGCTTTCACTTGGTCACTGAGGGCTCTCATCTTTTGCTGGGAAAGAAAAAAAAACGGTTTAAAACAAATGAAATTAGTTACTAATTAAGGCATGTAAAGAGTTATATATTACTTACATATCTTTCCTCGTTTTCTTTACTTTTAAACGTGCCATTACTTGAGTGCCCTTTCCTCCATGTTTCAACAAGGTCCTCGTAGACCCCTTCCTTGACTTTCTATAAAATATCAAATAAATTAATAACGAGCTATAATAAATAAACAATATAAACGCTTTTAAATAAAATCACAAAAATTATAAAGAGTCTTACGTATTCATTCCTTCCTCGGGCGAATGGTTTTTTGCCTTGAGTGGTCGGTACCGTGTTTTTGGAACGATTAACAATATTAACCTGACTTCTTGCCACCCTCTTTGGCTGTGACCACCACTCAACCAAGTCAGCCCAATCACCTTCGGTTCTATTATCCCACACACTCTCCGGCGGTACATGTTCTTGTGCCAGTGCGGGCGTCTCATATTTCGAATAAAAATCTGTCTTGATCATGTTCTTGTATTTTCTATACAGCAACCTCAGTTGGAGTTCCAACGCAAGCCTAACCCGAGTCGACACCTCATACACACCAGTGCCACACACCACCTCAGTACGATCATTGTACCATGGCTCGAGGTCGAAATATGTCTACGTAAAAACATATGAATTTAAATAAACAAACAAATTAAACATAACACACATATGTTGATAACAATAACAATATAAGTAAAATAAACGATTTTGACCTCAATTGTAGGATAAATATGAGCTTTATCAGATGCTGGAATTTCGTCCCATTCGCAGTTCAGGGGAAGTCTCCGGACTAATTTCCCCATAAGATGAGACAATAGGGATGCATAATTGCCCAGAAAATGGAAGGTTTGCAGATCTTTAAATTCAAAGCCAATTGCCAAAGGTTTTTTGTTATTATCTCTGTACGCCTTCCTTAATTTTCCTAGGTTGGTCTCAAAGCGTTGATTTGAACCTACAAAAGATATGTTATTTACTCGTACAAATTCAAGTGACATAAATTATAAATATCAGTGTTATAAAAAAATATAATGATTTCTTACGCTGACACTCGGCCGGTACAGGACGTGTGGGCCGTCTGGGTGGACTTCCACCAGCATCCCCAGCGTGTGACCTAGGAGCTATACATGCCATCTGTAAAATAACAAGTTCATATCAGTATACACATTTTATCAATATACACATTTTAACATATAAAAACATTTTCATTAAAAACAAATTACACAATTTAATTAACCAATTAATACTAATACACAAATTCATATCAATATACACATTTTAACATATAAAAACATTTTCATTAAAATACAAAATTACACATTTAAACAAATAAAAACAACTCATCATCATTTAAGAGTATAACAATTGTTTCATTCAAACTACAACTTAAGCATATAACAATCATTTACAAATAAAAAATTACACATTTAAGCATATAACAACTGTTTCATTCAAAATACAACTTAATATCAATTGTCATCTTCAGAATCATCGCTAGATAAAACTTGTTGAACATCATTATTAGGGTTCACTTCATCATCATCCGACACTAAATCATCATCATCAACATCACCAATGACGTGTGCAACTACCTCATCTTCAATAATAATAATATCATCATCAACCGGTGGGGCGTCCACTTCCGTTGGTTGAGTATTTACACTCAAATCCGTAATACCCAAATTAGGCAAAGCAACAGACAGTGTAACATCTGATGAACTGCTACCATGTATAACATCTTCATCGGACTCTGCCACATCTCGATGATAAACCTGTTCGATGACCTTCCAATGAAGCGGTCGTCTAGCAAGGTCTTCAAGGTAGAATACTTGTGTTGCTTGTGTCGGGAAAATATATGGGTTATTTTGGTGAAATAGCCTATCGGTCAAAATATGATGTATGCCTTGCTCAGTGTAAGAACGTCTGTTGCGTTTGGTGCAATTGGTAGGGTTAATTGTGTCAAACCATTTACATCGAAACAACAAAACCTTGCGGTTGCCGATATAAGTGAGCTCCAGAATTTCTTCGAGTTGACCATAATACATCTCTCCATCAACCCCGGGTGTTGAAACTCCGCTGCATTGAGTGGTGCGAAGTATATCGCGTTCACGTACCACAAACTTCACACCGTTCACTATGCAAGAAGGGTATGTACATGAACTAATAGGTCCACATGCCAAAGAGAATAACTCGTCACTACAGCCCACACTCACTTTTTTTTCACGAGTCTATAAAAATGAGATACAAAAAGGTTTATTAGATGAGGAATAACTCCAAGGTAATATATCTAATGTATTTAGCATGTTATTAAACCACGCAGGAAAACTCGTTTCCACACAGGCGCCTCTCTGCAAAGGTTCATGATATTAGCAGAAGTAATCGAGAAAGAAGAATTTTCAAAATTATAAAAAAAAGGAAGAAACATACTCGCTGTAAGCCGAGATGTCGGCTTCGACTTCAGGACTGTTGTTAAGTATAAACCACGTAACTGCCTGCATGTCGTCATTAGTCATACGAGTTGGTTTGATTCCACCTGTCGGTGTGCATACGGTCCGGAACACCTCAAATTTATCTGGTTGTCCAGGCAAATCGTCTTCATTTCTGCCAAGGCGGTTAAATCTCGTCTCGACATCCTTAAGGTAACGCGAACAAAAAGTTAATGCCTCTTATGCAACATAACCCTCAGCAATAGAACCTTCAGGATTTGCTTTATTTCGTACATAATTCTTTAGCTTTTTCATGTATCTTTCAAATCGATACATCCACCTGCCGTGAGTAACGGAACCTAGAATAGCCTCATCGGGTAGATGTATAACCAAATGAGTCATTATGTCGGAAAAAGCATTTAACACCCCCAAATTTACACGCAGCGGAATACATCTTTGGGTGCTAAACAATGATACTACAACACATAACTTATAAAGAACGACTCAAAAAGAGACGTTTTAAATTTATCGTTCCCAAAACATTTGTCAGAGTAGCGTAGTCCCAAGACATCGTAACCAAAGTACAACCAAAACAAAAGATTTAAATTGTTTTGAACAAAAGGAACGACAAATATTCAAAGAGTTTATATACAAAGTAGTGCACAACGTTCATTCCCGTGACTTCCAAGCTTCACACTTCTTGATTACCTGAAATACATGTGAGAAAATCATCAGCAAAAATGCTGAGTGAATCTATAGGTTTATATAATCATTTTGAACACAAGCCAAGATTATAAGTTTGTGGCATGCTTATAAGCATCAGATAATAATTTGCATCAACAATAATAATTGTATTTAGCATAAATTGCAATAAGCTCATGGAACCGAGCCCTTAGACACTCCCTTTAGAGGTCTGATAAGACAGGAGATTCATTAATTGTCAGTTACCTCCAGATTATTGGTACATTGCCGTATACCTGACTTCTCAATACAATATGTTCAAACAGTGT
The DNA here is from genome assembly GCA_025667525.1 of Glebionis coronaria. Taxonomy (NCBI): domain Eukaryota; kingdom Viridiplantae; phylum Streptophyta; class Magnoliopsida; order Asterales; family Asteraceae; genus Glebionis; species Glebionis coronaria. Next base: position 698,722,126 of record CM046874.1, on the reverse strand, counting down.
GGAGGTCGGGCCTAAGCTTCTATGACAAGTCCACAAAAACTGAACCGGGGCGGCTTCCCCCATAGATCTATTAATTGTACTAGCGGTTAACCCATCATAGGTTAATTAACGGTCCATAATTGAGGCTTTAACAAAGGCAATCACTTAATGCAATTTAAAGGCAACCACGGGTCCATTCGTAAAGGGACAAGCATACCATAAAAATCTTGTGTTCTAAGCTTACAAAACATGTATTCCCCCTCGCGGGTTTTAAAATATTTGAATGAGCTCAAACGAGGCTATAGACTCACCTTAGTACTTATAGTAGTTGAAGACAATCGCCGACGATAGTAGATGCCCGTTAATCACGATAACCGCAACCTAGCAATTTAGGTGCGTATATTAATAATAAGCTCGAGAAATAAATGATACTTAATAAAATCAAACTCGAACTCATAAAACCACAATACACTCGAGAGTAAACGATATAAATAACTTCATTATACTTTACTACCCATTTAGTTTACCATTTTATACTTTTTAACAAAATCCGCCGGTACATACTACATGTACTAGCTTATTTACCCCTTATAAACTTGTCGACCGTTTATGAAACGACTCAAAAAGCTAACTTACTATATATAGAAAGTCCTCCTACAAGTTTATCAATTGAAATTACTTTTAAAGTCCTTTACTCGACTCATTTTCAAACCACAAAATCCGGACAGATTTGCGTTAATTTTTTATACGACCGCTTTAACTTATTTAAACGACTCCGTTAACAAAAACGACACTCGGATTTTAAAGTAAACTCAACCTAATATATAAATACCTCATTATCAGTAGGTTACACATTTTAAATCATCCATTTAGAGTCCCCGGGATTCGATCAAAATATCGACAACAACTATATGTAGTGTCGATACTCGTCTCCCGGTACACGATCATTCAAAACACCATAACTTCGCGCTCGTTTTGAGTTAGAAGCTCTACCTTATATCAAATCGAAGCTAAGGAAATTATCTACAACCCTAGACTATAAGTTTAGTCATTTTCAAAACATAAAAATTCGGATTTCTCAGTTTACTTACTGCTATAAAATGGGTACCAAAAACTTGTACAAAATCAACTTTTTGACCACAACCAACCATAGAAATGGTCATTCCTATACTCTAATATCATCATACACCCACCATAACATCAAAATCATAACAAAAACAAAAATCTTTGGATCAAAATAAAATTTTTAACAAGATTTCTAGCAAGAACCACCATGGATCATGCTAAAAACACCATGCATGACCATGGCTTCCACCTACCAACATCATAAAAATAAAAAGTGCTTGCATGTGTAAAATTTTTATACCTTTGTGATCCTTGATCAAAAATAAAGATGGGTCTATGCTTGGTTTAGCTAGATTCAACCTAAATCTTGAGATAAATTGAAAAATGTTTGGATTTGGTGTGGGTGTTGGGGTTTCGGCAAAATGGAAGAAAAAAAGAGAGAGAAAGAAATTTTGAAAGTGAAAAAAAAAGTGTGTGTGTGTTTAATGTTTATTTTATTAAATTTTTGTTTAGTGGGGTGAGGGCTTTTGTGCAATTTGGCAAAAGTTTTGGTTTAAAATGCAAATAATTAGCAAAAAGGTGGGAAATTGTCACTAGTCAATTTTTGAAAATATTTACGGGACTCGGGTTTCGTAAAAATACTAAAAAGTTTAAACGCACAAGAAAAATAATGATATAACGACTCGATACGTAATTAAAATGATATCGTCGAAAATATTAAATATCGAAACGATCGATAATGAAATATAAAATTATGGGCATCCGTCGGTATCGCGATCACTAGTAGTCCTCGTTGCTCGTCAAAATATTAAAATAAAATATTTAATATCGATTTCAACTTAAACCGTTTAACATAATAATATTTAAGATTATAAAATACTTCAAAAATATTTGGAAATTAAGAATTAAATAATGACCTTATTTTGCGGGTTTTACATCCTCACCACCTTAGGAGAGCACCGTCCCGGGGCTTACTTCTCCTTAGGTCCGTCTACGAATAAATGTGGATACTTGCTCTTGAAGTAGTCCTCACGCTCCCAAGTGTATTCGGGTCCACGTCGGGAATTCCATCGCACTTTCACTATCGGGATCCGACTTTGCTTAAGCCGTTTCACCTCTCGATCCATAATCTCCACCGGTTCTTCAATAAAATGCAGCTTGTCGTCCAGTTGAATCTCCTCAAGTGGAATTATCAAATTCTCGTCCGCCAAACACCTCTTAAGATTAGAAACGTGAAAAGTATTGTGAATAGCACTTAACTGCTCTGGCAATTCCAACTTGTATACCACAGGACCAACTCGATCAATAATCTTGAATGGACCAATATAACGTGGACTAAGCTTTCCTCGCTTGCCAAATCGAATTACTCCTTTCCAAGGTGATACTTTCAACATAACCATGTCGCCAATATCAAACTCCAATGGTTTTCTCCTCTTATCCGCATAACTCTTCTGCCTACTACGAGCTGTTAATAACCGATTCTTGATTTGCACTATCTTCTCAGTCGTTTCTCTAATCAATTCAGGACCCGTCAACTGACTTTCTCCAACCTCACACCAACCAACTGGTGATCTACACTTTCGCCCGTAAAGTGCTTCAAAAGGCGCAGCCTTAATACTTGCATGATAACTGTTGTTGTATAAGAACTCCACCAAAGGTAAGTGTCGATCCCAACTACCTCCAAAATCCATTACACACGCTCGTAACATATCCTCCAAGGTCTGAATAGTCCTCTCACTTTGTCCGTCCGTCTCCGGATGATACGCAGTGCTCATATCCAACTGAGTCCCCAAAGCTCGCTGAAGCGATCTCCAAAACTCAGATGTGAACCGACTATCTCGATCAGAAATAATTGACAAAGGAACTCCATGTCTACAAACAACTTCCTTCAAATACAACCGAGTAAGTTTGTCTAAGTCATCAGTTTTCTTCATCGGCAAGAAATGAGCCGACTTAGTCAACCGATCAACAATCACCCAAATCGTATCATAACCACTAGAAGTTCTCGGAAGTCCCGAAACAAAATCCATAGTGATCCTCTCCCATTTCCATTCTGGAATTTCAGGTTGTTGCAGTAAACCCGAAGGTCTCTTGTGCTCAAACTTCACCTTCGCACACGTCAAGCATTTACTAACATAAGTAGCAATGTTAGCCTTCATATTCGGCCACCAGTAACATTTCTTCAAGTCTTGGTACATTTTATCCGATCCTGGGTGAATCGAATATTTAGACTTATGAGATTCGTGCATAATTAGATCTCGCAGTCCTCCATACACCGGTAACCACACACGATTCTCGAAATACCAAATTCCGTCATCACGAATTTCGAATATAGGTGTCATCCTTCTACCCAAGTCTTCATCTCTCACATTCTCTTCCTTCATCGCCTTAGTTTGAGCTTTAAGTATTCGATTAGATAAATCAGAATAAGTTTTCATAGCTAAAGCTCTAACCCTTTTGGTTATTTCTCTATCCTTCCTACTAAGTGCATCGGCAACTACATTCGCCTTGCCGGGATGATAGCAAATTTGAATGTCATAATCACTCAACAATTCTACCCATCTTCTCTGCCTCATATTGAGCTCCTTCTGATCCAAAATATGTTGCAGGCTTTTATGATCGGTATATATCACACTCCTTGTACCGTAGAGATAGTGTCTCCAAAGTCTAAGAGCAAAGACAACAGCTCCTAATTCCAAGTCATGTGTAGTATAATTCTCCTCATGCTTCCTCAATTGACGAGATGCATACGCGATCACTTTCTCCCTTTGCATCAACACAGCACCAAAACCCTTACGCGATGCGTCACAATATACCACAAAGTCTTCAGCTCCGTCGGGCAAAGCCAAAATTGGTGTAGAACACAGCTTCCGCTTCAAAGTTTGGAATGCTTCTTCTTCTTCTGAACCCCATTCATACTTCTTGTTTTTCTCGGTAAGTCTAGTAAGAGGTTTAGAAATTAAAGAGAACCCTTCTATAAATCGCCGGTAGTATCCAGCTAATCCCAAGAATTGTCTACCTTCAGTCGGGGTCGTAGGCCTATCCCAATCTCTAATAGCTTCAATTTTGGAAGGATCAACATGAACACCGCTACTATCGATCACGTGCCCAAGAAATTGGACTGAATCCAACCAAAAATCACACTTGGAGAATTTTGCATACAACTTCTCCTTCTTCAACAACTCCAAAATAATCTTCAAATGACCTTCATGCTCCTCCCGACTTTTGGAATAAATCAGGATATCGTCGATAAATACAATCACAAACTTGTCGAGATATGGTTTACACACACGATTCATTAAGTCCATGAATACCGCAGGTGCGTTAGTCAACCCAAACGGCATTACTTGAAATTCAAAGTGTCCATAACGCGTCCGAAAAGCTGTAATAGGTATATCCTCCTCTTTAACACGAAGTTGATGATAACCCGACCTTAAGTCGATCTTCGAGTACACACACGAACCTTGAAGTTGATCGAACAAATCATCGATCCTAGGAAGTGGATAACGATTTTTAATAGTTAACTTGTTCAACTCTCGGTAGTCTATGCACATTCGGAACGATCCGTCCTTTTTCTTCACGAACAATACTGGAGCTCCCCAAGGTGACGAACTTGGTCTAATGAACCCCTTCTCCATTAACTCCTTCAACTGATCTGCCAACTCCTTCAACTCAGACGGTGCCAAATGATAAGGTGCACGCGCCACCGGTGCAGCTCCCGGCACTAGATCAATCTTGAATTCGACTTCTCGCTGAGGCGGAAGCCCTGGCAAGTCATCGGGAAATACTTCAGGAAAATCACAAATGACCGGAACATCTTCCACACGCCTAACCGGTAGTTCTTTCTCCACTACTTGAGCCAAGAACAGGTGACAACCTCTTTCTACATATTTCTTCGCCTTGATACAAGATATCACCGTCAGACGAGATTTACCAACATCACCTTTAACTACTAACACCTTACCCTTAACCGGTATGTGAACAACTTTCTCCCCACATATAATTACTGCATCATGAGCAACCAACCAATCCATACCAACAATCACATCAAACGAACCCAAATCTATCGGCATCAAATCAATTTCAAACAAATGATTTGCTAATTTCAAAGGACACTTCTTAAATATAGTGGTAGTACTAACTAATTGTCCATCAGCTAACTCGACCTCATAACTAGAATTTAGGCTTGTTGGCTCAATATCTATTAAACGACTAAAGGAAGTGCTTATAAAGCTCCTATCAGATCCTGAGTCAAACAACACACTAGCATAACGATGGTTGAGTAAGAACGTACCCGTCACCACATTTGGACCTTGTGCCTGATCCGCATCCTTAACAACATAAACTGCCCCGGCAGTTTCACCTGCTTTCCTGTTCTTCCACTTTGGACATTGAGGACGAAGATGATCACGTTCTCCACATTCAAAACAAGTCCTGATCGGAATAGTATTCGCTCCAGTAGCAGGAACCCTTGTCTTACATTTCTCCACAGCATGACCAACCTTTCCACATTTAGTGCACCTTGGTGGACAATTACCAAAGTGACAAGCACCACAATTCTTACATTTCTGAGCTGGTCCCCCATGATCGGCATTATCATTCTTGTTAGTCGCAGCTCTAGCCCCATCATTTCTCTTCTGATTGTACTGCCTATGGCGGTTACCACCTTGATTACCACTCTGAGAATTCTCCCATTTCCTTTTACTACTTTTAGCAGCTTTCTCAGCCCTATCTTGAACTTTCTGCCCCATGAGTGTATGAGCCATTCTTACAGTTTCAACAAAGTTCTTCGGTCGAGATGAAGTTGTCTCCCCTTTAATGTACCCAGGCAACCCTTTGATGTATTGATCCATCTTTTTCTTCTCAGTAGCAAAAGCATCTGGACACAGCAAAACCAACTCATTGAATCGGCTAGTATATGCAGCAATGTTATTATCCTTCAGCTTTAGATGCCTCAACTCATCCTCCAAAGCAGATAACTCTTCTTCTGGACAGAACTCCTCTTTTAACAACCTTTTAATTTCATCCCAAGGCTTCCTATTTGCAGCTTCTAAACCAACTGTAGCAACTTGAGTCTTCCACCAGCTTAAAGCTCGATCCTTGAAAGTAGCAACTGCGAACTTAACCTTGTTCCTTTTTGAGCAATCACTAATCTCAAATGTTGTTTCTGTTTTCTCAATCCACCTGAATAATTCCAGTGCTCCACCAGTTCCTTGAAATACAGTAGGTCCACACTTCATGTATCCAGCAAAAGTACATTCTTTAATCGCAGCAGCCTGAGCAACCTCATCCGCAGGATTCTCAGCTGCACCTGCTCCCCCAGCAGCTGCTTCAGGTCCAGCAGGTTCACCTTCACCTCCAGCACCCGCACCTCCAGAGCCACCTGCTCCTTCAGTGTTAACACGCGTAGCTCTATCCGCAGCTAATGCTTTCGCAACTTCTTCAGCAACTAGCCTTGCAATGGCATCATTTGTCATTCTCCTAGGTGGCATGATTCTGTCACATCACAAAGAGAAGATAAAATGAATGAGTTAATTGTATTCATGGTATAGTCATATCATGTACAAAATCAATCATCAAATGCATACACATTATCAATACAAGGATTCACAATCATTATAAGGATCAAAGGAAACTATTATCATCAATCAACAAGGAATGATCTTAAAGACAAATAGAGTACAACGACACTAAATAATAAACACTAGTCACGTGGGGATCCACATGGCTTAGTTGACTGTGTCTCGCTTGCAGTAGTGAAACCTGCTTCCTCCTTATCGAAGACGTAATTTGACGGTGGTAAATTTCACAAAATAGGTATAAGGTCATAATAAAATGAAATATAATAATTTCCAAAAATTTAAATAAATGTAGAAAATCCTTCAAAATAATTACAGGAAAAATTCCAGAAATTTATTTAAGTAAATCATTAATAAATGATAATTCTTATCGAAAAGTTTAACGATATCAATATATATCGGTAAAGGATTATAGTATTTATTTATAAATACTTAGCAATAAGGCATACATAATAATGTATACTAAAGTTGTAATCCCAGAAGTAGCTTGAACCTGAAGTCACGCGAAATCATGTGCACCGACTCTTTGAAAAATAAAGACCGACAATTATAGTTTAGGTTTTTAGAAAAAGACCTAGTTCTCTATAACTCATGGCTCTGGTACCAATCTTTAACACCCCCAAATTTACACGCAGCGGAATACATCTTTGGGTGCTAAACAATGATACTACAACACATAACTTATAAAGAACGACTCAAAAAGAGACGTTTTAAATTTATCGTTCCCAAAACATTTGTCAGAGTAGCGTAGTCCCAAGACATCGTAACCAAAGTACAACCAAAACAAAAGATTTAAATTGTTTTGAACAAAAGGAACGACAAATATTCAAAGAGTTTATATACAAAGTAGTGCACAACATTCATTCCCGTGACTTCCAAGCTTCACACTTCTTGATTACCTGAAATACATGTGAGAAAATCATCAGCAAAAATGCTGAGTGAATCTATAGGTTTATATAATCATTTTGAACACAAGCCAAGATTATAAGTTTGTGGCATGCTTATAAGCATCAGATAATAATTTGCATCAACAATAATAATTGTATTTAGCATAAATTGCAATAAGCTCATGGAACCGAGCCCTTAGACACTCCCTTTAGAGGTCTGATAAGACAGGAGATTCATTAATTGTCAGTTACCTCCAGATTATTGGTACATTGCCGTATACCTAACTTCTCAATACAATATGTTCAAACAGTGTGGAGGTCGGGCCTAAGCTTCTATGACAAGTCCACAAAAACTGAACCAGGGCGGCTTCCCCCATAGATCTATTAATTGTACTAGCGGTTAACCCATCATAGGTTAATTAACGGTCCATAATTGAGGCTTTAACAAAGGCAATCACTTAATGCAATTTAAAGGCAACCACGGGTCCATTCGTAAAGGGACAAGCATACCATAAAAATCTTGTGTTCTAAGCTTACAAAACATGTATTCCCCCTCGCGGGTTTTAAAATATTTGAATGAGCTCAAACGAGGCTATAGACTCACCTTAGTACTTATAGTAGTTGAAGACAATCGCCGACGATAGTAGATGCCCGTTAATCACGATAACCGCAACCTAGCAATTTAGGTGCGTATATTAATAATAAACTCGAGAAATAAATGATACTTAATAAAATCAAACTCGAACTCATAAAACCACAATACACTCGAGAGTAAACGATATAAATAACTTCATTATACTTTACTACCCATTTAGTTTACCATTTTATACTTTTTAACAAAATCCGCCGGTACATACTACATGTACTAGCTTATTTACCCCTTTTAAACTTATCGACCGTTTATGAAACGACTCAAAAAGCTAACTTACTATATATAGAAAGTCCTCCTACAAGTTTATCAATTGAAATTACTTTTAAAGTCCTTTACTCGACTCATTTTCAAACCACAAAATCCGGACAGATTTGCGTTAATTTTTCATACGACCGCTTTAACTTATTTAAACGACTCCGTTAACAAAAACGACACTCGGATTTTAAAGTAAACTCAACCTAATATATAAATACCTCATTATCAGTAGGTTACACATTTTAAAACATCCATTTAGAGTCCCCGGGATTCGATCAAAATATCGACAACAACTATATGTAGTGTCGATACTCGTCTCCCGGTACACGATCATTCAAAACACCATAACTTCGCGCTCGTTTTGAGTTAGAAGCTCTACCTTATATCAAATCGAAGCTAAGGAAATTATCTACAACCCTAGACTATAAGTTTAGTCATTTTCAAAACATAAAAATTCGGATTTCTCAGTTTACTTACTGCTATAAAATGGGTACCAAAAACTTGTACAAAATCAACTTTTTGACCACAACCAACCATAGAAATGGTCATTCCTATACTCTAATATCATCATACACCCACCATAACATCAAAATCATAACAAAAATAAAAATCTTTGGATCAAAATAAAATTTTTAACAAGATTTCTAGCAAGAACCACCATGGATCATGCTAAAAACACCATGCATGACCATGGCTTCCACCTACCAACATCATAAAAATAAAAAGTGCTTGCATGTGTAAAATTTTTATACCTTTGTGATCCTTGATCAAAAATAAAGATGGGTCTATGCTTGGTTTAGCTAGATTCAACCTAAATCTTGAGATAAATTGAAAAATGTTTGGATTTGGTGTGGGTGTTGGGGTTTCGGCAAAATGGAAGAAAAAGGGAGAGAGAAAGAAATTTTGAAAGTGAAAAAAAAAGTGTGTGTGTGTTTAATGTTTATTTTATTAAATTTTTGTTTAGTGGGGTGAGGGCTTTTGTGCAATTTGGCAAAAGTTTTGGTTTAAAATGCAAATAATTAGCAAAAAGGTGGGAAATTGTCACTAGTCAATTTTTGAAAATATTTACGGGACTCGGGTTTCGTAAAAATACTAAAAAGTTTAAACGCACAAGAAAAATAATGATATAACGACTCGATACGTAATTAAAATGATATCGTCGAAAATATTAAATATCGAAATGATCGATAATGAAATATAAAATTATGGGCATCCGTCGGTATCGCGATCACTAGTAGTCCTCGTTGCTCGTCAAAATATTAAAATAAAATATTTAATATCGATTTCAACTTAAACCGTTTAACATAATAATATTTAAGATTATAAAATACTTCAAAAATATTTGAAAATTAAGAATTAAATAATGACCTTATTTTGCGGGTTTTACAAAGCAGGAGGAAAGATTTGCTCTAAATTAACCATCATAATGATCAATTTGTTTTTAGCTTCTTTCATGTCCTGCACAGTCAAACTTCGAGCACAAAGCTGCTTAAAAGAATAAGCAAATGTCGATTATAGGTTTTGCAACGTCTTTGGGCAAGTATTGTTGCACTCCATAAGGAAGTAACCGATGCATCATTATATGACAGTCATGAGATTTCAAGTTCGTTATATTGTCATCATCAGCGGTCACTTTTTTCTTGAAGTTTGATCCAAAGCTATCAGGTAGTCTGACTCCTTTAATGAATTTACAAAAAAGTTTTCTTTTTTCTGGAGTGAAAGAGAACTTTGGATGAGGCTTATCGAACTTCCCGTTATCTTTTTTAACTAACCACAACTCCTTTCGAACTCCCATTTTTTCCAAGTCTAGCCTTGCCTTTGGCGTGTCTTTGGATTTGTCATTCTGTAACAGGGTATTCAGTAAAGCCTCAAGGAAATTCTTTTCGATGTGCATGACATCGTAACAGTGTTTTAGTAGAAGAAAGGGTCAATACTCAAGATCCCAAAAGATAGAACGCTTACTCCAGTTTAATTCAACATCTCGATTATGGGGGCGGTTCTCTCTGAGAATTGGTTTATGTTTCCCCGGTTTACGTTTAAAGACTTTACTAATCTGTAATTGGATATCAAGTTCTGAAAAAATTCTTGGTTTAGGCTTATTTTCGGGAAAACCGTAGGATTCCTTAGATTTTTTCCGATCTGGATGATTTGTTCTTAACCATCTTCTGTAACCAACATAAACGATTTTGCTGTTGATACGCATCGATGGAGTGTCAACATTACAAGTAGGGCATGCGAGGTACCCTTGCCCAGTCCACCCAGACAAACTACCTCGAGCTGGAAAATCATTGATGGTCCATAAAACCACCGCTTTCATTTTGAAATGAGTACCCGTAGCAGCGTCTTTCGTCCAGACTCCCTCCCATAAATCTTTGAGTTCTTTAATTAGAGGCTGCAAGTAAACATCAATGCCCTTTGCAGCTGATTTAGGGCCGGGAATTAACATCGTCAACATTAAAGAAGTTTCTTTCAAACACATCCACGGTGGTGTGTTGTATGCTGTCAATATAACCGGCCACATGCTGTAAGTTTGGCTCATCATGCCATAAGGATTAAAACCATCAGCAGCCAACCCTAATCGAACGTTTCTAGGGTCACAAGAGAACTCAGGTTTCATCATGTCAAAATATTTCCATGCTTTGCCGTCACAGGGGTGATTCATTTTACCGTCTTCCTTAGACTATCCGGTCGCATGCCAAGTCATCCACTTTGCTATGTCTTTTGTGTTGAACATACGTTGTAGTCTAGGTGTTATCGGAAAGTAACGCACCACCTTGTTGGCAACTAATTGCGTCCCCTTTTTCTTCTTTGGGTTTTTCCATCTGCTCGCGTTACAGATTGGACAAGTGTGCCTCGCCTTGTTTTCCGGTGATCCCCAATATAAAAAACAATCATTTATACAAGCATGGATCGATTCGTATCCTAACCCGATCTTTTTGTATGTCTTTTCTATTTCATAGTATGAAGACGGGAAATTGTATCCTTTACTAGGGGAACATGCCTTTTGGAGAAGAGCTAGAATTTTGTTAAACCCGGCATCAGTTATTTTGTGTAAAACCTTGATGTGTGAAATCTCTGATGTAAATTCCAATGTGGTCATATCACAACCCGGGTACAACTTTTGGGCAGACCTAGCGAGTAACTCTTTAAACTCGTTACTAGGACCCGATGTTTGGGTTGGTTGAGGACCGGTTGTTTGAGTTGGTGGAGTTTGAGAGGGTGGAGTTTCAGATGGTGGATTTGGAATATTATTTGCAGAAATATCTTCGAAGAACGCATCCATGTGAATTCGATCAGGTGAATGTGGTAATAGTGGAGGTAACGGAAGAATTGGTTCACCGTGATATATCCAAGTGGTGTAATGTTTGTCAAACCCGAATTTGGATATGTGTGCCTCAAGTTGGCCGAGGGTAACCAACGTTTCACGGTTACAACAACGACTACATGGGCAACGGAGCTTTTGTGAGATGGGGTGCAAAAATTTCTCACAATCCTAGATGAATCCAAAAAGACCATCTAAAAACTCATTGGAATTACGATTGTTTACAGTGGTCCAACTCTTATCAATTGTCATAACTGCGTTGCAAATAAACATACTCAGATAAATTATTTTTTTTATACGTAAAATGTCATACTAACAAAATGAATATAAACTATTTTTTTTCTTCCTAGTGCAACTATGGAAGGCAATCCTAACCCACCTTTTGAATGTTTCGTCCCATATATGAATGCGTATAACCGGTTTACTATTTGAGAAAATTTCGGCAGCATTTCCCATCTACTCCCCAAATATGTGTTTAAAGACATATTCGTAGGAGTAAAGGAGAAACACTGTCGAAATCATCTCAAATAATAAAACAGTTATACGTATTCATATCCTAAATGAGACGAAACATCAAAAAGCAGTCCCAAACAGGGGACTTTCCGAAATTAATTCCTAATAAATTAATTTTGGACGGGTTTTCTATAAGTTGATTAACTTCGGACGGGAATTTTCCGAAATTAATCGATAAAATCCTAAAATATTCCTAAAATTATTTACTACAAAAGACTAACAATCATATATCATATATATATATATATATAACATAATAAACATATGCATAATATTAATTACACACCTCAGTCACGACTGAAATAAGCAAAGATAGAAAGATAGAAAAAGAGGTCCGGATGAGGAAGTTGTCCCGACTGTCCTGGTGCTAACCAAACACAAACATAAAATAAACAAAACCTAAATTAGTTGGTTTCCAAAAAAATTTCTAATTTGAAACAAACACCACCACAACAATTTAAAAAAAACATTACCTTTTTTCGGCTGTGACACGGGTCTCAGTTCTTGGCTCGGTTCCCCGCTAACTCGGCTGTGACTCAGGTCTCGGCTACGACAAACATATCAAAAAAATTAAACTTATGCCTATATAAGCTGAAATCTATTAAGCCTAAATCAATTAATCCCTAAATATAATCCGAAATCATAAGCTTAAATATAATCCGAAATCAACTAATAAGCGCATATCATGATAAGCTTATTGAAACAAACACACTTTTCAAACACACCTTTCAAACAGGTGACTCGGGTCTCGGTTCTCGGATGCGACTCGGTTTCCCTCTAACTCGGTTGTGACTCGGGTCTCGGCTACGACAAACATATTAAAAAATAAATTAAACTTGTGCCTTACATAAAAAAAATAAATTGCTTTCTTATGTATAAGTTGAAATCAAATAAGCTCATAATTCGCGAAATCAAATAAGCTCACAAACAAACACCCAACTGTGGTGGTGTTGCTGCTGTCACGACGGTGGTGGTGGCTACTACTATGCCGACAATGGTGGTGACGAAATAAACTAGCCAAAAAAACAGAATTAAACTATATATAAGCTAAAAACATATAAGCCGAAAACATATAAGCTAAAAATCAATTAAACTAGCAAAAAAAAAACATACCGCGACGGTGGTGGTTGCGACTGCCGCAATGGTGGTGCAGGATGGGTTGCTACTGTCGAATTAAACTAGCCAAAACAAACCCAAAACAAACCCAATATCAATCTTAATTAAACATAAACAAAATTAAACAAAATTAATAGATTAAAAAAACAATTACCTTTATATTTATTTAAAAAAAATGTGGTGGTTGTTGCTGCGCCGTGACTGCTGCCGTGACTGGTGGTGGTCCGGTGGTCGAGTTAAACCAAAAAAAAAACCTTGACAATATATAATAAAAATTAAACATTATACCATAAAAAAATAAACAATAATAACAATTAAACTACAAAAATTAATCAAATTAAAAAATATATAATTCGAAATCAAATACCTTGACAATATATAATCCGAAATATATATTAATTCCGAATTGGTGGTGAATGTGCTCGTGTGCAAGTGATGGTGGGTCGAATTGGTGGTGAATGGAGATGAAGATGGTGGTAGTGGGTTGGTAAAGATGAAAGTGGTGGTGGTGGGTTGGTTGAATTGGTGGTGGGTGGTTGAATTGGTGAATGAAGATGGTGAAGATGAATGTGCTCGCGTCGCCTATCCCCGGTTTTTTTTTTGTTTAACAAATGTGTGAATGAGAGATGAAGATAAGATGAGCTACTGGAATTTACACCTAGGGACGACCCAGGCTTTGTAACCTAGGGACGACTTAGTCGTCCCTAGGTTAATTATAAATATTTTTTTTTCGTTTATTAAAGAAACTTAGGGACGACAATTTGAACCTAGGGACGATTAAGTCGTCCCTAGGTGTAAACCGGGAAAACTCAAACCCAAAGCGGGTTATTTAAATTTTCACCAAAAATTTCAACTTTAAATTTTGCTAAGTATTGGAGGGTTTTTTTAGGGACGACTTTCTTTGATATTTAGGGACGACTAAGTCGTCCCTAGGTGTTTTTCATACATTTAAAATACATTTTACCTTCTATGTAATAAAATTAATAATATAAATTAATAATAAAAATCAAAATAAATTATTATAATTAATATTAAAATATACGTTATACTTAGTTTGTAATAATTAATAACCGGTGAGTCGATATGTTACGGTTATACGTTATAGATTCAACCGATGAGTCGATATGTTAGGGTTATACGTTATAGGTTCAACCGATGAGTCCATATGTTACGGTTATATGTTATAGGTTCAACCGATGAGTCGATATGTTAGGGTTATACGTTATAGGTTCAACCGATGAGTCAATATGTTACGGTTATACGTTATAGGTTCAACCGATGAGTCGATATGTTAGGGTTATACGTTATAGGTTAAACCGATGAGTCCATATGTTACGGTTATACGTTATAGGTTAAACCGATGAGTCCATATGTTACGGTTATACGTTATAGGTTCAACCGATGAGTCGTTATAGGTTAAACCGATGAGTCCATATGTTACGGTTATACGTTATAGGTTCAACCGATGAGTCGATATGTTAGGGTTATACGTTATAGGTTAAACCGATGAGTCCATATGTTACGATTATACGTTATAGGTTCAACCGATGAGTCGATATGTTAGGGTTATACGTTATAGGTTAAACCGATGAGTCCATATGTTACGGTTATACGTTATAGGTTCAACCGATGAGTCGATATGTTAGGGTTATACGTTATAGGTTAAACCGATGAGTCCATATGTTACGGTTATGCGTTATAGGTTCAACCGATTAGTCGATATGTTAGGGTTATACGTTATAGGTTAAACCGATGAGTCCATATGTTATGGTTATACGTTATAGGTTCAACCGATGAGTCGATATGTTAGGGTTATACGTTATAGGTTCAACCGATGAGTCCATATGTTACGGTTATACGTTATAGGTTAAACCGATGAGTCCATATGTTACGGTTATACGTTATAGGTTCAACCGATGAGTCCATATGTTACGGTTATACGTTATAGGTTAAACCGATGAGTCCATATGTTACGGTTATACGTTATAGGTTCAACCGATGAGTCCATATGTTAGGGTTATACGTTATAGGTTAAAGATGAGTCCATATGTTAGGGTTATACGTTATAGGTTCAACCGATGAGTCCATATGTTACGGTTATACGTTATAGGTTAAACCGATGAGTCCATATGTTACGGTTATACGTTATAGGTTCAACCGATGAGTCCATATGTTAGGGTTATACGTTATAGGTTAAACCGATGAGTCCATATGTTACGGTTATACGTTATAGGTTCAACCGATGAGTCCATATGTTAGGGTTATACGTTATAGGTTAAACCGATGAGTCCATATGTTACGGTTATACGTTATAGGTTCAACCGATGAGTCCATATGTTAGGGTTATACGTTATAGGTTCAACCGATGAGTCCATATGTTACGGTTATACGTTATAGGTTCAACCGATGAGTCCATATGTTAGGGTTATATGTTATAGGTTCAACCGATGAGTCGATATGTTAGGGTTATACGTTATAGGTTAAACCGATGAGTCGATATGTTAGGGTTATACGTTATAGGTTAAACCGATGAGTCCATATTTTAGGGTTATACGTGATAGGTTCAACCGATGAGTCCATATGTTACGGTTATACGTTATAGGTTAAACCGATGAGTCCATATGTTACGGTTATACGTTATAGGTTCAACCGATGAGTCCATATGTTAGGGTTATATGTTATAGTTTAAACCGATGAGTCCATATGTTACGGTTATACGTTATAGGTTCAACCGATGAGTCCATATGTTAGGGTTATACGTTATGGGTTAAACCGATGAGTCCATATGTTACGGTTATACGTTATAGGTTCAACCGATGAGTCCATATGTTAGGGTTATAGGTTCAACCGATGAGTCCATATGTTACGGTTATACGTTATAGGTTCAACCGATGAGTCCATATGTTAGGATTATACGTTATAGGTTAAATCGATGAGTCCATATGTTACGGTTATACGTTATAGGTTCAACCGATGAGTCCATATGTTAGGGTTATACGTTATAGGTTCAACCGATGAGTCCATATGTTAGGGTTATACGTTATAGGTTCAACCGATGAGTCGATATGTTAGGGTTATACGTTATAGGTTAAACCGATGAGTCGATATGTTAGGGTTATATGTTATAGGTTAAACCGATGAGTCCATATGTTAGGGTTATACGTTATAGGTTCAACCGATGAGTCCATATGTTAGGGTTATACGTTATAGGTTCAACCGATGAGTCCATATGTTCGGGTTATACGTTATAGGTTCAACCGATGAGTCCATATGTTACGGTTATACGTTATAGGTTAAACCGATGAGTCCATATTTTACGGTTATACGTTATAGGTTCAACCGATGAGTCGATATGTTAGGGTTATACGTTATAGGTTCAACCGATGAGTCCATATGTTACGGTTATACGTTATTAAGTCATTGTGTGTCTCAAAGATAGTTATAGTTTGGAAATAATTTGATAAAATAATTCATTAGTAACTAGATTGAATAGAAAATGTGTTAGAAGATGAGTATTAGTCAATTGTCATTATTACAAAACTAATCATGATTATATAGTAAGATTGTAAGACAATATGTTATTATTGCTCTGAGGTGACCATTAAGCTAAAAATAATGAGCTTAAGCATGTTTAAGTGATCAAATATTAGCGGGAAATGTTGGCGGTAAATGCTGGCGGGAAAATGTTGGCGGGAAAGCTAGGGTCGACTAAGTCGTCCCTAAATGTGTCGACCCTAAATTTTTATCTTTATTTATGGTAGCTCTTATCCTCACAAACTCTTATCCTCTCATACCAAACTCACCACCACCACCACCCGATTTTTCATAAGATGGATCCGCTTGAAGCTTATAAGTGTACATGTAGAAAAGGATATATTGTGTTGAAACAGTCACATCAACCTCATAGCTTTGGTAAACTTTACTATGCATGTCCTTTTTCGAAGGTAAACAATCAAATGTTTTAGTTATGTAATACGTGTGATTATTAAAATGACATGTCATGTTATTTGTTTACTTTGTAACAGCCAAAAACAGATGATTATGGATGTAAATATTTTAAATGGAAGGGTGATTTTGATCTCGACCTCCGTATAAGATCTTCCCCTGGATCTTCAACACCTCAAGGTTCACATCCAAATTCTTCTACAGGTCATTCTCAATCTGCACCCACTGAGTGCTCTAATTGCAAGATCAAAGATCTAAAGATAAAGATGCTAGAGACAAGACTAGAAATGGAAAGGCATCCTGAAGACCACGCATGTCAATCGGCTGCAATACTTCATGAGCTTTTAAATGAAATGGAAAATCTTAGCTTTGAGTAGTAATCTAATTGTTATTTTAATGTGTTAATTTGTATTTTATTATTATATGTTAATCTGTACGTTTAGTTTTAATTAGTTTGTGATGTGTTGTTTTTCTTATTTATGAATCTATTATCGCTGTAATATATATGTTTAATTAAGCGCGTGTTTAAATGTTAAATATATATCTAAAGTTTTTTTTAAATACGTTAAGTTTATTTTAAATAAATATTTTTTTTTAAAATATGTATAAAGTTTTTTTTAAATATGTATAAAGTTATTTTTAAATATGTATAATTTTTTTTCTAAATATGTATAAAGTTATTTTTAACTATAATAAAGTTTTTTTTAAATAAAATAATTAAATTAATTTTAAATAATTTTAAATAATTTTAAATAAATACAAGTGACAACAAAAGGAAAAAATAAATATTCCTTCACCTAGGGACGACTTAGTCGTCCCTAGGTTACAAGGGCCCCCCTTTTGTTTTAAACGTTTTTTTAAAAAATATTTATATTAATTTTAAATAATTTTAAATAAATAAAAAAGATAAAAAAATCTGGAAAAATAAATTTACTTAACCTAAGGACGACTTAGTCGTCCCTAAGTTATGTGGGTCCACTTTCATTTTAAACTTTTTAAATAAAAAATATTTATATTAATTTTAAATAATTTTAAATAAATAAAAAAGATTAAAAAACTGGGAAAATACATTTATTTAACCTAGGGACGACTTAGTCGTCCTTAGGATTTGTGGTCCCCACTTTGTCCCCATAGCCCTTTTGACCAAGTTTTTGTTGTAAAAATAGTGGGTCCCCCCTTAATCTAGGGACGACTAAGTCGACCCTAAAAAAAGGATGTTGTAGTGATAGTCATGTTTGACTAAGTCTCAAAAGCCAAGGCGAATTTGAGTTACTTTTGCAACAACTCACCGAGCTAGTATCACTTGAAAATGGCAGCATCAAGCAATAACAAGTTCAAAGAAAATAATATTATCGACATCATATACCAAGTGATTATCGACCTCAAAGTTATTGATATATATGACCGTACATAAATTTTGCAGTTTATATCTTAAGATCCTTAATTTTGCATTTTATAAACATATTTGCTTAGTTCAAGAATTCTGAAACTCTTGAGGCTAAACTTTGTTTCGCTTCTTGAGTAACGAAGAAGTTGCTACGAAAAGGAACCGATGCCATGTAGATAATCATCATCAGAGTAACGAAGAAGTCTTTAAGAAAACGAACCGATGCCATGTTTGTAACAAACGTGTCGGGTTGGTTCCTTTTTCGTGTAGGTGTGGCGACAGCTTTTGTGGGTTGCATCGGATGCCTGAAAAACATGCGTGTAAGTTCGACTTCAAAGTTGCTGGTCGTGTGCTTTTAGAAAAACAAAACCCTCTTTGTGTAGCTGATAAATTGGAGTTTAGGTTATAACTTCCTTTTCAGTGAAGTTAGATCTTTAGTTTGTTTAGATGATATTGTTAATATATTGCATGCATGTAGCTTTGCTTTATTTGTGTGACAATATTGATTTAGTACAATAAAAGTTTCCATTTTATATAAAATACAATGATACATAACTCGGGCAAACATCCTCATAAACCCTTAGTTTAACATAGACTTAACCAACCAATCACAACCATCCATTTTATCATGTAACAAAAAAGCTCATTTTTTTAAATTAAATATCTCACAAACCGTTTATCGTTACGTAAAACAAAACATATCATCGCGACGAGAATTAAATCATCTATCTATCGAGGGGCACATGTATATACTTTCGACAAACTTTTTTTTCGACTTTTTTTCTTAAGTCACGTCTGGAGAGAATTATATATGATTCGTCACGAAACATATATGATTCTCAGAAAATCATATATGATTCATATCACGAATCATATATGATTTTCTGAAAATCATATATGATTCATGACGAATCATATATGATTCTCTCCAAACGTGACTTGAGAAAAAAAAGTCGAAAAAAAGTTCATCGAAAGTATATACATGTGCCCCTCGATAGATAGATGATTTAATTCTCGTCACAATTGTGTGTTTTTTTTTCGTTTGACGATTTACCGTTTGTGAGATATTTAATTTTTAAAAAAGTGGTGGAAAGTAGGTTTTCTAAAAAATGGGTGATTATGATTGGTTGAACAGGTCTATGCTAATTTAAGTGTCTATATAAATCTTAACTCTACAAAACTGCTTATTGTTTTACATGTTAGCAAACTTTGCTCAACTAGGATTCATGTATGGATATATCAAAAAAATTGATGGAGAACAAAGGTGAATTTGGAGGAGGAGAACAAAGTTTTCACATGGTCTCCAGAAGTAAAGTGTCCTTGCGGCTTGCGGACAAAGCTCGTAACAATCATATGTATAAAAATATCATAAAACTGTGCAAAAACCTTTGTATTTGTTCGATGTGTGTTTATAGGTTCGAATATCGTGAAAAAGATAAAAGATAACAAGAAACAAGTAAAAACGAGCACGGAAAACGAAGCCGCACAAAGAACCGGACCCAAATGATGATTTTTCAAAAATACCCTTAAAGTTTGAAGAATATACAAGTTTGGTCCTCCAACTTTGAAGAATTTACACTTTATACTCTTGTAAAATTCCAAAAATTACAAGTTTGGTCTCTAAAGTATGAATACTTTACAAGTTATGCCCTTGAAGAATGGTCAAATTACCATACAAGTCCTTATTTAAAGTTATGAAAGTCACAAGGACTTGTTTTGCCAAAAGCCAAAGTTTTTACAAAGGGAAATTAACTACTATTCTGAGAATGCAAGTTTGTTCATAGAGGAGGGGTGAAATTTTCCACAAACCATGCACATTTACCCTAATAATACCCGAACCCATCCCAAAAGCCCAACACCAAAACACCACCAGCCCATTGATTTGTACCCGATTTTATCAAATGGTCAAATGGTCAAATCTTTTTAAAACGTGGGAAACACCTAATCTATACCAAAAATAGATTAAAACGTCATCATCAACCCCTAAACCCTAATACACCCCTAGATACAATTAATCTATTTACCCACCTTTAATCTAGTTAACCAAAGGGGTTTTACCTTTTACACTTTACCCAATACACCACATAACCCAAAAAGTGACCCTTCTTCATTCCCCCCCCCCCCCCCCCCCTCTCACAGCATCATAACATTCACATATTGTCACAGAATCCTAAAAATTGCCAGCATTGATGACTAAATCAATGGTTCATATTATTTTCTTGCTCTCCAATTCAAGATGGACGCCCCTAGATGATCAATTACTTTGGATACATCACATGGCACCAAAGACCAAGACTTGAAAAATTCGAATCAAGCATATTTTCATAGATTCTTTAAGGGCTGTATAGGGAATTTATACATTAGGTTTTCTAGTTCTAGATGTTTCCTCACTCATGTATATATAGAAGCATTAGCAGATGTAGTAGGATGTTCCAATTTTCCTCTTTTAAAATTTGTGATGGAAATGAATGTTTGAAATGAGAACTGAGTTCCTTTGTTTTTTAAAATTCGTTTAACTTTCATGCATCTTAATTTCCGGTCGAATTTCTTTTATTGCAAAGTTACTTCTCAAGTTTTTATCAAAGAAAAACAGTTTCCTTTTTTGTTTGAGAACAACTGTTCATTAAGCTGTCTCATAAGCTTATTTGACACATAAGCTTATGAGATTGGTTTTTGAGGAGTGTTACTTTCTGTCACTTTCAATTTCATTGCAAAAATTTCTTTTCAAGAGTATTTCGACAAAAATCGAAGTCTTTGTTCCTTTTTTTTCTTACTCACCTTGCTGTGGCTATAAGCTAATGACCAACTTATCTGACGAATAAGCTGACCAAATAGCTTTTAGATACTTGTAGCTTATTTTTTGTTCATTCATTTTAGGATAAGAAGATCAAGGCATCCTCAACTTCACTTGTTTCTGGTCTGTGGGAGACCTAGCAACAAAGAAGCCCCATGCATCATCTCATAAGCTGTTTAAGCTGTTAAACAATATCAAAAGGTGTGGGACTTGACCTATAGTAAGATTGGTTAGCCTGTGAAAGGTGGGCCCAATATAAGTCTTTCTTTGACATTTTTACCTTTTATAATTTTATGCTTTGTGCTTGTTCTTGTTTGTTAGTTGTAAGTTCATGGTTCCTTGGTGTTTATGTTATGTTATTCCTATTTAATAAATTGTTACTTGAATTGGTTTTCAGTTTTATGCACTAAAAATCTTGTAAACTATACATAAAGGGGTGTTTGGTTTGTCTTGGTTAAAGGCTAGGTGACAACATTACTTTACCAAAATAACTTGCACATGCTAGATAGGTTAGGGGTAAATGATTTTTTATTTTCAAATGCATATGGTAGTGTAAAGTGTAGTTCCAAGCTTTGTGAAAGTTTTTTGTATATCACAGGCCTAAAGCACCAGATCAGTTTTCTTGCTTAATTGTGAATGTTGGATTTTGAAATTTAGGTTATTGCTAGTTAAAAGGGTGTTTAAGATATGTTCTTTGTTAGTTTTAAGTTTAGATAACTTATTTGTGAGTTTGGGTGGCTTATAATCCGTCTAGAGGTCAAACAGTTCAGCAAAAACACTTGTCTGTCTGATTTTCGCTTTCTATGAACTTTACACTAACAGTGGTAAAGTTTTTCCCACTGATCGTGTTAAGTGAACTCTCACTGCTAGTCTTATTTTAGCATGTTTACCACTGATAATGAATTGTGCTCTTTTTTACTTATCTGGGTGCTTATTGCTTGCTGTTTTGGGCTTATTTGTTATTATTCTAGCTTAAATTTCACCTGTTCACAAGCTAAAGCTTGTGGGGTTGAGTCTGCCCAAAAGAAATAAAAAAACGCAAGAAGGGTGTTGGCATGGTTCGAACACACGACCCCTCGCATGGGGGACTAGCGTGTTTACCATTGTACCGACCCTTTTTATCTGTCATATGCTCATTCCATTTTCCCTTTATTAGTTTTTCTTTCCCTTGTATTAATAAATAAGTCGTAGCTTATTAGGCTTTTTGTGCTTATTCAGTCTATATTTTTGGTTCTTTTTATTTTTCCTTCAAAGTACTTTGGTTTTTATTATTTTTGGCAAGTTTTCAGATTTTTCACTTTTACTTTATTATTTTTAATCCTTTTTCTTTTTCTGATTTTTATTAAGTAATTTAAAAATAGAAAAAGTGTTTCTAAAATTTTCGAAAAATACTTTTTAGGTTTTATTAAATAAGTTTTAGGTTTTCAAATCATAAAATTTTGGTTTGGACTTTTTATTATTTATTTTAAATTTTTGGTCTTTAATTAGATTTTAAAATTTAATAATAATTAAATAAAAAGTTTTCAAAAAGTTTTATTGTGGATTTTAATATGTAAGTGGGGTCAATTTGAGTTACGGATTGGGCATTTTCAAAAAACGCTCAAAATCGAAAGACATTACGCTAAAATCACATCTTGTCGGGCTAAATATGGAAGACACCACCCCCATATAAGTAGCGTGGGAAAGGCCCCCAATTAACCTTCACAAGAACAATTAAATCACTAAAAAAGTGGTTAAATTTGATGTATAAGACAAAAGTTATATGTCGATCTTAAAAAAAAAGCATAGACCAAATAAGCATATCCTCACCTTTCATCTATATCTGATCCAACTATTGAGATTAATATCTTTTTATTTTATTTTTAAAAAGAAACAAACAATTCTCGACTAGGATTCTGATCACACACACATACGATCCACCAGGGCTGTCTCGTGGATTTCGATGACCCTGTGCGATTAATATGTGGAGGCCCCGCTAAATACCAAAAATATAAATAAAAATAATAAAAATTCATTGATGACACGTAAAAAGTACTAGTATTAGTAATATTCAAAAAACAGTAAAATAATGATAATCAAAGTTTAACCGAGTAACAAACATCAACATAATATTTAATATACATACTCTGTGGTAGATTAAAAGAGGTAAATAAGTAATCTAACTAACTGGAAAAATAAAAGATTAAAACTTGTATTATACAAAGCAAAAAGCTTAACAAAAATTTAAAGTATAATGTTTGAAACTTTACGTGGGATTGACGGCAGAATTGTAATCGATTGTAAAAACCAAAGAAATATTGCCGCAAGTCCGAACTTGATTTTTCCAAATTGCTTGAAAAGTCTAAATTAATGAGACACGTTTTTAATTATTTACGGAGAATATATGTTATGATGGGATTGGGCTTATATCTTATTGGACCGTAGTAAAAGAACCGCCAATATTATATTGACTAACAAACTGCATATTGTTTGTATAGAATAATACCAAATTTGATGGCTTTGTTATTTTTGTGGCCCTGTGCGTAGGCACGTGTAGCACACCATAAGATTCGGCCTTGCGATCCACTCATCCACCAACCCTCGTCACCAACCACCATCGCCACAACCAACCACGCACCAATGACCGACACTAACCACCACTGATAAAAACTACCGCCACCAACCACGATCCACCATCCTCTATCTCGATCTAACCTAATCCTAACCCTAATTTTACCCCCAAATCATACGATTTATGGATCAGGCTAGGGTAAAATAAGCTTCGATACATTCTCTATTTTTAAAGCTTATTTTTATGCTTATTTTGAACTTTATTATGCTTAATTAGTTTTTATTTTGATTTATGCTCATTTTTATTTAATTTATGCTTTTTTATTTGATTTATGCTTTTTTTATCATGCTTTTTTTTATTTGATTTATGCTTATATAAGTCTTTTTTAATTGTTTGATTATTACATGAATTTATTAAGTAGTTTCGATTTAGAATTAATGCTTTTTTTGTTCGAATTTATGCTTATTGATAAGGAGTAAAATTACAATTTTTAGAAAAAAGCGTAAAAATAGTAAGTATTAAGTAACTAGGTTAGGAAACGTAATAATCGATTGTTGAGTTCGTTCTCGAATGAGGTGTGGTTTATTAGGCCAATTAAAAAATGATTTGGATTACTTATGTTTTTGGAAAGAAAAGATGTGAAAAATAAAGACGGGTTATCCTAAAAATTATAACTACGATGAAATCGTATTTTCGCGTGAATCGAGACGAAAAATAAAAAGTTCCTATAAAGTCACCAAAAATTTCAAATAAATCCTAAAAACAATGAAAAATCAACATTCAACGCTCTAACAGCTTATAAATTTCTAATTTTTAAGTAAAATTGCCCGATTTATCATTTTAATTCTAATTTTTTTTAACATTGATGCTATTGTCGAAAAATAATATTTACCCCACAATTTATAGTCTTGCGACCATAAGGTTAAAACCCCAGTCCTTGGCGCTATACACCCAAGAAAGACTAGCTAGTTTTAAGTGAGAATATAATTTTGCAATCTCTGTTATCTCTTAAATCATTCTCATCTTAAATGGTGAAATTTTATAATCTACGTAATCCTTGTTTGCATGGCTCGAGCAACCGACCCGTGGTGCAAAAATATAGCGACAGGCTTCTAGAACCTTCAAAAATTTCCATATCAAATTTAGAACTATAATAGTAGTATAATACAACTTACCTTATTTACGTACTTCAATTCAACGATAATTACGACCCTCTACTCTATATATATACTTTAACTTCTTTATTATTTTTCATGCAAAAACGTTGACAAAAGTACGAACCAAGATGACATCGATGAAGGAATTAGAGCTCGATCAATCAACAACGCCTCGACTTTGCAAAACCGGTTGCGGGTTTTACGTGAACAAAGAAACAGGAGATTTTTGCTCTAGTTGCTATAAGGCCGACTTGCTAAAGAAGATTAATGCATCATCCGACGTACCTAAAGTAGTTCTTGATGTAAACAATAATGCGGCTAATCATCATCAAAGTATTGATGAAGTTGTTAAGAAAATGAACCGATGCCATATAGATAATCATCATCAGAGTAACGAAGAAGTTGTTAAGAAAACGAACCGATGCCATGTTTGTAAAAAACGTGTTGGGTTGGTTCCTTTTTCGTGTAGGTGTGGCGAGAGCTTTTGTGGCTTGCATCGGATGCCTGAAAAACATGCGTGTAAGTTCGACTTCAAAGCTGCTGGTCGTGTGCTTTTAGAAAAACAAAACCCTCTTTGTGTAGCTGATAAATTGGAGTTTAGGTTATAACTTCCTTTTCAGTGAAGTCAGATTCATTGAAGTTAGATTTTTGGTATGTTTGGATATGTATCTTTGCTTTATGTGTGACTATATTGATTTAGTACAATAAAAGTTTCCATTTTATGTAAATACAATGATACAAACTGCTTATTATTGTTTTACATGTTAGCAAACTTTGCTCAACTAGGATTCATGTATGGATATTTCAAAAAAATTGATAGAGAACAAAGGTGAATTTTGAGGAGAACAAAGCTGATAATATTGTGGTTGCTGTTGGTTCTAAAAAAACATTTGTGCAGCCACACAGTGGCGGATCCAGGATCTTTGACAGTGTGTAGCACGATTAGCGGCTCACTTCATTTCGTAAACATTTGGACAAAGGATAGCACTTTCAAAAAACTAAAAAAATATTTACAAAACGAAGTGAGCTACAAATCGCGTGCCACACACTGTCCAAGATCCGTTCTGCCACTGCGTAGGGTAGTACTAAATGCAGGAAATGTCATAGGTCGCAGTGGTAGCAACTTTGGTGCTAAAGATCGTTATGTTCGACTTAGTCTCATCAAAAGCCAAGACGAGTTTGAGTTACTTTTGCAACGACTCACCGAGCTAGTATCACTTGAAAATGGCAGCATCAAGCAATAACAAGTTCAAACAAAATAATACTATCGACATCATATATCAAGTGATTATTTATTGATATATATGACGTACATAAATTCTGCAGTTTTTATCTTAAGATCCTTAATTTTGCATTTTATAAACAAATTTGCTTAGTTCAAGAATTCTGAAACTCTTGAGGCTAAACTTTGTTTCGCTTCTTGAGAAACACCATTCCCATATTTTCGTTCTCAAACACCACGATTGCAGCTTCAGATATGGTACCATGCATCTTTCACGAGGTTGACCTACATATAAGAAAATACAACATGCGACGACGTGAAGAGAACAGATGCACCTGGTGTTAAGCTCTCATCTGTTAAGGCTTCAACAAACTTGTCCCTTGTTGCCACATCAGCAGCTTCATAGGTTCCGTTTGCTTCCAGAGTCTCAACCCACAATTCGGATAGCTTTTCAGAGAAATATTTTCCCGGCAGCGGTGTTAACATTGAAACTTTAGTAAGTTTCTCGAAGGGGCATGTACAAGTGCATAAACACAATCATATTAGTATATCGTGGTGTACTGTTGAAGATATTGTGTTTTAAGTTCTTAACACACTTACCAGTAATAACATCGTTGTAAAATTCGTTTGAATCCATCAACTCTGCAGGGGTTTTACCCTTCCACTTAACAGCAAGTGACTGAATAGTTGTATCCTCCAAGTACACACTAATGACTTTGCCTTCATTTTCAAGATATCTTGCACCTAGCTTGCATGCAATACAAGATAAACATTAACATTAGACAAGTACAATTTCATCTTGAATAAACTAAGGCTGTAATCAAGCCAAGCCGAGCTCAAAGCTTGACACGGCTTGGGCTTGACTATCTATAAAACCATAAGATAGGCTCGAGCACAGCTTGATATGTAGACCAACTCTAATCATCCAAACTTAAGCTTGGCTTGAGCTCGGCTAAAAAATATGGAATATTACATAATTTTAAGAGTAAAATACAGAAATCATACCTGTGGTTTTATCAAAGTAATAGTAGATTTTAATAAATCACTTACAATAGCTTATAAACTAAGTATGTACTATACATGTTTTTGTAATCCCTTGTATAGGAAATACAAACATTAGTACATGTTACTATTTAGAGAAATCTTCACTCATATACATAGTTTGATATACTTTTACATTATTGCCATATCAATATAAAGTTTCATGAAAAATCTACACAAGAACTTTGCATAGGTTTATGTTGGGATTTAGAACTAGTTAAACCATTAACTACGAGTGCGCAGCGGAATGGATCTAGTATAATATTCATGATTAACACATAATAAAACAATAATAAAACCAACCTTTAATTAATTGAATAAATCAATTAATGGATCTTGATCTTGAATCTACAACGGTAAAGTAACCGTCCTCTAGCGATTGCTCACATGACACGTTAAACGAACACACCACGATGCTAGTGGTAACTTCACTTTGATAATCTTGCTACTAGAAACCTTAATATCCAAAACCCTAATTTGATAGGTTAAGGATACGGTTTATAGATAGAAACAAGATACTTGGAAAAATTTACCGGAAACCCTAATTAGGGTTAGAGTTTGGACGAACCACAAGGGGAACCAAACAAGAGACCAAAAACTTTGACACGAGGATCAAAGGTTTAGTATAAGGCTAAGAAACTTCACAAGTAAGTATCCTAAGGTAGTTGATCTTGCAAAGGTTTACACTTTAAGTGAATTTAGGGTTAAAGGAAAAGTTCGTAAGGGTTTGGGTGTTGTGTTTGAGTCGATGGCCACAAGACACAAAAGGGAGAGGATGAAAAAATTATGAGGGGTATGGGATTGTATTTATACACATCCTTGAACCTCCTCAAAATTAATTAGGCCCAACCCAACACCTAAATTAAGTAACTTAATTACTTGATCACCAAACAAAGGATCTTCTAGACCCCTTATAGAATTCGGCCGCCTATAGGGCACCGGAAGGTTCTAGAAGTCGATTTCCTTTCCTTAAATTTAAATAACGCACTCGCCTTTAATTAATTAAATCCCGTAATTAATTAAACCACCGTTAATTAAATAAAACGTAAAGTTTTTATTATACGTTTAATTATAAATAATAAAACGTAAATAAACGTGTGTTCTCCGTATTGAGTGTGTGCCCCCGATAGGCTCACGCATTTACCGATGGCTAAACGATCGCATATCTCAACAGCTCCCACTTGTGAGAGTTTAGACATACAACGTCCATAATGAAGCATCTAGCAACACTTCATTATAACCGGAAAATGTTGAGTTAAATAGTTTCAAGAATAAGATCTTAAAGACTAGTAATGGTGTACGATTATTTGAGCTTGCTGATAATCATCCCTTCGTTACAATGTACCGGTTAAACCATGGATATGGATCCTAACTCATTCCATATAGTTTAACTTTAATTCCTCGTTTACAAATTAATTTAGATAGTCCAAATTGTAACAAGCATCATCTTGATTACATTTTGGGTACGGCCATACAATTACCTAATTAATTCTGGAGGGGATCCAGGGTACTTCACTTCACTATATCAGAGTGGAGGAACGAATTCTATATTGACTGCAAGTGTCTGTGGATGCTGCTTCACAACACTTCCAATTAGAGTCGTTATAGCTAGATCTTCCGAACTAGCGTTGGACATAAAATCAAGAAGCGATATCCACACATGCACAACTTGTTTGCATCTCAAGTCTAAGGATGACCTAATCCTCACCATTTATGTATTCGAATTTACTCATGACAACGGATCCAAAAGTAACCATTCGAAAGTTCGGGGTGTCCAATATTCATATCAATGAATAACATATGAGTTTGGTTGGAAGCCGTCCACCATATATACCAGTATATATAACCAACACTCATAATTGTCTTAATGTATACAATATTCCCATATTGTTTAACCGACAATGGACATGTTTAGAATAATTAAATTATTCAAGGATTTAAACATACAAACATAGGGCAACAATAATTATATGAAGATAACAAACATAAAATATCTTTATTCATCAGAAAATAATTAAATTGTCTTACAATCCTAAAATTATCCAAATACTTACGATAACACAGATTACATGAGACTATTAGCTGGAAGCAAACCAATTCCATGAGTCAACATGGAATGCTTTTTGAGGTCTAACGCCTTTGTGAAGGGGTCAACTAAATTGTCGTCTGTGTGAACTTTCTCCAGACTAACATCACCAAGTTCAATCACTTCTCTGAGGTAGTGAACTTTGGAACGATAATGTTTCGCACCTTTAGTGATTCCTGGTTCATTAGCTATAGTAATGGCTCCGGTATTGTCACAATACATCGTCATAGGTTCATTATTTGTGGGAACCACACCAAGCCCAGAAATAAATTTCCTAATCCAAACTACCTCTTTAGCAGCCTCCGAAGCGGCTATATACTCAGCCTCTGTAGATGAGTTTGCATGGATGGTCTGCTTTGCGCTTTTCCAGCTTACAGCACCTCCGTTCAGCATGAAAACATATCCCGTCTGAGAGTGTCATCAGCATCCGTAAGATATCCAGCATCAGTGTAGCAAGCAACCCTGAGCTCTCTTTTCATACCTCCTCCATACACAAGAAACATGTCTTTGGTATGCCTAAGATACCTCAGAATGTTCTTAACAGCAGTCCAGTGAGAATCGCCAGGATTCTGCTGAAATCGGCTAGTCATGTTCTGAGAGAACGCAACATCAGGTCTCGTACATCTAACAGCATACATGATTGATCTTATTGCCGAAGCATAAGGAATTCTCTGCATGCGTCTCACCTCATCAGGTGTTGATGCTCCTTGAGTCTTAGATAATTTTGATTTAGTTTGCATGGGAACAAAGCCACGTTTGGAGTTGTCCATGTTATACTTCTTCAAAATCTTATCTAAGTAAGCACTTTGACATACACCAATTAACCATCTAGGTCTATCATGTATGATCTTGATTCCAAGAATATACGCAGCATCTCCCAAATCCTTCATGGAAAAACACCTTCCAAGGTAAGCTTTTACACTTTGCAACATTGGAATGTATTTTCCCATCAATAATATGTCATCAACATACAGGACAAGAAACACTACGCTACTCCCACTAGCTTTTATATATACACATGGCTCATCAGGATTTTGATTGAAACCAAATTTCTTGATTTCATCATCAAACCTCTTGTTCCATTGCCTTGATGCTTGCTTAAGTCCATAAATAGATCTTTGTAGCTTGCATACACGGTTTGGATACTTTGGATCAACAAAACCCTCACGTTACTTCATATAGACTTCTTCGTAAAGCAGTCCATTGAGGAAGGCAGTTTTAACATCCATTTGCCAAATCTCATAGTCAAAGAACGCAGCTATGGCTAAAAGAATCCTTATAGCTTTGATATCCGCAACAGGAGAGAAGGTCTCTTCATAATCAACCCCGAAGGTTTGAGTGAAGCCCCTCGCTCATATCGAGCTTTAAAGGTGTGTACATTGCCATCCATGTCGGTCTTCTTCTTGTACAACCACTTGCCACTAACAGTTCTAGCGTTAGGGGGAAGGTCTACTAAGATCCAGACATCATTGTCTTTCATGGATTGCATCTCCACATTCATAGCATCCAGCCATTTGTCAGATTCAGGATCTGCTAATGCAGCTTTGAAGTTAGTGGGTTCATTATGATCCCCTAACTCATGTTCCTCAGCGTCAATATATAAACACATACGGTCAGGAGCACGCCTAGTCCTTATAGACTTTCGAATGGGAGCTATATCACTTATAGGTTCATCAATTTCTTGATCATCCTCTTCATGATTGCTAGTGTTCTCAGAAGGATGTATATCTTCATCTTGAATTACTTCAAGATCCTCTATACTCCCACTTGCTTCTTGATTCATAAGATTGCTCTTTAGGAATTCAGCATTACGAGCAACAAATACTTTGTTCTCGGGTGGGTAGTAGAAGGAGTAACCCATCGTTTCCTTTGGGTAACCGACAAATATACACCTAACAGATCGGGGCTCTAGTTTGTCAGGTTTGATAAGCGTGTCACGCTTAACAAGAGCCTCACATCCCCAGACCTTTAAGTAAGACAGCTTAGGGGCTTGCCCATACCATACTTTGTATGGAGTCTTTTCAACCTTCTTAGTTGGAACCATATTGAGTATGCGAGCAGCAGACTCAAGAGCATAATCCCAAAAGGATTTAGGAAGAGTTGTTTGAGCCATCATGGAACGAACCATATCAAGTAGGGTTCTATTTCTCCTCTCAGACACACCATTGTGTTGTGGTGTATATGGAGGAGTTCTTTGGGAAACTATCCCATGTTCCTTAAGATGCTCCAGAAATTCATAACTCATAAATTCACCTCCACGATCCGAACGTAGTGCCTTTATGGTTTTACCGAGTTGATTTTCTACTTCCTTTTGAAACACCTTAAATGTTTCAAACACTTCATGTTTATGTTTTAGCAAGTAAACATAACCATAACGACTATAGTCGTCAGTGAAAGTGACGAAGTAACTTGCACCTTGTCTTGACACGGTTCTAAATGGACCACATACATCAGTGTGGATTAGTCCAAGTAGATCTTTCGCCCTCTCCACTTGATGTGAATAAGGTTTACGTGCCATCTTTCAAGATAAGCATGAAACACATTTGTCAAAGGAATCATCATCGTTTGACTTGAGCAATCCATCAGATTGTAATTGCTTAATGCGCTTTTTGCTTATGTGGCCAAGGCGACAATGCCATAGCAATGTAGAGTCCAAATTAGATTTGGCCCTTTTGTTGCTCATAGCATACATAGAACTATTGTTTGCATTGGAATCACACATATCAATTTCATAAATACCATTACTAGGAATAGCATTAAAATAAAACATATTATTTTTCGAAACCGAAATACTTGCATTATTCTCAAAACGATTAACAAATCCATCGTTATACAAACATGAAACTGAAACAATCCCTCTAGAAATAGAAGGTGCGTAATGACAATTATTCAACATAACAACCAGTCCACTAGGGAGAAATAATTGAAAAACACCAATGGCTTCAACAGCTGCACGATGACCATTGCCTACGTACAGATTCAAAGCTCCTGGCTTCAGCTTCTTACTTATCCTTAGACCCTGAGTAGTATTACAGATGTGAGTACCACAACCAGTGTCATAAACCCAAGATTTATTAGGAAAAGTAAAGAGTTCTATCGTGAAGATACCTGAAGTGCTAGCACCTTGCGAGGACTTCTTTCTCTTCCACAACTCAGTGAGATACTCTGGACAGTTTCTCTTCCAATGACCAATTTCACCACATTGGTGACAAATGGCATCCTTAGCAGGATTCTCTTTCCTTGGTGGAGGGGGAATCTTGGCTCTGGGAGTAAAGTTAGCTACTTTCTTCCCTTTACCACGATTCTTACCCTTTGCAGCATTAGACGGTTTAGCCTTGTTAGGCTTTTGAACCCTTCCTGCCCTAATAGCATTAATGGTATTAGGAGTAGCAGGTGCAACCTTCTTTGGCAACGTTTTCTCATGCAACTTAAGCATGGCATGCAATTCAGGTATTGTCTTCCCCAGGCCATGCATGTTATAGTCTTGCACAAACCTATCATAGTCCTTATTCAGTGAGGCAAAAATTAGGCTGACCTAAAGTTTCAAGGACATGGGGTGACCCAAACGTTCCAAATTCTCTATGAACCCCTTCATCTTCAAGACATAGGAGCTCACAGATTGTCCATCCTCTTGTTTACACGCGTGAAAGGCACGTGCAACATCAAGGAGTTATTGATCAGCTTGTTCAGTGAACATGGTCTTTAACTCTTCCATCATAGACCATGCGCCGTAACCCTCCAAAAGTTTCTGGAGTTCAGGGGACATAGTCATGAGCATAAGGCCAGCGATTTCTCGTGACCTTCTGACCCAAGTTGGATGTAAATCCGGGTCTTGCTCTGGTCCTTCATGACCATGAGGCAGAATTGCAGGTTGATCAGGAATTGGTTGCTCAAGGTATTTAACCAAGTCATCAGTTTCGAGCGCTATCCGAAGAGCACGATACCAATCAACAAAGTTATTCTCAGTCAATTTCATCTTTTCAAGGAACGACTTAACAACCGTGTTGTTTAAGCAAGAGTTTTGATTATTCATCTACAAAATAAAAGTTCAACGATTAGTATTTTCGATAATTACATTCTCAAA
Source organism: Glebionis coronaria (assembly GCA_025667525.1). Classification (NCBI taxonomy): domain Eukaryota; kingdom Viridiplantae; phylum Streptophyta; class Magnoliopsida; order Asterales; family Asteraceae; genus Glebionis; species Glebionis coronaria. Next base: position 698,688,491 of record CM046874.1, on the reverse strand, counting down.
GAATTAACTACCCAATTAATCATGTTGAGACTAAGATCCTTGCTTGCACTCCCACTTAATATTAGAGGTCCGACCTTCTAGTATTCAAGTGGGGCAAGAGGTAAGCGACGGGCGTTAATTGCATTACAAGTGAAACTCTTAGATTGTATGAGACGATTCATGAAGTTTATTTGTCGTAGAATGTTTGGATGGGATGTTCTCTCATCTCTTTCGAGAACCTTTGAGCATCTCAAACAAACTTGTTCTATACATAATAAAGTCATGAGTATGTTTCATCTCATCTTTATGCCTCGGGTTCCGAATCTGACCGGGAACTCGACTTTAAGTCCTACCAATTTGAAGCAGCAATTATTGGCAAAGGTCTGACCAGTGACAAAGATCGCCTTGGGTATGTAATTCGCCCTAGGTCTGACCAGTTGACGAAAAACAACTACAAGTGCTTCTAAATTGGATGGCATAGACTTAAAAAATTTAAATAGGTATCACATAAGTTTTAGAAAAAACAAATGTCAAAGTGTGTAAAAGAATGCATGCAATTAATTCTCTTATCACAAGTTAAGAAAACAATTTGTTAACTTTTCGGTTTAGGCGTGTTTTACCACGGGAGAAGATTAAAGAGAGATCAAACCCTATATCCTACTCTTCATGCACCCGAGGGTGCAAGTGCTTGGGATAATTATTCCATAGGTGTCGAAACAACTATGGAACACGGGAGAAGATTAAAGATTTCTCAAACCCTAGATAGCTTGACTAGAGCACGAGGTGCAATAGCAAGTCCATCATTAGTAAAAACACAAAACGGTGTTGTAATTTTAAGTATTGTAAACTAATTAATTTTGCAAATCACGTCGTTGAGAAGATAGTTTATAAGCCATCATTACGGTATGTAAGCCCAACTCGAGTGACAATATGATTTCGCAAAACAATTAGAATACAATAAAACCAAGTTTCATAGTTCTTATGTCAATATTAATATTTGTTCAAAAAATCAAGATTTTAACAAATAAACACATAGCCGATTCGCAAGGAAAATATGGTGTATTAATATGACATAGTTTTAAAGCTAGTTTCGATATAAATACCATTCGTTTTTATGATTCCTAGAATCTTGAATTATTACGTTTTGCAATTCATAATGGAAAACAAATAAGCACATAAAAACAGACAGAAGGGGGTAAAAGCAGAAGACAGACTCTATATGAAAGCGGTAAATCATATAAGATCCAAGTCTCGAATGAGTCTTCCCCAAATTGAGGACCAAAGACCCTCATCAAGTTTTCGAGCAAGGTACTTGATGACGTGCAAAGTATCACAAAAGTGAGATGCAAGGGTCTTTGACGGATAATAAAAAACAAAAGTAATTATTAACCGGTTCAATTTTAACCTACCCAATTTTAATAGATCTAGATCAAGATTAAAACTTTATGACAAGTATGCATGTAGTTGTCATAAAAACATAAATAAAAGAGATTTTAAAGCGAAGCAAGCGTGTTTTATTCTATGCGTAACCTATGAATGCCATACGATTTGTCTCTGATACCACTGTTGGGATTTAGAACTAGTTAAACCATTAACTACGAGTGCGCAGCGGAATGGATCTAGTATAATATTCATGATTAACACATAATAAAACAATAATAAAACCAACCTTTAATTAATTGAATAAATCAATTAATGGATCTTGATCTTGAATCTACAACGGTAAAGTAACCGTCCTCTAGCGATTGCTCACACGACACGTCAAACGAACACACCACGATGCTAGTGGTAACTTCACTTTGATAATCTTGCTACTAGAAACCTTAATATCCAAAACCCTAATTTGATAGGTTAAGGATACGGTTTATAGATAGAAACAAGATACTTGGAAAAATTCACCGGAAACCCTAATTAGGGTTAGAGTTTGGACGAACCACAAGGGGAACCAAACAAGAGACCAAAAACTTTGACACGAGGATCAAAGGTTTAATATAAGGCTAAGAAACTTCACAAGTAAGTACCCTAAGGTAGTTGATCTTGCAAAGGTTTACACTTTAAGTGAATTTAGGGTTAAAGGAAAAGTTCGTAAGGGTTTGGGTGTTGTGTTTGAGTCGATCGGCCACAAGACACAAAAAGGAGAGGATGAAAAAATTATGAGGGGTATGGGATTGTATTTATACACATCCTTGAACCTCCTCAAAATTAATTAGGCCCAACCCAACACCTAAATTAAGTAACTTAATTACTTGATCACCAAACAAAGGATCTTCTAGACCCCTTATAGAATTCGGCCGCCTATAGGGCACCGGAAGGTTCTAGAAGTCGATTTCCTTTCCTTAAATTTAAATAACGCACTCGCCTTTAATTAATTAAATCCCGTAATTAATTAAACCATCGTTAATTAAATAAAACGTAAAGTTTTTATTATACGTTTAATTATAAATAATAAAACGTAAATAAATGTGTGTTCTCCGTATTGAGTGTGTGCCCTCGATAGGCTCACGCATTTACCGATGGCTAAACGATCGCATATCTCAACAGTTTATACATATGCACGAATCATACATCCATATATTATAAGTAGTATAAAAAATTAGATTTTCAAAAGAAACAAGATATTAGGACCCACTTTGTGACAATCCGTCAATTTATGGTTGATATTTTATTCTCAAGTATTATTTAAAAACATTATTTTAATGTTATATTACGAACTCACTCATTTATGGGAAAAAATTTGGGTTTACGTCTTGAAGTAGCATCGACTACGTATAAACCGGAGGACGCTACGTTACGTGCTTACGTTTACATACACCATTTTTGGTGACAGTCCGACATTTCAGGAAATAAATTTATCCGTGAATATTATTTTGGGATTTTAAATTTGTGTTGGTTCATAAACTCACAAATTTACGAGAAGAGATTAGGACTTACGTGTATAATTTAACGTCCTTTACGACTAAACCGGAAACCCTAGGATTACGTATTTACGTTTTTGAACTCCGTTTTTGATGAGACAATTTTTATTAGAATCGTTTTGTGCCGTAGATTCATAATTTATAAAAACGTTTTTCGTAAATCGACCCGAGGGCACGTAAATCGAGGAAACTAGAATTCAGGAGTACCCGTAAATTAGTGGAGATGAGACAAGTTTACACTTGCCTCACCCTCACTATGGGTGGCATAAACAAGCTATAGATTTTTCATGAACCAAATAAGAATCATAAAAAATCTTCCTTTCTTATCATAATCCAAATAAGAAATCCTTTGAAAAAAAAAACGTTTCCTTTTGATGTTCTTCCTTCTTCCCTTCTGTCTTTTTCTTTCTGTCCTTTTTTCTTTCTTATTTCCCGAATGATGATCGAACCATGAAGTTTGATTCTCAGGCTCTTGATACCACTGTTGTACATGTCATAATCATATATTTCCAGGATCGGATAACGACCAAACAACATGAACGATCATATATTGATGGACAGGAATTAATTGGGAAGAACAAGAGAGATACGAGTTTGAACCCTTCCTGATAAACCACAGGATATATACGTATATTCAATGATGAGGGTTAATTACAAATGATTACAGAAAACCTATATATAGAGAATGAAACATGTATTTGTGATGGAGGCACCCGTTCTGTAAAACTAAACGATATGGAGGCACCCATAACCGTTATTTGTCAGTTGCTTAATCTAGGGTTTCGGGTTGGGCCTTAATTCGGGCTTATGTTGAAAGATTAATGGATTATATTCCCAACAACTAGTACTACTACTACTCTTATTTAGCAAACGGTTTTTATTTTGGGCGCTTAACTTCTGCAAAATATAAAGGATTACAGCTCATGAAACTTAACTAGTATTACTATTACTTTTGGCTTTTAATCCTTGTCGCCTATCTATATGTGTATGAATATAAGCAAATGTTACCTGAAGAGTCTGAATATCAGGTGTTGTGAGAAAAGCCCTTCCGTTAAGATCTAGACATTTGAATAGATATGTTATACCCTCTGGACTGTCTTTGTTCTCTAATGCTAGAACAAAGTGAAGGAAGCTCTCAAAGTGCATTTCCCGAGCATTAGCATTTCCAGACTTGCTACGACGCAAATGCTCATCAAAAGCTACGAGAAAATTTTTAAAAAGAGCATTTCAGAAATCAAATTACACAGTTACTAAGAGAGTACCACACTGCAGATGAAATATGTATAAGATAATCTAATATGTAACTGTATGATAAATATTAAGAACTTGTAGGTGTGTATATAAATTGGAATATAATTTTGATGCTATAGTAGGAATTTACTACATAAAAATTGTTGTAAATTTTTCTTTATATCTAAAACGAGTTTTATTATCCAATATAGTTTTCTTTTATATGTAATTAAAATAAATTTGGTTTAAGATTTCACATAAAATTTATCGTTCTAGTTCAGAACATATTTTAATCCAGCAAACCAAATAACATAATTGATGGAAGTCAGCTCTTACCTCTCTCATAGATATTTCTGTGAGTGTTCCTATATGTATATTCTCGAAGTTCATGCTTGCTTAGAGTAACATATTTATATCTTTATCATGTGCAAGGAGCACATCTGTAACCAAGTATGAGTGGCTTAGTTTTTATGTATTGATAATACAATAAGTTTCAGGACCAAAAATATGGTCACTGTATAAGAAAAAGGTATATATACATATCATAGGCACATAAGTTACAGACTGTTAATGCTCACCACATATACGCTAGATGTTAGGGAAAACTAGTTTTCAGCTTGTTAAAGGGCTTGTGTTTTAGAACTCTAAAAAGGGTCATATGTGATGTATACAACTAATGCTAACAGATGTGTATAGCGGAAACGATACCTGATGTAGTTCCATGATTTCTTGAAGACAGTTGCTAAGCACAACCTTCTTTATACATTCTTTCCCTATAACATTAGTAATTTATGATTAGAACTTAACTATAAGAGCAATAAACAAAGATCATGATCTTATTTGACAATGCATGCAAGAGGCATTGCAATCAATACGACTTTTGAAGGATCTATAAATGACTGATAAAAGAGATGCATTGTGAGGATTGTAGAAAACACCAAAGTAAACAGATAACTACTGTAGAATATCACAAAATATCATAACTAGCAAAGGTGAAGCAAAATTAAATGCGTAAACAAAAAATAAGACTTATACGCAAAGTGGAACCATAAAAATAAATTGAATAACGAAAAACAAACCTCGTCTATTAAGATCACAAAAGAAGAATTTATGAGAAGCGATGCGAGAATACATTTGAACAAACTGTTTAGGCATATCACGTAGTTGTGCCAAATGGGTTATAAGACCTCGAATACAAGCTTTCATTTGCTGCAGAAAAAGTAGTAAAAAAGATTTTGAATAGTCAATTTATGTTTCATCAAAACAATAACATAAATTACATGCTACTTTATACAAATCAACACTTAGAGAAACACTATAATCACATAGAGGAGAAGCCCTTTGGTGTGACTCGTTTGATTTATCTTATTGTAGCACAAGTTAGCTATCTATAAAGGCATTTCATTGTGCAATAGAGGAATTTATGCTTCAATAAATGGAAACCTACTTACGGTCATGAGTAGAACCAATGGGGTTTCCGTGAACCACAAGGACTTTTGTCTCAACAACCAGGTGATTGGTGAAGCTTTTTAAGTAGTTTCATGATAAGTGTCGTAAACCAGCTTACTTAAAAACTACGAGGTTGGGTAAATATTGGAATTTAACCATTATTTTTTAAATTAAAGACCACCGAAGTTGGTCTCAAACTTGAAAACTAGAGACCACCAATATTGGTCTCTAACTTGAAAACATAGTGACCACTCATATTTGTTTTTAAAATTAAGGGTTAGGGTTTTAAGTTTAGTGGTTAGGGTTTGTATGATTACTATCTTTTATTTTAATATTTAATAAATTAGTGATATAGGTCATTAACCACCAATTTTGGTCTCTAAGTTAGTAACATAGTGACCACCGATATTGGTCTCTAAGGAATGTTTTTATAACCTGGTTCGGTCTGGCTGGTTCAACCGGCTGGACTGGTTCCCGTTAAGAAAACGGGTCGACTGATGCCGTAGCAATCGATTTTGTAGATATAAAAATCTCTTTTTCATTATTATATCCCTTTCGGCTCTATAAATGTCCACCGTTGCCTGACATTAAACTATCTTTTTTATATATAATATTTGATGCAGTATATATGAAATACATTAATTATTTATGAAATACATTAATTATTTGAATAGAAAATAACAAAACTTCTATATATTTTGTTATAACTTGTTCTAATAATTATTTGAAACAAACACTTAATAATATGTAAAAAATATATTAAAAGTAGTGCGATAGAAACATTTTAAAAAGCTACAAATATTTTTTTATTATATATAATAGATTAAAATACTATATTAATTTTTAATAATAAAAAGTAATTAAATATTATAAAAAATATGATTTAAGTTCATTTGGATACCAAACTTTATTTGGATATTAAGGGACTAATCTCCACCACTCATCTCCATCTTAATCTAATAGATAAGATTAAACATAAAACCAATTTCCTCTTTTTTTTTCAAACATTAATATCTTTTAAACCGTCAATCGTTATACGAAAAAAAATATACCATTACGACGGGCATTTAATTATCTTTCTACAGATATGCTATATGATATACTTTCGACAAATTATTTTTTTTTGTTTTTTCCGTAATTTATCATATATGATACTAAATATCATATATGATAGTAACACTGGTATCATATATGATATAACTTATCATATATATATAAACCAATATCATATGATATAAACCAATATCATATGATATAAACCAATATCATATATGATTCTGTAATAATTTGTAACATAACAATAATATCATATATGATAAAACACTATTATCATATATGATATTTTACGCAAATTTAAAAAAAAAACGATTTTTTTTTCTTCAAAAGTATATCATATTGCATATCTGTAGAAAGCTAATTAAATGCTCGTCGCGATGGTATATTTTTTTCCGTTTAACACTTAACGGTTTAAAAGATATTTAAGTTTTAAAAATAAGTGAAATAATTAAATACTTTTAATCTCAACCATTAGATATGATGAAGATGGATGGTGGGGATGAATCCCTTAGTATCCATAATAGATATGGTATCCAAAATAACTTGACTCAAAAAATATATATTTACTTAGCTCACGTTTTATTATAAATTAATAATTATAAAATATTTTACTAAAATGATTTTTTTGAAAAAAATAATAATTAATTAGAGTTAACTAGTATAGGGTAGTAGAAATTTTATTTTGTCAAGTTCATAGTATCACTCTACACTTTTAAAAGTTTAGTGTACTAGATGATCCAATTTGACAAGTTGAGGCTACTAATATGTGTTTTGGCCAAATTTCTATCAAGTAACAAACAAAATAATTTTAGATCAAGGTTGGACAATATGATATACATTTATTTAGAGACGGAGAAAGTATATAAGTTATTAAACTTAAAAAAGTATATGTTCAGGAGGAGTCAGGACATTTGTTTTTATTAACGGCACGTTAGTACTTAATGATTCGAGCGTGTAGTGACATCTAATTGAATAGTGAGCCCCTAAAGGTTTTTACTGATACTCGAACTTGGAACTTTTTCAAAAATACCTCCTCAAATTTACTCTTTGGGGATAAGCCTCACTACTCTTTTCTTCCCGAACAAAACTTTTCTTTGACAAAATAGGTTTTGTTTTCGAAAACATGAATTCTTAGTACGAAACTGACTTCGGTCTACTTCGTTGATTCGTTCGGCTTGATCTTAAACCATACTCGTTAAATCATAAATCTTCAAATGCAAACTTATTAGTGTCCCTAATGAGTACTGAAACATGTAAAAAATCTCGAAGTAGTAATTGATGACAAAGAAGACATGGGAAGAGTGTATAGCATTTTCAGGATTTGAATTTTACTAGCTTATTATTAGTGTATCCTTTGTTAACAAGAACTAAAATAACAGAAAAGAAGAATGTTATCTCACATCGTCTTTTCGATCATAGTTGGGGTAGGGTGACAATTTCTGACCCGACACGTAACCTGAAATCAACACGAAAATTAACAGGTTCAGGTTGAGTATACTAAATTTTGGGTCAGGTTTGGGTCGACCTATCTGACCCATTTATTAAACAGGTTAGGTTTGGGTTGAAATTAAATTAAGCGGGTCGACCCGACAACCCGTTTAAGATTTTCTTTTCCTTATATTAAAAATGATTAATATTTTATTATACGTGTTAACTAGATTAAACGGGTCGAACCTAAACCCATTTAACATGTTAACACGTGTAATGTGCCTATTTTTGTATATAAAACTTGTTAAATGTGCCCATTTAACATGTTAGACTGGTGGGAGTGGGGTGAAACCCACTCACCGCCACCTCAACGCTACGTCAGCTTTTTAACAAACTCATCAAACTCACCCACGAGGGTAATGATACTCACCCAAACTCACTCACACTCACTTTTCATACCTATTTTTTTATTATTTAAATACATCCCACTCACAAAAAACACCCAAAATTAAACCTAATCTAAAAAATAAAAAATATATGGGCCCACATATAAAAACTCACCTGGGTGAGTTTACTCAGTTTTTTTTCTTGGTTGGAAATAAGTCGCGCGCGGGTTTAAGGGGGTGGGGTGGGGGCTGCGAGTGACTTTGGCCAACTCACGAGTGAGAGAAGCCTCACTCCCACCAGCCTTAACACGTGTAATGTGCCTAAAAGTAAGAACACAATATAGTGAAATTCGGTTTGACCTGACGAGTTCAACCATTCTCCATACAGAAAAGGCATGAATCGGGTTTTTTTAAGGTTTTAAAAATGAGTTTGGCCCGCGAGCAAAGTTAACCCAGTTTTTCAGGTCAGTGGTGTTTGATATTTTGCTTTTAACTTTATTAAAGAATAATACTCCCTCCATCCTATATTAACCGATTTTAGTTTTTTTTAAAGATCGGATCATGAAGTTGATTTTTTTGCCTACCTTTAGGTCTGTGATTCGGTTAATTGGCTTATATATACTTATAAATTTGTTTGTATGAAAGTAATAGTAGATCTTAATAAATCACTTACAATAGCTTATAAACTAAGTATGTACTATACATGTTTTCGTAATCCTTTGAATAGGAAATACAAACATTAGTACATGTTACTATTTAGAGAAATCTTCACTCGTATACATAGTTCGATATACTTTTACATTATTGCCATATAAAGTTTCATGAAAAATCTACGCAAGAACTTTGCATAGGTTTATACATATGCACGAATCATGCATCCATATATTAAAAGTACTATAAAAAATTAGATTTTCAAAAGAAACAAGATATTAAGACCCACTTCACCATACAATAGGTGATCGTTAAAAGAATAATTGTCATTGAATATATGATGAAATATCATGTAATACAATGTATTAAATGTATAGTAGAACTATTATGAGTTTATCATGTCATCGTATTGTGAATGTCCTTATTATAAATTATATTTAATGTTACCCACTTCACCTTTGTTTTTCACAATCCCTTTCTTTTCCAACCTTGTTTTTTTGTTTCTACAAATTTATCAACCGCGTATGAGCGAAAAAATAACTTCTGAAGAGGAAATTGATAATATGTTTCTTTTAGGGGCACTTTACTTTTATGTTAAAGGTACTATCAATTTTTACATTAAAGACGAGATCTCCATAAACCATCTTTTTAGTATAGACCAAATGATCTCATCTCCACCCTCCGTCTCTTTTTTAATCCAAGGATCAAGATCTTTTTCATCTTCCACCTCTATCTCACTTTACCCACACAAAAACACACACAGACATCTCTTTACCCCGATCCATCCACCAACCACCATCTCCACCGACGACTCCTCCACCCACCTTTTTTGGCGCCTCCTCATGCACCACTTGTACGATTAAATAGACCGGCTCCCCGGCCAACCATCTTTTTTATGACAACCTCCCTAACCAACTACCTTTTTTTGGCGACCACCCCGACCAACCACCTTCTTCCTGCAACCTCCCAACCGACCACCTTTTTCTGGATAAAGTTTGTAATATGTATACTCATTAAAATTAAAAAGATTTGGTTGTTGTTCGGTTATTGAAGACGAAAATCTTTTTATTGAGACTCAAATCGAAGAGTTTGATGATGTTATTGTAGATAAAGATGAAAAGGTGAAAATCATTTATTATTCAGATCTATCATCAAAAATAGATTATACTAATTTAATAAAGTCTATTTGCAATTGTTCCGATTGTTAAATATGGAAATCTTATGATTAAGCCTCAAATCAAATATTGTGTCTTTGGTTACATGAATTTAAAAAAGAAGAAAATCATATATGAAAGAGTATGAATCATTGATTCACGTGTTTATTATTATTATCAATATTAAATGGAAACAAATTGTATATGTTTTTTATGTCATAAAACTAGTTGATTTTTTTGTATTTCTTCCCGAGAATCATGTATGAATCATATATGATTCAGTCTAAATCTTATATGATTTACTTACAGTAACTTATGTCACATGTGATTCATTTGCACATTCTAAAGAACTTACGATAGAACTGATTTCAAAGAGCATGTAAACAAAATTATATGGAATATATTGATGGAAGCAGTCAAGTTTCTGACGCACCTCAGAAACTAGCAAGGATTGTTGCGACTACTGAAAAAGAAGAAGGAAGTGCTGCTACCGTTACTGAACAAGAACCATGAAATGTTGCTGCTAAAAACAAGCAAACACAGCTTCTTAGATGTTTTCTTTCTTCTAAATCATATTTTGTTTAGATTCGTTTTTTATTTTTGTTGGAGTGTTATGAGAGTATAAAATAAATTATTATATGTTTGATGTTCCTGATTGAATTACTGTATGTTTGATGTTCTAGCATATTTGGTATATAAAAATGCTTAAAAATGATATATGATTCATGCTGAATCATATATAATTTTTATTAAATCATATATGATTCATAATTAACACAAATTTGGCAAAAATCATCAACTAAAACAAATCAAAATCTAAACATAAATTGTAAGTCTTTATTAAATAAAATTCAAGTAAATGAAACATGATTGATGAAAGAACCATATATGATTCTTGTAAGAATCATATATGATTCTTGTAGGAATCATGTATCATTCACCCAAGAATAATATATGATTCACTCATGAATACAAACAGGGAAAAAAATCAATCCAAGTAACAATTAAAACTTCATTTCATACCATTAAATTTTATAAAGATACATTAAATTATTAAAATAAAATGCTATTTACAACAGAAAGCACAAGTAAATTCAAAGTGAGACAAACCCTCACAAATAAAAAAAAACTCGCCTTTTAATCAATAAATAACCATAACTAAATTTTTAGTCTGATTACAATCCATAGAATGGTGGTTTGAGGTGAAAGATGCATGTTGAGTCAAATCAAGTAGATTATCATCAACTCGTTTATTTAAAAGCAAATATTATACCGAACTTTAATCTTCTCCACCTATAAAAGCAATACCAAATATATAAATCTCGGAAATTTCATTACTAAATCAAATCAGGTAGATTATCTTCAACTCGTTTCTGTATGAAAGCAAAATTATTATTTGTTATAATGGAATCATATATGATTCATACAGAATCATATGATTTATATATAATCATATATGATTCACACACACATCTTTAACTTTTCAATCCCACTATCAATTCTGCAACTTTTCTCACATAATTCCAAACTTGATAGTTTTAGGTCAAGCATCACTATAAAATATAACAAAATCATAATCCTTTATTCAAATCGCATGTTTCTTAACTTTCACACACATATATATTTATACAGAATCATATATGATTCATAGAGAATCATATATGATTCACACACACATCTGCAACTTTTCAACTATAAGATCCCAACAGCAATTCTGTAACTTCTCTAACGTAATTCCAAACTTGATAGTTTTAGGTCAAACATCACTATAAGATATAACAAAATCGCATTTTCTTAACTAAAACTTCCAGGTCAAGCATAGCTATTCAATAATAATAAAAATAAGAATTTAAAATCATATATAATTTTCTAGAAAATAACCAGTCAACTAACTAAGCTTAGAATTCATATATGCTTCTATAATAAGCATAAATTTAAACAAAATAAAGGTTAGTTCTAAAACGAAACTACTTAATAAATTCATATAATAATCAAACAATTAAAAAAGACTTATATAAGCATAATCAAATAAAAATAAGCATAAATCAAATAAAAACTAATTAAGCATAATAAACTTCAATATAAGCATAAAAACAAGCTTTAAAAAATAGACAATGAATCGTAGCTTACTTTACCCTTGCTACCCGCATATTCATATCCAGTCCACCAATCGTGTGATTTAGGGGTAAAATTAAGGTTAGGGTTAGGTTAGATCGAGATAGAGGATGGTAGATCGTGGTTGGTGGTTGTGGTTTTTATCAATGGTGGTTAGTGGTGGTCGTTGGTGGGTGGTTGGTGGTGGCGATGGTGGTTGGTGACGAGGGTTGGTGGATGGGTGGATCGTATGTGTGTGTGAGATTAGAATCCTAGCCGGGGATTAGTTTTTTTTAAATAAAATAAAAAGGTATTAATCTCAATCATTAAATCAGATATAGATGAAAGGTACAGATAGACTCATTTTGTCAATGCTTTTTTAAAGATCTAGATATTTACCCCATAATTTGTAGTCCTACGACCATAAGACCATGTTTGTTCGTGAACCAAACCAATCAATTGTAGGCTACCAGACAAAAAACACCAAATATTATATTAGAAAGAAACTAAAGAAAGAAAGAGAGAGTCACGACCCGGTCGATCTGTGACTTCGAATTTTGTCAACCAACTTGTCCACGTGTCTAAATCTGCCAACAAAACCACAACATCAAGATTGTATTTCCCACATACAAACATAACTTTTAATATCAGTCTTGTAATCCAACTTATTAAGCGATGTTTGAAGTTGTATATTTGATTATCATCCGATGAAGTACCTAAAGTTCTTGATGTAAACAATAATGCGGACAATCATCATCAGAGTATTGATGAAGTTGTTAAGAAAATGAACCGATGCCATGTAGATAATCATCATCTGAGTAACGAAGAAGTTGTTAAGAAAACGAACCGTTGCCATGTTTGTAACAAACGTGTCGGGTTGGTTCCTTTTTCGTGTAGGTGTGGCGAGAGCTTTTGTGGGTTGCATCGGATGCCTAAAAAACATGCGTGTAAGTTCGACTTCAAGGCTGCTGGTCGCGTGCTTTTAGAAAAACAAAACCCTCTTTGTGCAGCTGATAAATTGGAGTTTAGGTTATAACTTCCTTTTCAGTGAAGTCAGAAGAATGATATTTCTTTCACTGAAGTTAGATATTTGGTATGTTTGGATGATATTGTTATTATAGTTTTGGTATCTTTGCTTTATTGTTATACTTTTGTTGTGTGACAATATTGATTTAGTATAATAAAAGTTTCCATTTTATATAGATACAATGATACAAACTACTTATTATTGTTTTACATGTTAGCAAACTTTGCTCAACTAGGATTCATGTATGGATATTTCAAAAAAAAATTGATGGAGAACAAAGGTGAATTTGGAGGAGGAGAACAAAGTTCTCACATGAAGTAAAGTGTCCTTGCGGGCTTGCGGACAAAGCTGATAATATTATGGTTATTCTTGGTGGAATCGCGTTAACAGATAAAGGCCGTAACAATCAAATGTTATTTCCTTGCATTTTATTAAATGTTGAAATTACGTCAGGATTATAATGCAGAAATTTTATACGAGAATCTATATACAGTAATTTATCAATGATTGATTTGGTTTAGTTCTAAATTAAAAACCAGAAACAAAGAAAAAATCTGTACAGTATAATCAGCATCTGAATTAATGGAGTATTGCAGTTACAGGTTACCGGAGGTTTTGGAATATTGCTGCTAACTATGCTTACAGGAAAGCCTATGTTTACGATAGATCAACATTGACACTTTAGTAAGTTTCTCGAAGGGGCTGTACAAGTGCATAAACACAATCATATTAAAGCCTTTGGTGAGGGTCGAGGTGATTTGATGGAGGATAGAACAACGGCCAATACCAACATCAGACAATGTCTTCGCAAGGTTGCGGATGGGCACTTTACAGCTGTAGTAAAAGTGCTATCCTCTTCTGGTGTAGCTCCATACTCGGGTGATACTATTAAAGCCTTGGAGGCTAAGCATCCTTACAAGCCACCCCATCCATGCCGAGCAACACTTTTTATGAGTCTCTTCTTGTAGCAGAGATTGATTGTGTCTTTGGTTGCATTAAATCCTTTCCTAAAGGTACTTCATGCGGGAGAGATGGTTTGAGGGCACAACATATATTAGATGCTCTGTGTGGAGAGGGTTCTGCTACTGCTACTGATCTCTTAATGGCCATCACATCGGTCGTTAATTTATGGCTGGCAGGGAGGTGTCCGTCTATTTTGGTAGAGTTTGTTGCATCTGCTCCTCTCACGCCTCTACTAAAACCTGATAACGGGATTTGACCTATTGTAGTGGGCACTATATGGAGACGTTTGGTTTCCAAGGTTGCTATGAAAGGTGTGGGTAAGGAAATGTCCAAGTACCTTGGTGATTTCCAGTTTGGAGTCGGAGTGTCGGGTGGTGTTGTGGCTGTTTTACATAGCGCCAATAGGGTGTTGACTGAATACCATAATGATGGGTCTCTTGCAATGCTCACTGTGGACTTCTCAAATGCATTTAACCTTGTGGATAGATAAACACTACTTCATGAAGTTAGGGTGAGGTGTCCTTCTATTTCTTTGTGGGTAAATTTCTTATATGGTCAAGCAGCGAGGTTGTATATAGGAGACACACATATTTGGTCTGCCACGGGAGTGTAGCAAGGCGACCCATTGGGACCTCTTCTTTTTGCTCTTGTCTTGCACCCGCTTGTACATAAGATCAGAGACATTTGCAAGCTTCTTCTTCATGCTTGGTATCTTGATGATGGAACCATTATTGGAGATTCAGAAGAGGTATCCAAGGTGTTAGACATTATAAAGACAACTGGTCTAGGTTTGGGTCTTGAACTTAACATCAAGAAAACAAAGATTTTTTTTGCCCTCTTGTAATGGTACGAAGCTTCGGGAGGGTTTATTTCCGGTTGATATTCGTAGGCCGTCTTTGGGTGTGAAGCTTCTTGGGGGAGCTGTTAGTAGAGATGCAGATTTTATTAGTGGGTTGGCTATGAAGAGAGCCGTAAATGTTGTTGACTTGATGGGTCTTCTTCCACAACTTCATGACCCGCAAAGTGAGCTCCTTTTGCTTCGTTCATGTATGGGTATTGCTAAACTTTATTTTGGTTTAAGGACATGTCAACCTATACACATGGAGGAGGCGACTTTGTTTTTTGACAAAGGGTTGCGTGGTTCAATCGAAAATATAGTAGTTTGTGGAGGACCTTTTTTTGATGACTTGCAGTGGAGACTTGCTTCTTTACCCATTCGTCTTGGTGGGTTGGGCTTGTACTCAGCAAAAGTGGTCTCCTCCTATGCTTTTGTGGCCTCGAGGGCCCAATCTTGGGTGCTACAAGACCACATCTTACGTGACAGTGTTATATGTGGTATGGACGATGATTACGTTTCTGCTTTGGCTTGTCTTCGTGATATGATTCCAAGCTTTGATTTTAGCGTTTTCGCTAATAAGGACACCGCCCCATCTAAAGCCCAAGAAACATTGGCGAGTGCCCTTTTTAGTGAGATAGTCAAGGATATAGAAGCCCACTTTGAAATGACGGTTAGACAGAAAGCAGTTTTCGAGTGTCTTCGTGCACCACATGCCCAAGATTTCCAACAAGCTATCCCCATAGACGGGCTCGGTCAACATATGTCGCCGGTGGAATACCGCATTATCCTTAAGTATCGCCTTATGATTACATTATTTCCGGTTGATACTATATGCCCTATTTGTCGCAAGGCATGTTTGGATTCTTTTGGGGAACATGTGGTTCATTGTAAAGAACTTCCGGGCTTCAAGTATCGACATGATTTTGTTAGGGACGTTCTTTACGACATATGTAGGCGTGTTGGGATCTCCGCCAAAAAAGAGGCACATGTGAATTTCTTGACCGACCCGTCAGATGGAAGATCCACACTGAGACCCGCTGATATTTTGGTTTTTGGATGGGTTGGAGGTAAACATGCGTGCGTTGATTTGACATGTGTTTCTCCTCTCGTAGGGCTAGGCAGTCGAGATTTTACAGCGGGTCAGGCTGCTATAAAAGCCGCCTCGTGCAAAGTGACTAAACACGAGAAAGCATGTGTTGAAAATCAACATGTGTTTATTCCTTTCGCGTTTGATACATTTGGTTTCCTTGCACCTGAGGCGGTGGAGCTACTTACGAGAATACAACGTGTTATGAATAGTAATGTTTTGACTCCTAAATCCACAAACGTTGTATTTAATAGACTTGGTTTTGCTATACAAAAAGGGCTAGCGGCGCAGCTTATTGCCCGTTTGCCTTCTCCTGATATGTAAATTATAATTATTAATGATAAGACCTCTTTAACATCAAAAAAAAATCATATTAGTATATCGAGGTGTTGAAGATATTGTGTTTTAAGTTTTTAACCACTTACCAGTAACAACATCGTTAAAATTCATATGGCGGTGGCTTAAATGGGTTGCAAACGCTGAGACTGCATGGCTTTGTAAATTACATCGTGAGTTACATCACCTCGTTATTCTTATCTATTGTGAATGTAAGTGCTATACGCTCTACATCGATCGAATAGTTAAGCATAAGTGGGTGTAGCACATCGAGATTGATACGGTTGCTCAAGATCAGGTTTAAGTTCTCCATGTACCATCCCATTAATTATCAATATGTGGATCTTCACCAAACACTTGTCTTCTGCTTGTTTGAAAAGTTCCGTATGAGCTTAAGCGTGAATTTTAATGGTGAAATTTTATAATTTACGTAACTTTCTTTGCATGGCTCGAGCAACCGCCCGTCGTGCAAAAATATAGCAAGGCTTCTAGAAGTCACTAGAACCTTCAAAAATTCCCATATCAAATTAAGCAACTCACCTTATTTACGTGTACTATAATTACGACCCTCTACCCTATTATATATACTCCTATTTTTCATGCAAAAACGTTGACAAAACGAACTAAGATGGCATCGATGAAGCAAGTGCTCGATCAGTCAACAACACCTCGACTTTGCAAAACCGGTTGCGGGTTTTACGTGAACAAAGAAACAGGAGAGTTTTGCTCTAGTTGCTATAAGGCCGACTTGCTAAAGAAGATAAGTGCATCATCCGAAGAAGTACCTAAAGTTCTTGATGTAAACAATAATGCGGATAATCATCATCAGAGTAAGGATGAAGTTGTTAAGAAAAGGAACCGATGCCATGTAGATAATCATCATCTGAGTAACGAAGAAGTTGCTACGAAAAGGAACCGATGCCATGTAGATAATCATCATCAGAGTAACGAAGAAGTTGTTAAGAAAACGAACCGATGCCATGTTTGTAACAAACGTGTCAGGTTGGTTCCTTTTTCGTGTAGGTGTGGCGACAGCTTTTGTGGGTTGCATCGGATGCCTGAAAAACATGCGTGTAAGTTCGACTTCAAAGTTGCTGGTCGTGTGCTTTTAGAAAAACAAAACCCTCTTTGTGTAGCTGATAAATTGGAGTTTAGGTTATAACTTCCTTTTCAGTGAAGTTAGATCTTTAGTTTGTTTAGATGATATTGTTAATATATTGCATGCATGTATCTTTGCTTTATTTGTGTGACAATATTGATTTAGTACAATACAAGTTTCCATTTTATATAAAATATTGTTTTACATGTTAGCAAACTTTGCTCAACTAGGATTCATGTATGGATATATCAAAAAAATTGATGGAGAACAAAGGTGAATTTGGAGGACTAGAACAAAGTTGTCACATGGTCTCCAGAAGTAAAGTGTCCTTGCGGCTTGCGGACAAAGGTCGTAACAATCATATGTATAAAAATATCATAAAAATCGTGCAAAAACCTTTGTATTTGTTCGATGTGTGTTTATAGGTTCGAATGTCGTGAAAAAGATAAAAGATCACAAGAAACAAGTAAAAACGAGCACGGGAAACGAAGCCGCACAAAGAACCGGACCCAAATGATGATTTTTCAAAAATACCCTTGAAGTTTGAAGAATATACAAGTTTGGTCCTCCAACTTTCAAGAATTGGTCTTTATACTCTTGTAAAATTCCAAAAATTATAAGTTTGGTCCCTAAAGTATGAATACTTTACAAGTTATGCCCTTGAAGAATGGTCAAATTACCATACAAGTCCTTATTTAAAGTTATGAAAGTCACAAGGACTTGTTTTGCCAAAAGCCAAAGTTTTCACAAAGGGAAATTAACTACTATTCTGAGAATGCAAGTTTGTTCATAGAGGAGGGGTGAAATTTGCCACAAACCATACCCATTTACCCTAATAATACCCGAACCCATCCCACAAGCCCAACACCAAAACACCACCACCCATTGATTTATACCCGATTTTATCAAATGGTCAAATGGTCAAATCTTTTTAAAACGTGGGAAACACCTAATCTATACCAAAAATAGATTAAAACGTCATCATCATCCCCTGAACCCTAATACACCCCTAGATACAATTAATATATTCACCCACCTTTAATCTAATTAACAAAAGGGTTTTTACCTTTTACACTTTACCCAATACACCACATAACCCATAAAGTGACCCTTCTTCATCCCTCCCCCCCCAGCATCATAACATTCACAGGTTGTCACAAAATCCTAAAAATTGCCAGCATTTAAGACTAAATCAACGGTTCATATTATTTTCTTGCTCTCTAATTCAAGATGGACGCCCCTAGATGATCAATTACTTTGGATACATCAAATTCGAATCAAGCATATTTTCATAGATTCTTGAAGGGCTGTATAGGGAATTTATACATTAGGTTTTCTAGTTCTAGATGTTTCCTCACTCATGTATATATAGAAGCATTAGCAGATGTAATAGGCAGTTCCAATTTTCCTCTTTTAAAATTTGTGATGGAAATGAACGTTTGAAATGAGAATTGAGTTCCTTTGTTTTTTAAAATTCGTTTAATTTTCATCCATCTTAATTTTCGGTCGAATTTCTTTTATTGCAAAGTTACTTCTCAAGTTTTTATCAAAGAAAAACAGTTTCCTTTTTTTGTTTTAGAACCACTGTTCATTAAGCTGTCTCATAAGCTTATTTGACACATAAGCTTATGAGATTGGTTTTTGAGGAGTGTTACTTTCTGTCACTTTCAATTTCATTGCAAAAATTTCTTTTCAAGAGTATTCCGACAAAAATCGAAGTCTTTGTTCCTTTTTTTCTTACTCACCTCACTGTGGCTATAAGCTAATGACCAACTTATCTGACGAATAACCTGACGAAATAGCTTTTAGATACTTATAGCTTGTTTTTTGTTCATTCATTTTAGGATAAGAAGATCAAGGCATCCTCAACTTTACTTCTTTCTGGTCTGTGGTAGACCTAGCAACAAAGAAGCCCCATGCATCACCTCATAAGCTGTTTAAGCTGCTAAATAAGCTCAAAAGGTGTGGGACTTGACCTATAGCAAGATTGGTTAGCCTGTGAAAGGTGGACCCAATATAAGTCTTCCTTTGACCTTTTTACCTTTTACAATTTTATGCTTTGTACTTGTTCTTGTTTGTTAGTTGTAAGTTCATGGTTCCTTGTTGTTCATGTTATGTTATTGCTATTTGATAAATTGTTGCTTGAATTGGTTTTCAGTTTTATGCACTAAAAATCTTGTAAACTATACATAAAAGGGTGTTTGGTTTGTCTTGGTTAAAGGCTAGGTGACAACATTACTTTACCAAAATAACTTGCACATGCTAGATAGGTTAGGGGTAAATTATTTTTTATTTTCAAATGCATATGGTAGTGTAAAGTGTAGTTCCAAGCTTTGTGAAAGTTTTTTGTATATCACAGGCCTAAAGCACCAGATCAGTTTTCTTGCTTAATTATGAATGTTGGATTTTGAAATTTAGGTTATTACTAGTTAAAAGGGTGTTTAAGTATGTTCTCTGATAGTTTTATGTTTAGACAACTTGTAAGTTTGGGTGGCTTATAATCCGTCTAGAGGTCAAACAGTTCAGCAAAAACACTTTTCCGTCTGATTTTCGCTTTCTGTGAACTTTACACAAACAGTGGTAAAGTTTTTCCCACTGTTCGTGTTAAGTGAACTCTCACTGCTAGTCTTATTTTAGCATGTTTACCACTGATAATGAATTGTGATCTTGTTTACTTATCTGGGTGCTTATTTCTTGCTGTTTTGGGCTTATTTGTTATTATTCTACCTTAAATTTCACATGCCCACAAGCTAAAGCTTGTGGCGTTGAGACTGCCCAAAAGAAATAAAAAAACGCAAGAAGGGTGTTGGCATGGTACTAACACACGACCCCTCGCATGGGGGACTAGCGTGTTTACCATTGTACCGGCCCTTTTTATCTGTCATATGCTCATTCCATTTTCCCTTTATTAGTTTTTCTTTCCCTTGTTTTAAAAATAAGTCGTAGCTTATTAGGCTTTTTGTGCTTATTTCGTCTATATTTTTGGTTCTTTTTATTTTTCCTTCAAAGTACTTTAGTTTTTATAATTTTTCGCAATTTTTAGATTTTTCACTATTACTTTATTATTTTTAATCCTTTTTCTTTTTCTGATTTTTATTAAGTAATTTAAAAATAGAAAAAGTGTTTCTAAAATTTCCGAAAAATACTTTTTAGGTTTTATTAAATAAGTTTTAGGTTTTCAAATCATAAAATTTTGGTTTGGACTTTTTATTATTTATTTTAAATTTTTGGTCTTTAATTAGATTTTAAAATTTAATAATAATTAAATAAAAAGTTTTAAAAAAGTTTTATTGTGGAATTTAATATGTAAGTGGGGTCAATTTGAGTTACGGATTGGGCATTTTTAAAAAACGCTCAAAATCGAAAAACATTACGCTAAAATCACATCTTGTCGGGCTAAATATGGAAGACACCACCCCCATACCTTGTAAGTAGTGTGGGAAAGGCCCCCAATTAACCTTCACAAGAACAATTAAATCAGTAAAAAAATGGTTAAATTTGATGTATAAGACAAAAGTTATATGCCGATCTTAAAAAAAAGCATACACCAAATAAGCGTATCCTCACCTTTCATCTATATTTGATCCAACTATTGAGATTAATATCTTTTTATTTTATTTTTTAAAAGAAACAAACAATTCTCGACTAGGATTCTGATCACACACACATACGATCCACCAGGGCTGTCTCGTGGATTTCGATTGCCCTGTGCGATGAATATGTGGAGGCTCCGCTAAATACCAAAAATATAAATAAAAATAATAAAAATTCATTGATGACACGTAAAAAGTACTAGTATTAGTAATATCCAAAAACAGTAAAATAATGATAATGAAAGACGCGTTTAACCGAGTCACAAGCATCAACATAACATTTAATATACATACTCTGTGGTAGATTAAAAGAGTTAAATAAGTAATCTAACTAACTGGAAAAATAAAAGATTAAAACTTGTATTCTACAAAGCAAAAAACTTAACAAAAATTTAAAGTAAAATGTTTGAACTTTACGGGGGATTGACGGCAAAATTGTAATCGATTGTAAAAACCAAAGAAATATTGCCGCAAGTCCGAACTTGATTTCTCCAAATTGCTTGAAAAGTCTAACTAATTAATGAGACACGTTTTTAATTATTTACTGAGAATATATGTTATGATGGGATTGGGCTTATATCTTATTGGACCGTAATAAAAGAACCGCCAATATTAAATTGACTAACAAACTGCATTTTGTTTGTATAGAATAATACCAAATTTGATGGCTCTGTTATTTTTGTGGCCCTGTACGTGGGCACGTGTGGCACACCATAAGATTCGGCCTTGCGATCCACTCATCCACCAACCCTCGTCACCAACCACCATCGCCACCACCAACCACCCACCAACGACCGACACTAACCACCACTGATAAAAACTACCGTCACCAACCACGATCCACCATCCTCTATCTCGATCTAACCTAACCCTAACCCTAATTTTACCCCCCAAATCATACGATTTATGGATCAGGCTAGGGTAAAATAAGCTTTGATACATTCTCTATTTTTTAAAGCTTATTTTTATGCTTATTTTGAAGTTTATTATGCTTAATTAATTTTTATTTTGATTTATACTCATTTTTATTTAATTTATGTTTTTTTATTTGATTTATGTTTTTTTTTAACATGCTTATTTTTATTTGATTTATGCTTATATAAGTCTTTTTTTAATTGTTTGATTATTACATGAATTTATTAAGTAGTTTCGATTTAGAATTAATTCGAATTTATGCTTATTGATAAGGAGTAAAATTACAGTTTTTAGGAAAAAGCGTAAAAATGGTATAAGTAACTACATTAGGAAACGTAAAAATCGATTGTTTAGTTCGTTATCGAAGGAGGTGTGGTTTATTAGGCCAATTAAAAAATGATTTGGATTACTTATGTTTTTTGAAAGAAAAGATGTGACAAATAAAGACGGGTTATCCTAAAAATTATAACTAAGACGAAATCGTATTTTCGCACGAATCGAGACGAAAAATAAAAAGTTCCTATAAAGTCACCAAAAATTTCAAATAAATCCTAAAAACAATGAAAAATCAACATTCAACGCTCTAAGAGCTTATAAATCTCTAATTTTTAAGTAAAATTGCCCGATTTATCATTTTAATTCTAACTTTTTTTTAACATTGATGCTATTGTCGAGAAATAATATTTACCCCACAATTTATAGTCTTGCGACCATAAGGTTAAAACCCCAGTCCTTGGCGCTATACACCCAAGAAAGACTAGCTAGTTTTAAGTGAGAATATAATTTTGCAATCTCTGTTATCTCTTAAATCATTCTCATCTTAAATGGTGAAATTTTATAATCCTTGTTTGCATGGCTCGAGCAACCGACCCGTGGTGAAAAATATAGCGACAGGCTTCTAGAACCTTCAAAAATTTCCATATCAAATTACTAAGTTAGAACTATAATACAACTCACCTTCAATTCAACGATAATTACGACCCTCTACTCTATATATATACTTTAACTTCTTTATTATTTTTCATGCAAAAACGTTGACAAAAGTACGAACCAAGATGACATCGATGAAAGAATTAGAGCTCGATCAATCAACAACACCTCGACTTTGCAAAACCGGTTGCGGGTTTTACGTGAACAAAGAAACAGGAGAGTTTTGCTCTAGTTGCTACAAGGCGGACTTGCTAAAGAAGATTGCATCATCCGAAGAAGTACCTAAAGTTCTTGATGTAAACAATAATGCGGATAATCATCATCAGAGTATTGATGAAGTTGTTAAGAAAATGAACTTTAGATGCCATGTAGATGATCATCATCAGAGTAACGAAGAAGTTGTTAAGAAAACGAACCGATGCCATGTTTGTAACAAACGTGTCGGGTTGGTTCCTTTTTCGTGTAGGTGTGGCGAGAGCTTTTGTGGGTTGCATCGGATGCCTGAAAAACATGCGTGTAAGTTCGACTTCAAGGCTGCTGGTCGTGTGCTTTTAGAAAAACAAAACCCTCTTTGTGTAGCTGATAAATTGGAGTTTAGGTTATAACTTCCTTTTCAGTGAAGTTAGATGCATGATTTTTCTTTCATTGTTGTGTGGCTGTATTGATTTAGTACAATAAAAGTTTCCATTTTATATAAAATACAATGATACAAACTGCTTATTGTTTACATGTTAGCAAACTTTAGGATTCATGTATGGATATTTCAAAAAGTTTGATGGAGAACAAAGGTGAATTTGGAGCGACAAATAAGATTCTTAGTGCCCTTGCGGCCAAAGCTGATAAGGTTGTTCTTGGTGGAATCGTGTTAACAAAGGCCGTAACAATCAAATGTTCATAGTACGTCAGGATTATAATGCACAGATTTTATATTTTGATGTGTCACGGGAAAACCTATATTTACGTACGATAGATCAAATGGATTTGGCTATAAAAAAAAACATTTGTGCAGCCAAATCTGTGATATGTCTGATCAGACGATCAGAACTGTGGTGGATCCAAGAATAAAACTAAGTGTTCCACTAACTATTGAGGACTTGAAACAAATTTATGGCAGAATGATAAGAAAGTAACGAACTATGCTTCCACAATTAGCCACAGTTAATCGTAAAATAGGATCATAACCATGTGACATGATATATGTAGTTTTATTTCTTGCCGCATATATCATGTCACGTGGTTATGATCTTATTATATGATTAACTGATCATTTTTTAGAAGTTTTTTGGATAAAGGGTTACTCCGGTAAATTTGTATTAATCATAGAAAACAAATAAGTACAATAGAATGCGGCCGAAATACCACATTAACCTCAAGACACAGCTTGAACATC
This sequence comes from Glebionis coronaria, assembly GCA_025667525.1. NCBI lineage: Eukaryota > Viridiplantae > Streptophyta > Magnoliopsida > Asterales > Asteraceae > Glebionis > Glebionis coronaria. The sequence continues at coordinate 698,663,971 of CM046874.1, read as the reverse complement.
TAACTAAGCATGAAACATACCACAAAGCTTAGACACAAGACTAACAATTACCATACACTCTAAAATGCCGCGGCATATTCCAATGCACAAGTAATCTCTTCACAGCTTCCGTATTCTTGAATCGAAAAGTAAGAAGCTTTAAACGAACAGTCACCAACACTTGGTCACGAACATCTTCAGCTTTTAACTTAATTCCCTTAAACAAACGGTTGTTTCGCTCCCTCCAGATGAAAAACGCAACAGCCGCAACAAGAAGACGACCTATAATACTCTTAGCTGTCCGCTGCGATGCTAAAGGCTTAAGCACCACCAGAATATCAGCCAAAGACGGTTGAATGTGATCCATACCAGCACATGGCAGAACATAATCCCACACCTTTGCCGCAAATGGGCACTCAAAAAATAAGTGAGCATGCGTATCGGGCTGCGTCTCACATAAGGAACAAGTGTTTAAAAGCGAACTTATACCATTCCCAAAGTCCCATATACGGAGCTTGTCCTGTGTTTTAAGAGCCTGACGCATGATAAGCCACAAATGAAAACTATGGCGTGGAATCGCATGGGAGAACCACACCACGTTACACCAATTAACAGAACTGTCCCGTGGTCTAAACTCCTCCCACGCTCGCTGCACCGAAAAAGAATGAAAGTTCCCATGGCTATCCCTCCAGCGAGTAACATCCCAGGAACCTTCTTCCACTATAGGAATTGAAATCAGGCCCAAGTTAGGAGCTTTTAGCAACCAAAAATTAGGCCACGGCCACCCTTCATTACTCATCAGGTCCGCAACCGTATTCTTAAGATGATATCCTTCCCTAGCAATGTCACGGGGCGTCAAGAACTGAATAAGGGGTCCTTGATCACACCAAGTATCGTACCACATAGAAGTATGCCTCCCATTACCCAACTTAGACCACATATAGGGTTTTACCATTTCACGAATATTGAGTAATTTACGCCACCCCCAACTCATATCTGCTCGAATAGGCACATCCCAAAAGTGCGACCTTTCAACTTATACATATGTATCCATCGCACCCAAATCGACGCTTTATTCGACACGATATTCCATATATGAGAACTCATAAGGGAAATGTTAAACACCGCAAGATTACGAAGCCCAAGACCGCCTTCACATAGCGGACGACAAATATCATCCCACGCTACTTTAGCTTTACCCCGTTTATACTCGCCATTACACCACAAAAAACCCCGCATAAGTTGTTGGATATCTTCTATAATTCCTAAGGGAATCACAAGGACCGTCGCCCAATAAACATGCATGGAAGATATGACGGACTTACACAATTGAAGAAGGCCCGCAAAGGATAGGGATTTATTTTTCCAATCTCCAATTCTATTCTTGACCCGCTCCACAAGAACCTTACAATCCTTATTAAGAAGTCGCGAAGAAATGAGAGGAACCCCAAGGTACATGGCTGGCAGCCTACCTTCAAGAAAAGGCATAATACCAAGAATATCACCCTTAACCACATTACTGACGTTGCAGAAAAAAAAACCGTACTCTTAGGAATGCTCGGCACAAGACCCGACACATTCTTAAAATCATCGAGAGCATCCATAACAACACGGGCAGAATGAACATTACCTCTGGCAAAAATGAATAAGTCATCAGCAAAGCATTGTTTTTATCAGATTTTTGTCACATTTGAAAATATCATTTAGTTTAACATGTCGTTCAATAATTAGGCAAACATTGTACTCCGATCCCTAATTACTTTGAATCAAAAATAATCGCAGCAGCATCATAGGTCGCAGTGGAAGCAACTTTGGTGACAGTGTGAAGGCTTTCTGCATACTTAATCTTACGAAAATCATGAATAAGCATCTCACTCTTGTGCAAACCAGAAATGCACCACAAGCTCGATATGCACATATGCCTCTCCAGTATCCAATCGGCCGTCAGACATAAGCTTTGTTGCTGAGATCTACATTCACGTGTTTGATGGAGACACTTAGTAATCAAGAGCTCTTTTTATTTCACTACAACAATCCAGCCCTTCCCCATCGGGGTTTTCCCCAGCGACAGCGTGTCGCTGGGGAAACGACGCTAAACGACAAAATCAGTCTGACTTGGCAAACTTGCTCGTAGAAATTTTGACCAACAAATAAAGAAAAGTTTCCCCAGCGACTTGTCGCTGGGGAAACGTTGACTGAATTTTGACCAAACTATTTCACAAAAATGCAAGCGGGAGATTAACCCGCCAAATTTTCCCCAGCGACATGTCGCTGGGGAAACTTTCTTCCACGGACTAATCCAAGTGATTAGTGTTAATGTTTTGTTTATTTATGGCCCAAAGTTTCCCCAACGACATGTCGCTGGGGAAACTTTCAAGATTCCCTCCAAATGTTTTTTCCTTAACGCGCCTATTTAACAAAACGACGAACAAAAAACTTTCTCCAGCGAAATGTCGCTGGGGAAACGTTGACTGCAATTTGACCAACAATTTTCACAAAAAAATGTAATGCTTATATAATATTTTAATAAATATAAAATATATATTAAAAATATAGTTATTAAAATTTAAAATAGTATATCTCTTTTTATGATAAAAAAAGTGAGACAAATCGTTAATTTTCCCGCTAATGTTTTCCCGCCAATGTTTTCCCGCCAACATTTTTCCCGCCAAAAGTTAACATTCACTGATAATTGTTAACATTCATTGTTAATATTAATTAAAAATTGTTAACATTCATTGAGGCTTACAAACAGACACGCCTAAACCTAACTTTATTCTACACGGATACTTAAACACGCGCTTAATTAAACATGGATATTAAACCGATAATAGACTCATAAACACGAAAACAGATACATCATAAACTAGTTCAAACGAATGTTCCCCATGTCATCGTAAAGGTCGTGAAGTAGTGCAGCTGATTCCATTGTGTGCCTATCGCAATTTTTGTACAACTCTACTGTACTCTCAAGTACCCTTATCATTCCAGTCAAGCGCGCACAGTTTGCACACGTTGAAGAGCTTGGAGAAGAAATTGGAATTGTTGAATGTCTGGGAGAAGAGCTTGGAGGAGAAAAGCTCGTTGAAGGTCTCGAAGAAGAGCTTGGAGGAGAAAAGCTCATTGAACATCCAAGAGAGTTGATTAGTAGTTGCACGCGTTCGTCTTTCCATAAAAAAATTTCATCCATATGAAACTGGACGTTGAACCCGTGAACGTGGACAAGCATAGTACAGTCTACCAAAGGATTCAGTTTGCCACGATTCTCGAAGAACTACATCTCCATGTCCACACTTGCACGGAAAAGCTTCATGCTTCAACATCTTCATAATAACAATGTGTTTGTGATAATAAGTGTATGTGTGTGTGTATGTGTGTGTGATCTGCTGGTGGTTGTTATGATAAGGAGTGTGTGTGGTTGTCCTTTTATGGTAAAAAAGTGAGGGAAATGGTTAACATTTTCCCGCCAGTGTTTTCCCTCCAATTTTTTCCCGCCAATAATGGTTAACATTGAACCTCTAATGTTGAACCCTATCTAATACATTGAACCTCTAATGATGAACCCTATCTAATACATTGAACCTCTAATGATGAACCCTATCTAATACATTGAACCTCTAATGATGAACCCTATCTAATACATTGAACCACTAATGTTGAACCCTATCTAATACATTGAACCTCTAATGATGAACCCTATCTAATACGTTGAACCTCTAATGTTGAAACCTATCTAATACATTGAACCTCTAATGTTGAACCCTATCTAATACATTGAACCTCTAATGTTGAAACCTATCTAATACATTGAACCTCTAATGATGAACCCTGTCTAATACATTGAACCTCTAATGATGAACCCTATCTAATACGTTGAACCTCTAATGTTGAACCCTATCTAATACGTTGAACCTCTAACGATGAACCCTATCTAATACGTTGAACCTCTAATGTTGAACCCTATCTAATACATTGAACCTCTAATGTTGAACCCTATCTAATACATTGAACCTCTAACGTTGAACCCTATCTAATACATTGAACCTCTACTGATGAACCATATTTAATACATTGAACCTCTAATGATGAACCCTATCTAATACATTGAACCTCTAATGATGAACCCTATCTAATACGTTGAACCTCTAATGTTGAACCCCATCTAATACATTGAACCTCTAATGATGAACCATATCTAATACATTGAACCTTTAATGATGAACCCTATCTAATATATTGAACCTTTAATGTTGAACCCTATCTAATACATTGAACCTCTAATGTTGAACCCTATCTAATACATTGAACCTCTAATGATGAACCCTATCTAATACATTGAACCTCTAATGATGAACCCTATCTAATACGTTGAACCTCTAATGTTGAACCCTATCTAATACATTGAACCTCTAATGTTGAACCCTATCTAATACATTGAACCTCTAATGATGAAACCTATCTAATACATTGAACCTCTAATGATGAACCCTATCTAATACATTGAACCTCTAATGATGAACCCTATCTAATACATTGAACCTCTAATGATGAACCCTATCTATTACGTTGAACCTCTAATGTTGAACCCTATCTAATACATTGAACCTCTTATGATGAACCCTATCTAATACATTGAACCTCTAATGATGAACCCTATCTAATACGTTGAACCTCTAATGTTGAACCCTATCTAATACATTGAACCTCTAATGATGAACCCTATCTAATACATTGAACCTCTAATGATGAACCCTATCTAATACATTGAACCTCTAATGTTGAACCCTATCTAATACATTAAACCTCTAATGATGAACCCTATCTAATACATTGAACCTCTAATGTTGAACCCTATCTAATACATTGAACCTCTAATGTTGAACCCTATCTAATACATTGAACCTCTAATGTTGAACCCTATCTAATACATTGAACCTCTAATGTTGAACCCTATGTAATACATTGAACCTCTAATGTTGAACCCTATCTAATACATTAAACCTCTAATGATGAACCCTATCTAATACATTGAACCTCTAATGTTGAACCCTATCTAATACATTGAACCTCTAATGTTGAACCCTATCTAATACATTGAACCTCTAATGTTGAACCATATCTAATACATTGAACCTCTAATGTTGAACCCTATCTAATACATTGAACCTCTAATGATGAACCCTATCTAATACATTGAACCTCTAATGTTGAACCCTATCTAATACATTGAACCTCTAATGTTGAACCCTATCTAATACATTAAACCTCTAATGTTGAACCCTATCTAATACATTGAACCTCTAATGTTGAACCCTATCTAATACATTGAACCTCTAATGATGAACCCTATCTAATACGTTGAACCTCTAATGTTGAACCCTATCTAATACGTTGAACCTCTAATGTTAAACCCTATCTAATACATTGAACCTTTAATGTTGAACCCTATCTAATACGTTGAACCTCTAATGATGAACCCTATCTAATACATTGAACCTCTAATGATGAACCCTATCTTATACGTTGAACCTCTAATGTTGAAACCTATCTAATACGTTGAACCTCTAATGTTGAACCCTATCTAATACATTGAACCTCTAATGTTGAACCCTATCTAATACGTTGAACCTCTAATGTTGAACCGTTTCTAATACGTTGAACCTCTAATGTTGAAACCTATCTAAAACTAAAATATACAATTATATAAATTATTATTATTAATCATTTAAAAGTAAATTAAATAAATGGTATATAAAAAAATACAATTATACAAAACTTATTATTATTAATTATCTGAAAGTAACATATACAATTATATAAAAATAAAAAATATAACTATATAAACCTTATTATTATTAATAATATAAAACTAAACTACATAAATGTTATATAAAAAAATATACAATTATATAAAACTTATTATTATCAATTATCTAAAAGTAAAATATACAATTATATAAAACGTATTATTATCAATCATTTAAAACTAAATTACATAAATATCATATATAAAAAATATACAATTATATAAAACTTATTATTTTTAATTATATAAAAATAAAATATACAATTATATAAAATTATTATTATTAATATTTAAAAGTATATAACATAAATGGTTAGAAAAACGTTTCCCCAGCGACATGTCGTTGGGGGTAAGTTTTGTTTATTAATTTTAGAAATCCCTCCAAAAAATTTCATTAACGCGCTTCTTTCACAAAACATCAAAATACAAGGTTCCCCAGCGACATGTCGCTGGGGAAAATTTCGTCAACTTCTAAGGTTTATTAAACCAGCTGCGCAAAACGACAAATTCTAAGTTTTCCCCAGCGACATGTCGCTGGGGAAAATTTCGTCAAAAAGAAGGAAAGTTTCCCCAGCGACATGTCGTTGGGGAAAATATTGACCAGATCTTATCCTTAGACGATTTACAGAAACTTCACTTATCTTCATTCTCATTCTCTCAACACAAACCTGCGTACAACCACACCACCAATCATCAATCATCACCACCATTCACACCACCAATCATCATTCATTACCACTACCACCATCATCTCCTCCATCCCCACCACATAACCCACCACGAATCATCACCACCATTCATCACCACCAATCATCACCACCATTCACATCACCATCAGAATGTCTTCACCACCACCACCGTCATCTCTAGCCATCCCCACCACATAACCCACCAAGAATCACCATCAACATCGCCGCCAACACACCACCACTGAACGTCATCACCACCACCACCACATCACCCTCTTTTCTCTCTAATTGATAATTCTATTAACAAGTTTGTGGTGGTGGATTTACTTTTTCTGTTAATTAAAGGTAAATTTTTCTTAATTGAGTTATTTATAATAATTAAAATTTGTTTTTATATAATTAAAATTAATTTTTATATAGTTTCAGCGGGGTAGGCAGCGTAGGTAGCAGTAGCAGTAGGCAGCGTAGGTAGCGGTAGGCAGCGTAGGAAGCGGTAGGCGGCAGTAGGCAGCGGTAGGCAGCGTACGTAGCGGTAGGCGGCGGCAGGCAGCGGTAGGCAACTGTAGCAGCGGCAAGCAGCGGGAAGGTATATTTTATATAAAAAAAATTCGTTTGGTTTCCCCAGCGACATGTCGTTGGGGATTTAAAAATGTTATTTTCTTGTGTTAAATTTAAATCCAAACACTCCTTATATATGATGCCTAACCGAAGAGAACACTTTATTTTGATATAAGCTGTTTTCCAACAGCTTATTCGTATAAGCTTATCAGAACATCTTTTTTTGATATTTGGATTTGTGCATGCTTGTATTATTTTGTTCATGAATTTCTACATGTTATGCTAATTGTACCTATATACAGATGACTGATGTTGCACGGGGACACGGCGGGGACGGTGGTCGCGAGGATCCTTCACGTCCACGTCCTCCATCATTCGGTTGCGGGGGTTGCTTCGTCAACCGAGGTAAGAATTTCTGGATTATTGTAATACAAATTTGATACACATATTGAACTTGTTTGCCTTAACTTTTATGACTTTATCACTCACTTGATTTTGCAGGAAAAGGAAAAAAAGCCCAATTTGGGCGGGAGGAGAGCCGGCAGGCAGAATACCCGGGACAAGACCCGCCGCCTAAAATTACTGGATGCGGTGGCCGCAAATCACAACCGGCCGGTCGAGATCGACTTTGTAGCCGCTAGAGATAACCTTGTTACACCTGTCGGCCCCTACGCTGATCATTGGGGAAACTTATTCGGGTGCGTCGCTAGGGAAATACCTTTGTATTACCCTTCGTGGAGCAAGGTCCCCGAAGGGCACAAGGCGGCGGCCAGGGCAGCTATTGGGGTAAGTTATCATTTTATATTTATTTAATTATCGTGTTCATTTATTTAATTGTATATATTTATTTAAATTTGTTTTTTTATTTATATCATATAAATAAATAAACAAATTCAAATAAATATATAAATTATATTCCTAACTCTGTTTTTAATGTGTTGTATTGTGTATATTTATTTAAATTTGTTTATTTATTTATATCATATAAATAAATAAATATATAAATTATATTTCTAACTCTGTTTTCAATGTGTTGTATTGTGTATATTTATTTAAATTCATTTATTTATTTATATCATATAAATAAATAAACAAATTTAAATAAATATGTAAATTATATTTTTAACTCTATTTTCAATGTGTTGTATTGTGTATATTTATTTAAATTCGTTTATTTATTTATATCATATAAATAAATAAACAAACTTAAATAAATATATACATTATATTTCTAACTCTGTTTTCAATGTGTCGTATTGTGTATATTTATTTAAATTTGTTTATTTATTTATATCATATAAATAAATAAACGAATTTAAATAAATATATAAATTATATTTCTAACTCTGTTTTCAATGTGTTGTATTTGATTGCAGAAAAAATACGATCTCGCGCCGCACAGGAGCACCCCTCGGTGGCCGAATATTTATGATACCATTAATGCCCAGTTACAAAAATCATACAACACAAGCAAGGCCAGTCTGAAGCGAGATTACTGTGTAAAAGACCCCGAGACTGGAGAATACGATGTGGATCGAATTAGGCGGAACAGACCCGACGAGCACACAGCTGAAGAATGGGAGAAACAGATAGCGTTTTGGACTGACGAAAATAACAAGAAGTGATCCTTAACAAACAGCCAAAATCGGTCCAAGGCAACACTTATCTCCCGACATGGTTCTCGGTCGATCCCTAGCACTCGACAGCTCATGGTAATTATTATTATTATTATTATTATTATTGATTTAACATTATTATTGTTTTTTAATTTTTTTATTTTATTTTATTATTATTGTTTTTTATTTTTATTATTTTACTATTATCATTATTGATTTTACATACATATTATTATTGCCGCGTTTAATTAGATTGATCTTACTTACGTGTGTATGTACAACAAAAGGCGTCTGAAACCCAACAGGAGCCTTCAGAGATCGACATGATCTATCGTTTGCATACAAATTCAGATGGTGTATTTATAGATGAGCAGTCTCTCCAGTTGTATGTAAGTATTCTTTTCAAAACACACTTTAATGAATCATTGATAAATAATCTAGCAACCCGACGAATATATTTACTATCTTGTGTTATTGTCACCACACAGGATCAGATGAGGGAGCTAGAGGCAACGGGTGAGCACACCACTGTCGAGATCAATAGGATGGTGCGAGGAGGCAAGTTTCAAGGCCACCATCCTGGCGTGGGTATGGTATTGCCGGGATACGCCAGTACTACCTCGAGCTTTTCGTCACCACCTCCTGAGACTCGTCGGGATCGGGATGTTGATTTCATGATGAGCCTGCTGAGAAACGACGGCAGGTATGGCGATCATTTTTCGAGATATGAGAGTGTTGGTGCCAGCGGGAGCGGGAGTCGCCCGGGTGATGATGCTGAGGATCGGGAGGATGGCGAGGATGGTGGCGATGACGCGAGCTAGTCGTGTCATATATGTGTTTGTTAGTATGGTACATAGTTTCTTTATGTTCATCTTGACTTGTTTCCCTGTTATCCTAAATTAGAACGCTTGTTTCCCTAGTATCCTTAACTATCCCGACTTATTCCTAGTATCCTTGACTAAATTAGAACGTTATATTATATTTTTGTGCAAGTTTGAACTTATTACGCGTTTGTGTTGATTTGTATTCCAAGTTTACTTTATATGTGTCTTTTGGTGAGCAAATACAGGTTTTTGTTACAGGTTTTGGTAGATTTTTTCCGGAAAAAATCTGGAAAACGTCTGCTGTGCATGCAATTTTAAAAAAAACCTGCAGACTTTTCCCCAGCGACATGTCGCTGGGGAAACTTTGGTTATTCGTTGACAAGTCAAACTCAAAGCGTTGACAAGTCAAATGTATCGAGATTTTCCCCAGCGACATGTCTCTGGGGAAACTTGGGAAATCGTTGACAAGTCAACGACGTCGCGTTGACAAGTCAAACATAAGGAAATAATCCCCAGCGACATGTCATTAGGGATACTTTGTAATTAGCTAAAAAGATTAAGTTCAACTTAATTTTTTTTATTTAATAAGGATTTTCCCCAGCGACATGTCGCTGGGGAAAATGTTGCCACCGTGGCAATCTATTCTTCCAGGAAAAGTTTGTGGGGCCCGCATGTCGCTGGGGTAAGTCGTTGGGGATACTTTTCTCATCGAGCGTATCCCAGCGAATTTCCCCCAGCGACATGTCACTGGGGAAACGTATCCCCATCGACATGTCGTTGGGGAAACGCCAAAAATATCGTTGGGGTAGGGCTCGAATGTTGTAGTGTTTTGTAAATCTTATTCATTTCGAAATGTGTGCAAATATTTATAATTTGCTACGGGTATATATAATTTCTATGTGAATGATAATACGAAGAGGTGTAAGTTACGTACTCATGTTTGTGTTGTGTGTAGTTTATTTTTGTAAATACACGTTCATAAAATCCTGACTTGTGTTGCGTGTGTAGTTGATTTTTCTAGCCACAACATGCTAGAGATGTATGTTTTCATCATTTTTACTTTTCATTCTTACATGTCTGTAAGAACGTAAAACTGTTGTATTTTTTTTATTGACCTTACTCTCCAACAATACATCCAAATGTATATTACAAGAATATGGGCTAAGCCCAAACTAAATATATAATAGATAACACACAGCTAGTGATTTGCAATCATACAATAATGATATGCAACCATACAACTAATATACAAAATTAGTGCATATCTACATGCTAACAATCCCTCGCAGTTAGAGCGGAAGGCTTCCGAACGCTTAAACTAGAACGGAATTCCTGAAACAAGGCGGAAGGCAAACTCTTAGTAAAAATGTCCACATATTGATATCGTGAAGGAACGTGAAGAACGCGAATCTGACCAGCAGCAACCAAATCACGAACAAAATGAATATCAATCTCAATGTGATTCGTACGCTGATGCTGAACCGGATTACAAGATAAATATACAGCACTAACCTTATCACGGTAAACTATCGTAGAGGAAGATAAAGGTGTATGCAACTCGCGGAGTAAATTCCGCAACCAACAAGTCTCAGCAACAACATTGGCAACACATTGATACTCTGCCTCTGCACTAGAATGAGAAAGCGTCGCTTGACGCTTAGAGGACCATGAGAGGAGGTTATTTCCAAGAAATACACAGTAACCAGAACTCGATCTCCTAGTGGTAGGACAACCCGCCCAATCCGCATCCGAATAAGCAACTAATGATGTAGTAGAGGATGCAAATAACTGTAACCCATACTCTAGAGTACCTTGAACATACCCCAAGATCCTTTTAAGAGCCAACAAATGAGGCTCTCGAGCATCATGCATATGAAGACACACCTGTTGTACGGCATAACAAATATCTGGACGAGTAAAAGTAAGATACAGCAAAGAACCTGCAAGACTTTAATATAAAGTCGGATCAGATATTGGATCACCATCATCTCCTAGTTTAGACTCAGTATCAACAGGAGTCCGACTAGGATTACAATTAACCATATGTGCCCTCTCAAGAATCTCAACAGCATATTTCCGCTAAGATAAGAACATCCGTGAAGAATCTCGTGTAACAGAGATGCCCAAAAAATAACTTAGAGAACCTAGATCTGTCATGGAAAACTCCTGATGTAAGGAAGTAATAACCTGTTGTAATAAAGTCTTAGAAGAAGCAGTGAGCACAATATCATCAACATATAATAATAAATAAGCATATATGTGCCCTCTCCGTAGATAAACAAAGATGTGTCACAACGACTATGGCGAACCCAATACGAGTAATGTAAGATGAAAAACGCTGAAACCAAGCACGAGGGGCCTGTTTAACCCATAAAGAGACAGCTCTAATAAGCACACATAATCAGGGTGCGTAGAATCACGAAAACCTGGAGGCTGATGCATGTAAACAGTCTCAGATAAGTCACCATGTAAAAATGCATTCTTGACATCGAGCTGATAAATCGGTCAATGTCGAGAAGCAGCTAAGCTAAGTACAGTCCGAATAGTACCCGGTTTAACCACCGGACTAAAAGTCTCATCAACATCAACTCCCTCTATCTGTGTACTACCATTTTCCACAAGACGAGCCTTGTAGCAACTAAGGGTACCATCTGCCAAATACTTGTGACGAAAAAACCACATACAACGAACTATGTTGGTGTCCGCAGGTCGAGTACTAAAGTCCAAGTGCTATTTTTAATAAGTGCATTATATTCATCATGCATAGCATTTTTCCAATTTGGATCATTAAACGCATCTCGATATGACTTTGGTAACGGTGAGACAGTGGACACATGACAATTATACTTCGGGTTAGGATGATTAGTCCCGACACGGAAACGTGTGACCATGGGATGAACTGAGACATGGTTTAGGTTTTGAGGTGGATTAGGAATAATATGTGGGTTAGTAGTAGTTTGGTTTTGTGTCATGGGTGTAGGTGCAGATGGAGAGCGCGTAAGTGATTGGTGTTGGGTCAAGGCATGATGGTTGGTTGTCTGATCGTGGACTTGTGTTTATGGTGGTTGATCTTGGGCCACTTCAGAGTGGGTAGAGGTAACAGGCGAGTTGAGATTTTCATTAAGTAGTGTAGTTGTAGGATGTATGTTAGAATTAATTGGTGTGGCATGTTGAACAATAGTTTATGGAGTAACGGGAATGGGTGTCGGGTTTATATCAGGTGAATCATCCATAAATGCATAAGTAGGTGTTGAGATAGGTGGATTAGAGCCATATGGAAAAACGGTTTCATCAAATGTAACATGACGGGATATAATTATTTTATTTGTGCTTAGTTCAAGACAACGATATCCACGATGGTTGGAAGCTTGGCCTAAAAAATTGAAGGTGTGGCGCGTGGTTCAAGTTTATGACTGGTGTGAAGGTGAGGGTAACATAAACATCCAAATGAGCGTAAAAGGCTATATTATGGGTTTGTTCCAAACAAACGAGTGTAAGGTATTTCATTGTTAATGACAGTGGATGGTAAGAATTTTAATAGGTGAATGGCCATATTAAGGGTTTCTACCTAAAATGTAGGTGGAAGATTAGCTTGAAAAAGTAAGGTTCGAATGACATTGTTAATGGTGCGAATTAGTCTTTCGGACTTTCCATTTTTTGGGAGGTTTTGGGACAAGAAAACCGAAACTGAATACCTTTTGAGGCAAATAATGTATGTAAGGCACGATTGTCGAATTCACCACCATGATCACACTGAAACGACTTAATTTCACATTTAAATTGAGTATTAACATAAGTGAGAAACAACATAAACTTAGACAAGACATCCGATTTATTAACCAACGGATAAACCCAAACAAAATGTGAATAATGATCCAAAAATAAAACATAATATTTAAATCCTGAAAGACTCGAAATAGGTGAAGTCCACACATCCGAGTGAACAATATCAAAACGAGATGTAACCAAAGTATTGGAAGTAAGAAAAGGAAGCCTTGCGTGTTTGCCAAGCTGATAAGCATGACAAAGATTAGGAGGTTTCTCTTTATTACACGATATAAGATTACGATAAACAAGACGACGTAACACTTCACGTCCTGGATGTCCAAGTCGTTGGTGCCACGTGTGTGGACTGGTTAGAAATTCTTGAGTAACTGGAGAGGGATGCGTGACCGTGTAAAGATCCCACGTGCTATCGCATCGGAGAAGCACTCGACGAGTCATGAAGTCTTTAACAGAAAAACCAAACGCGTCAAATTCGACGGTACAATTATTGTCACGAACAAATTGACGAACAGAGATTAAACTTTTGACAATACTGGGAGTAATAAGAATGTTATTAAGGTGAAGAGGTCTCGTAGAAGTTGGCAAAATACTATGTCCAGTATTAGTGACGGGTATAGAACCGTCACCAACCGAGAGGGATGGATAAATACACATATTAGAAATATCACTAAGACTAGTACCTGAATCACTAAGGTGAGAACTCGCACCTGTATCCATATTCCATGCACCAGTAGCAGGATCATGACTATTCACGGCCCTAAAAGCATATGGCAAGTTGGTTGCGTGCCCAGGAACAATACTGCCCCCATAGAACCGGTCTCAGCTGAGTGCTGCCCTACGTGAATAATGGGTTGTGCCTGCTGAAAAACTAAACTCGAACCCGCATGAGTATTTGGTTGGACCTATGTATATTGAATTGGTGATACGACCTTGACCTGTGCAAACTGAATCTGTTGGGGTTGGGTAGGTGCGTACATATCATGTTGGGCTTGGAAACCTGGTGGGCCAGCAAGGGTGGGACTTGGTTGGATCATATGTTGATTATACATGAAACATTATAGACCACAGGTAGTTTGATAGGCCACGGGATAATGACCATGTATATTATAACTTGCCATTCCTTGAGAAGTTGAATGCACGTGAGATAATAACTTGGCAAATACATCTTGTGTGAAATCTTTTGTTATGTGACACGTAGGTACAGAGATATAATAATCACTAGTATTTAAAGGGGATGATGACCAATACATCTTGATGATAAGGGTTTGAGACGCATGTTGTAAAAATATGTAGGAAGCAAGAAGTTAACAAAAAAATAACATATTCATGACCTTAAAGCAAGAATCTTCTTAACCATATTATCTTGACACTGTTAGCATGTAGATATGCAATCATACAACTCATATACACAATTAGTGCATATCTACATGCTAACAGTGTCAAGATAATATGGTTAAGAAGATTCTTAGGAGCGACAAATAAGATTTTTCAAACATATATTCTTGAAAGTGATAGATTTAGCTTTGCTAGTTATCTTATCCAATCCGCTTAAAAATACGAGGGTAAACTGCCAATCTTATTCCTTCAATATCGCTAAGAATGCAAAAAAAACCATGGAGACAAAAGGTAGTGCAAACACACCTACAATATTTTATTTTTATGGGAAAAACCCTTGAGACTTTAAATACCATGCACTTGAGGACTTAAGGGACTTTTCATCATTCTTTCTCATCTCAATCACGACAACACACCTTCATCTTTCTCTACGTGTGAAACATGTTCCACCAGTTTCTCACCCGCCACTGTTACTTTCTCTTTAAAAAAATCGATTTGAGGTCTAAATTTTCAATTTTAACTATCCATGATTTATGTTATGTACATCATTTTTTCCCCTCAAATTGTATCTCACAAGAAGAACAATAATAAAAATGGTTAAGTTTTGGCAAAATCGCGCTTGTAGTACCACCATTTTTTATTTGGGTCTCCTTTATGGTAAGCTTTGGGTTTTTTAGATCTTCTATATGGTAAGCTTAGTTTGAGTCTTCTCATATTCTTATTTACATTGCATAGTTATTGATTGCTTATGTTTCCTTTTTATTCGTGTTGCACATAATCGAATTCAAACTTGTTTACTTTGCAAATCTATCACAATGGTGAATTTAACTCATCACTAGAAAGAATGTATTGTTTTGGTAGTATAAATTTCTTTGACTTAGTTCACTATGACATGCTTGGCATGTACACACTAGAATAAATGTTTAAGGATTTAGATTACATAAAAAGTATTTTGTTCTCGCATTTTAGGGTACTTGGTCGGTCATTGGACGAAGTTTTACTACCACTATCTTCTCAAGAAGACGTTATCACATTTTCAGAGTATGTTCCTAGTTTTAGGGAAATAAAGGTGTATATTGAAACAGGTGTTTTGTTGGTAGAAGAACACCTGACGGGACAGAAGACACGTAAGGGTAAGGTTGTGTTGGTAGAAGAAAATATTTATTACGATGTATGTGATGATGTTATGAAAGGTTTAGATCCCGACACTGACAACAGTGAGAAAATGGTGACATATTGTCAGACAAGCTATGTTAGGAGGGATGAAACTATAGTTACTAATGATTTTTGTTTCAGTGATTCTGACAATGAGTTCCCACCACCATGGTCTACGGAAAAAATGTTTAGAGATAAGACTAGAAGGGTGAGTGTCGAGTTTTAGTTTAGAAAGATATTGGAAGAGCTTGACAACGAGTTTGGGTTTGATGATTCAAGTCAGGATGAACAAGAAGTTTCAAATGTTGTTTTTTATGATGATGTCGATTTTGGTGTGGTTGATTTTGATGATTTTGATGATTTTAATGATTTTGATGATTTTGATATGGGGATGGATGTTCACGAATTTGATATTGACAGTAGTGATAACATTAGTGGAAAGTTAGTTATTTTTGTACATGGGATAGTGCTGATGAATTGGATGAAGGAATGGATATTGATTGGAATGATGATCCATACCACATTGTTGATGAGCCTGAAGAGAAAAGTAACATGTTTGGTGACATTGATCAAGCACTGGATGAGCTTGCACAGGTAACTCAATATGAAGAGTTGGAAGACATTTTTGCTTTTTATAAGCAACAAATAGATGAAACAGCTGTTGTGTTTCCAAAAGGTGTTGTGTTTTCAAATGAGGTTGATACTAATTATGGTGTTTTTCCAAATGAGGTGGTTACTGAAGAAGCTACGTTTCCAAAAGAGGTATTTGGTGAAGAAAGTGTGATTCAAAATGACGTGGTTGTTGAAGAAGTGGTAGTAGAGGTGGTGGAAGGCTAATCTAGGTGTTTGATTCTAGTTGAGGTGAAGGCTGACAAATATGTAATAGAAGAGAAAATTGATGGTGATGATGTTGTTGCACGGGAGCTGGTGGAAGACCTGAAGAGGAGAAGAGTGTTGGTAGTGATGACTAACAAGGAAGATAAATATAACGCTAAATGAATAGTTTCATGCTTACTCTTTTGGTATGATGAAGTAGTAGAAGATTATTTTAGTGTGCTATTAGGGTTTTAATCTAACTATAAGGGAGCCTAGCGTAGGCAATTTTGGGAAAATTATGAACCAAGTACCAATTAGCTTATACATTTTGACTTTCTAGTGTCAAAATTTAATTGCTTACTACAAAGGGTTTTTTGAAGCCTAACAAATGGCCAATTGTGTGCAATTGTATGTACTGGTTAAACCTTTTGGCTTATTGACTTGACTACACTACTATTAGGCTTTATATATAATTTCCATAGTTCACATGGATTTGTAGTTTGTCAAAATGCTCACTACAAAGGGTGTTTGGATACAACATTAGGCAACCTGTAAATCCATGTCAAACTTTAATTGCTCACTGTAAAGGGTTTTTGGAAGCCAAACAAATGGCCAATTATGTGCAATTGCATGTAGTGAATAAACCTCGTGCCTTATTAACTTCATTTCATTGCATAAACGGGAGTGTTTGGATACAACATTAGGTCACCTGTAAATCCATCTCAAATTCTCAAGCATACATTTGATGTTTGACATTCTAAAGTCAAAATTCATTGAAATCCTACCAAAACACAACCTTATAAAACACATTATAGTAAACAGTTACAGTAATTAGGACATAAACCTGAGAAAACACAAACATAACATACACAAAACACACAGGACAAACCAAGTTGTACCTAAACCCTAACCGACCATTTTGTCCTTCAACTTTTTCACAAGGTTGACCATCACGTACGCCAAGATGGGATTGATCCTTCATAATATGGAGATGAGTTGCCTTCCCCATATCCCTCTTTTTATCATGATTCAAAACAAGAGCAGTTTGGTCAGTATCAAGGTTATCTTCTACGTTAGATAACTTTACATCTCCTCAATGAACCTTGCTCTATCTATGACAGTCGCCTCCATCTCAGAATAGAGGATTTTGAATTTCTCCTCAAATTCTAGCTCCTTGTCTAATTCCTTCTCAGTGAACCCAATTAGACGTGCAACCAACACTGTTGATTTTGAAGAAGATTCTGCTTTAAGGTTTGTTGTTTTATGCTAGGAGTGGATAAGTATGAGCACAAGGTTTATTGCGAAGGTGAAAATTTGTGCTTAGAGTATGTGTTAAATAGACGTGACTCTGAAAATGAATAAGGCTTCATTGGGAAGACAAACGGTATGCTTTCGGGCTGTTGAAAGATCTTTCAATTTTGGTCCTTCAAATAAGTTACCCTTTTGCGGGAAAGGCGACAGTCGAAGTGGCGGGTAGAACTATCACGTACACGTTTAATTTGGTACATTAATATCACATAATCTAATCAAGACAATGAAGGACACTGAGACTTTCATTACTAAAACAGTGAAATTGCATAGTAAAACAACAATAACAAAAAAAACACACCTCGGTCATAACACATAAGATAAACACAACAAAACAAGCATAGCCTTCACACCCTACTAACCACTAACATCATCTATGGGATCAACATACGCTTGCTTTTGGCTAATACCCTCGCTAGCTTTGTCAATCATCTGTGTCAAATCAACCAACTTCTCAGTGTCGTTGTCACGGATTTCTTTTAAACAATCCACACAGCCCCTTATTCATCATCAACCTTAGTTTCCAACTTGGCAATCAACACTCCAATGTTTCCGAGTCTATTCCTAAGCTGTTGACACTGACCACGCAACACATTTACAAACGATTGTTCAGAAGCAACCATTTTACCAATATAGATGGCGATACATGTGCGGATCTCTGAATCACCACATACTTATTTCAGTTCATTCAAGATTGGAGTTCTTCCAGCCATCTTTAATGAAGAAAAAGTAAATAATCGAAAGAGTTTATGAGAGAATTAGGGTTAGGTTATATTGAAATATGGATGAAATAGAGATACCAATCTTACTCATATATTGCCTTTAAAGGGCGTGCAAATTAAGTCCTTGAAATAAATTGTCAGAATTTTGACGATCATCGCTTTTATTGTGAGAAAATGGATTCGAATATTATTTTTTGCATAATGGAAAGGTGAAGGTGGAAGTGGGGGCAGAAAAATGGTTTCAAGAACATGTTTCGCACGAGGGGAAAGGTGGAGGTGGGTTGTCGTGATTAGGACGAGAGGAAATGACGAATAGGCCCTTACGTGCATGGCATGTGAGAGAGATAACGGGGCATAACGATGAAAAATTAAGTTTTAACGTCTTAATGTTTGTTTACATAAAAATGAAAAGATCGTAGGTGTTTCGCACTAATCTTTGTCTCAGAGGTTTTTTTGGTGTGTTAATGCAATGATGCCTAAAAACGTTACTTGCATTTTTCGGTCTCGCTTTGTTTTGATTACGTCAATATGTAAAAACAAGCATTTACGAAAACAACGAAAAACGAATTCTTAAGTTCAAGTATTTTCCATTTCAACCATTATCACTTAAGGTATGAACAAACAAGTAATTATCCTAATTAAGTGATAAAGGATTTAATCTATTCTTAAAACTCACTTTTTATTAAGTGTGACAAAGTTTTATTATTAAACTTTCTTTTTAAGAAAATGTTTTATCAAATTAATTATTTGAAAATTTGAAATTTGAAAATGACATATTCTATCTTGGTTTGGAATATTCTTTCAGGATATTTTAATCCCCAGATTTAAACCAATCTACTAAAAGACAAAAGGGAGCGGACTCTAAGCCGGCGGTTCCTTAGCGCCTATGACGGTTCCTTATCGATAAGGAACCGTGGGCTCCAATAAGGAACCGCGGGCAGATATAGCTGTTGGATGTTTGTCTTATAAATAGTGGACCATTCTCAGACTTTTAATCCACCTCTTTTGCACATACATTTCTAGATTCTTTCATACTTCTTAAATCACTCAAATCCTTGATCATTTGTTTGATTACTACTTGTTTAGAAGTGAATATTTCTCCTCCCATCTTTTCCTCTCAAAGTGCAAAGAGAAGAACACTATCATCCTTGAAGTGTTGTATCTACCTCAAAGATCCATTGAAGATCCAAACTTATTTATTCATTGTTGTGTCATTGTTGTGAAGATCCAAGTAGTTGTGTCTATTTGTAAGTTGTATATGTATTAAGGTTAATACTTAGTCCTCAAAGTATATTGGTGTAAATTGGTCCTAGCTAAGATTAGGGCTCGACTTTTATCTTAGAGTCGAAAATTGGTTAAGCGACGTTGTGTACGGTTTCTCCACCTTAAGGAGCTTGTTGATTAGTGAACTCTAGAGTAAGAAGTACTCGAGGAGTGGAGTAGGAACGAGGAGTGAGCTTCGTTGCCGAACCACTATAAATCCTTGGTGTTTGGTTTGATCTTTCTTTCCCTTATCTCTTTACATTCATTATTCTTTATACTTGTGATTATTAGTTTAGTTGCACTATACCTTCATTATTCTTTATACTTGTGATTATTAGTTTAATTACTATACCTTGTTCATAATGTGTATAAGAAGGTTTCACATAAGTACTCAAGCTTAAGTTTTTGAAAAATGATTTTTTAAACCAACCTTTAACAAGTAAATTTAAGAAACTATTCAACCCCCCCCCCCCCCCCTTCTAATTTCTACAATTGGTATCAGAGCATGGTTGCTCAAGACTTTTTAAAATGTATTGTATTTTAATACTTGAATCGATCTATGGATTCCAACAAGTATCTAGAAGGGCAATCCATGCAAAAACCACCTCTTTTTGAAATCGATAGTTTTATTTATTAGAAAAATAGGTTTGAGACTTATGTAAAATCAAAAGATTTAGATCTTTGGCATGTTATTACTAATGGTGATTTTTTACAATTTTAATATAATGAAGTTTCTAAAAGTAAAGAGATAGTCACTTTTGACAAAGCTAATGATGATACTAAAAGGAAACTTGCTAAAAATAATGAGGCTAAAATGGTGATTTATAATGCTTTACCAAAGAAAGAGTACGAAAGGATTTTTATGTGTGAAACCGCTAAAGACATTTGGAACACTCTTTTAGTAACCCGCCAAGGTAATAGCCAAGTCAAAGAAAGTAAGATCGATCTTCTTGTTCAACAATATGAACAATTTGTCATTTTATAAGATGAAACTATTGATAGTGCATTTGTTAGATTTAACAATATTATTACTAGTCTAAAAGCACTTGATGAATGTTTTTCTAGCAAGAACAATGTTAGGAAGTTTCTTAGGGTGTTGCATCCCAAATGGAGAGCTAAAGTCACGGCGATTAAAGAATCAAAGGATCTCGCCAAATTATCACTCGATGAACTCATTGGTAACTTGAAAGTTCATGAGATGATAATTTTGAAGGACTCGGAAATGGTGAAAACTAAGAGTGAAAGAAAGTCTCTTGCACTCAAAGCCAAGAAGGCACAAATTGACCATGAAAGCTCCTCGGATAGTGATGATGAGGAATATGCCTTGGCCGTTAGAGACTTTAAGAAGTTCTTCAAAAGACGAGGTCAATACGTGAGGCAACCAAACAACGAGAAGAAATCCTTCTCTAAAAACCGATTTGCCAAAGATGATAAAGGTGATAGGAAATGCTTTAGATGTGGTGATCCAAATCATTTCATCGGTGATTGTCCTAAGCCTTCATGCGACAAGAACCACACGGCGTTTGTTGGAGGTTCATGGAGCGATAGCGGTGAAGATGTTGATGACAACCCCAAAGATGAGAAGTGTCTTATGGCTCACACTTCTAAAGAGGTACATTCCGAAACCGAGTATTATAGCAATAATAGTTCTTCTCAAGATGATAGTTAATTAGAAGGTCAATACAATAACTTGCATAAGCTTATCTTAAATTCATTGAAAAGAACAAAGTGCTAAAATCAACTAGAACTAAGCTTGAAAACGAGATTAGTGAGCTAAAAGAGAAATTAGCTAAGCTTGAGAAAAATAAAGAAATTGATCTAGGATGCTTAAAATGTGAAAACCTTAGACAAGAAAATGAAAACCTTAAGAGCACATCCATTAGACTTGAAAAGTTCATGAGAGGTACTAATGCTCTTGATGATATGTTAAATAAACAAATTCTTTCTAAGGAAAGACTTGGGTTAGGATATAACACTAATGAAGCATCAACTAGTGAACCAAAACAAGTTAGGTTATCTGAAAAACACTCCCCTGTACGTGGTTCTCCAATATATGGGGCGGTTCCTTATCGCTATGGAACCGCCGATGGAGCTAAAGAACCGCTGCCAGAAGAAGATTTTTGTGAAAATCCTAAACTTTCTGAAAAGCCAATTTTAGGTGAAGGACCAAAACATATTCTTATTAACAAGGTCAAAGTACCAATATTCGAAAAGTCTACTCTAGATAAATTCTACAAGCCCTTGAGTAAACCTATAACGGGAACTAGAAACTTCTCTAGACAAACATCTACTCCTCCAAGAGTACGAAATGAATCTAAACCTAGAAGTAGAACACCTACGCCAAAAATAGATGATCAAGCTAAACCACATACCTAGAAGTAAAACTCCAACACCTAGGAGGAATAATAATAATTCTAGATCAAGATCAAAGACACCTAGGAGAAACTATGGACAACAAAATGGCCATATGAATTGGAATAATTTTCAACAACAATACTTTTCCCCATGGGGAATGTCTCCTTCATTCATGCATCCCAACCAAATGCAAGGGATGTTTGGAACAAACAATTTTGGACCCATGAGATATTGGGGACCAAATGTTTGATCTTGTGTGTTGTTACCTAGATATGCTTAGGAATCGATCTAGAGCCCGACGAGTGGATTAAGGATAGTGGTTGTTCTAAACACATGACGGGTAATCGAAGTTTGTTCTCGCACTACAAAGCATATGATGGAGGTAACGTTACATTCGCAAGTAATCGACGTGGTAATATCATTGGCAAAGGTACGGTCTCTCTTGACTCTATGACTATAGAAAACGTAGAACACGTAGATAGCTTAGGTTTTAACCTTCTAAGTATAGGTCAAATTTGTGACAATAAGTGAAAGGTCATCTTTTCGGAATATGACAGTGAAATCATAAAAGATGGAAAAGTCATTGGAAAATGTGTTAGAAAGCATGGGCTTTATGTCATGAAGGTCAATAGGAAGTCAAATGACAACTTATGTCTAGCGAATTGAGATGATAGTTCTACTCTTTGGCATAGGAGATTAGGTCACGCTAATATGCGTTTAATTCAATCTTTAGTCTCTAAGGAGTTGGTAATACATCTCCCCAAGATGAAGTTTGATAGTCACTTTTGTGATGCTTTCAAAATTGGGAAGCAAGTTCACTCAAGTCACAAAGCCAAGAATTTGGTTTTGACCTCTCGGTGCTTAGAGCTCCTACATATGGATCTCTTTGGACCTTCCGCCATACGGAGTTATGGAGGTAACCTTTATACCCTAGTTATAGTTGACGACTACTCTAGATTCACTTGGACTAGATTTTTGGCATCTAAGAATGAAGCTTTTGATCACTTCGAAACCTTTAGTCGAAGAATTCAAAATCAATTAGGATGTTCAATTGTCTCTATTAGGACGGATCATGGTAGGGAATTTGATAATGAAGTGCAATTCGGTGCCTTTTGTGAAGCTCGTGGTATTACCCATAACTTCTCGGCTCCTTGCACTCCACAATCAAATGGGGTAGTTGGAAGGAAGAATAGTACCATCCAAGAGATGAGTAGGACGATGTTAAATGAGCAACCTTTGCCTCAAAACTTTTGGTGCAATGCCGTGGACACATCGACCTACATTCTTAACCGAATTCTTTTCGACCTTTTCTAGGAATGATCCCCTATGAGATTCTTAAAGGTAAGAAGCCCTCATTGGAATACTTTAGGGTGTTTGGAAGAAAGTGCTTCATTCTCAACACCAAAGATTACCTTCAAAGTTCGACCCAAAGTCTTACGAATGTATCTTTTTAGGTTATTCTCAAACTAGCAAAGCCTACTTAGTCCTCAATAGAACCTCGGGTGTAATTGAAGAATCACTTAACGTGACATTTGATGAAACCCCTCCTTCATCTAAGACACCACATTTGGTAGATGATGACTTAGATGAAATAGACATAGTTAATGCCAAAGATGTTAGAAACATAGGAGTTGAAGACCTTAGTGTTGAAAAGGGAGTAAACATTAAGGAGTCTAAGGATCATGCTCTCGATAACGTCATAGGCGAATTAAATCAAAGGACCCTAAGATCTCAAATCCAAAATCAAAATAACTTCTTTTGTTTCGTCTTCTTGATTGAACCAAAAAATGTTAAAGAAGCTTTGATGGATGAGAGTTGGGTCATCACTATGCAAGAAGAATTAAATCAATTCATTGCTAATGACGTTTGGGAACTTGTTCCTCCACCTAGAAGTTCGCCCATCATAGGAACCAAATGGGTATATAGGAATAAGTTAGATGAGAATGGTGTTGTGTCTCGTAACAAGGCTAGACTTGTAGCTCAAGGCTATAATCAACAAGAAGGTATTGATTATGACGAGACATACGCACCCGTAGCTAGATTAGAATCCATTAGAATCCTTTTAGCTTACGCTTGTGCTTTAGACTTTAAGCTTTAACAAATGGATGTAAATAGTGCATTTCTTAATGGTTTGATCAATGAGGAGGTATATGTGGCTCAACCTCCCGGCTTCATTGATTTTGAGAAACTGGATCATGTTTACAAGTTTAAGAAAGCTCTTTATGGTCTCAAACAAGCACCCAAAGCTTGGTATGATAGACTTAAAGCGTTTCTTATAAAAGATGAGTATACCATGGGGATGGTAGACAATACACTCTTTACAAAGAAGAAAGTTTCTCACCTCATTATCGTATAAATATATGCTGATGACATTATATTTGGTTCAACTTGTCAATCATTGTGTGATGACTTTGCCAAAATCATGCATGACGAGTTTGAAATGAGTATGATGGGAGAACTTAACTTCTTTTTAGGACTCCAAATTAAACAAATGGACGATGGTATTTTCTTTAATCAATCCAAGTATGTTAAAGAAATGCTAAAGAAATTTGGATTAGAAGACTCTAGACCAATGAAGACCCCTATGGCCTTGGATACTAAACGCACCGTAGATGATGATTGTGAATCGGTAGACAACACCAAATATAGAGGTATGATTGGTAGTTTGTTGTACCTAACGGCAAGTCGACCGGATATCATGTTTAGTGTTTGCCTTTGTCCTCGCTTCCAAGAGGCTCCCAAAACCTCTCACCTTGAAGCGGTTAAGCGTATCTTCCGATACATTGAGGGCACTATACATTTAGGATTATGGTATCCTAAAGGGACCGGTGATAGGTGTGAAAACACCCATCCTTTTACCACTTAATTACAATAATAACCAGGCCAAACGTGTATTTTATGTCGTAAATGTCGGAATTATGTGTGGTTTGTGTTTTTGTTGTGATTTAGGACGAAAATGTGAAAAAGGGAGAAAACACGGGCTTTCACGGGCTTTTATCGAAGAAAAAGACAAAAGACGAAGTCAAGAAATCAAGAGTGCAAAAAGAACGGAAGTCCAAGGCCTATTCTAAATATTTATCGAAGAAAAAGTCCAAAGACGGAAGTTTAATAAAAGCCGAAGAACTCAAGTCTAAATTAATGAAGAAATTACAAGACGAGTTTATTAATCCCGAGACAAAAGTCGAAGAATTAAGAAGACGAGGACTAAACGAGAAATAAAGAAAGAAGAAAGAGAGGAGGAAGCTTCCACTAATCCTCTCCTCCTCCACTATAAATAGGATCATTAAGATTTCATTTTTTTGTTGGATAAAGTGACAATTAGCCTTCCACCATTTTTAATTACTTGCACTTTAATTAGGTGTCAATTTTAATTTCCTTGTCTTGCACTTTAATTCCTCTAATATCAAGTAAGTTTCCTTTGTATGTTATTGAATCTTTACTTTTCTTGTTTATCTCCTATCTACCTTTCTTGTTTGGATTTAATCTTCATGTTTATGCTTATGTTCATGTTATTTAGTTTTTATTGATTTGATTAAGTGGGTTTTGATTATTTTGATTATTATTGTTAGTTTTATTGATTTGGATTGATAGATTATCATTACTTGATCATTTGTGGTTAGTTTGGTTTAATCTTTTGGTTGATTTTGGTTAGATTGGTTTAGATTCGTAGCTTTTTGTTTCCCTTGTTCTTCGCACTGTTTGTTTGCCCAGGTTATTCCGAATCAAGGCTTTCTGTTGATTATTCCGGATCAAGGCAATTATTCCGGATGAAGGAGTTGTTGTGAATATTCCGAATAAAGGATTTATTCCGGATAAGTGATTTATTCCGAACCAAGGATTTATTCCGGATCAAGTGATTATTCCGGATGAATCAATATTCCGGATGAGCAACTTATTCCGGATGAAGGTCTTAGTCTAAATTATTCTGCATCAAGGTCATATTCCGAACCAAGCAGATATTCCGGATCAACAGATATTCCGAACGAAGACATCATTCAGAATCAATTATTCAGGATGAGCACATGTATTCCGAATGAAGAGATATTCCAGATGAAGTAAACATTCTGAATAAGCAAATATTCCGAATGAGTGTTTTATTCCGGATGAGTGATTTGATTTGATTATTCCGAACGAAGCTTTGTTATTCCGGATGAGTGTTTTATTCTGCATGAGGTAATTATTCCGAGTAAAGAAGAATTATTCCGGGTGAAGGTGACATTCCGAACGAGTAATTATTCCGAACGAAGGTTTATTCCGAATGAGTATTTTTTAGTTATTTTAAGTTTTATGTTTTTAAGTTTTAAGCTTTACTTTTCCCGCCTGTTTACTTAGTCGTACTTTTAGTTTACTTGCCCTTAGTTTAAGTTTAAGTTTGCCTTTAGGATAATTTTAAGTTTGCGTTATTTACTTTTCGTCTCATTTTTATTTATCGTCATTTATTTTCGATTAGGTTTAGATTTAAATTCCTGCCTTTTACTCTTTAAAGTTTTGCACTTTCCTTTTACTACAACGACCAAACTATTGTTTCCCACCAAATTCAATTGAGTCGCACTTTGAACCAGTAATCAATTCGAAAAGACTGGAATAACGATATTTTCTTACTAGGCAAAAACCTTGTATTAAATGGCGCCGCTGCCGGCTCTTTTCGTAAAGATTAACGGTTTCTGTGAGAGACGCGTTGCTTTTTGGGATCCTTTCATTCGTGAGCGTTATTTTCTTGCTTAAAAATTTCAAAAATCCATAAAAAATTAAAAATTTCCAAAAATCCATAAAAATATAAAATTTTCAAAAAATCCAAAAAGATTTTATTTTTATAGTGTATATATATTGTCTGTTGCTTTGGTATCTTTTCTTTAGCCTTTGCAGGTGTATGCGTACTAGATCTTCTACTTATCCAGAGCCCGAGACTCGTGAAGATTTAGCTATGGCAGGTGTGAACAACAACAATAATCCACCGCACCTCAACAATAACAACAACAATGTTCTTCCACAGCCCGATCTTCGGACAATGGAGGAGCTTTGTCAACCCACCATGTTTGGACGAGGAGGACCGATTGCACCGATGCAAATCACGGCTACGGAGTTTTCGTTGAAGCATCACATGATCCAACAAGTGCAAACTAATCTATTCCGCGGATTGCCTGATGATGATGCCAACAAGCACCTCGACAAATTCATTACTATCACCCAAAGCATGAAGTTGCCCGGTGCTACAATGGATGTCCTTCGCCTTCAACTCTTTCCAGATAATTTATCCCACCACACCGAAAAATGGTTTGATCGTCTCCCGAAGAATTCCATTTATACTTGGGATGACATGATTCAACGATTTTTGTCGCGCTACTTTCCACCATCCATGGTCACGAGCCTTCGAAATCAAATCAGCGATTTCATGCAAGAACCCGATGAATCTCTCTTTGATGCTTGGGAAAGATATAATGTTTTGATCGATCGTTGTCCAAACCACAACATGCTCCCCGTTACCTTAATTGATACTTTCTACAACGGTTTGACTTTTCGTGATCGTGATACGATTAATGCAGCCGCCGGTGACACATTTATGAAAAGAAGACCCGAGGAGTGTAGAGAGCTTATTGAGAACATGACTACTCATCATAAAAATTGGGATTCCTCCGCTTCTTCAAGAAACAACCCGAGAGTCAATGTTTCTTCTACTTCAGCAAACCCCGATATGACCGAATTCACCCGCATGATGGCCGAAATGAACAAAAATATCTTGCTCATCGCTACAAACCAATAACAACAAGTTAAAGTTGTAGCAAATTCTTGTGAGACATGCGGCGGTCCTCACTCATACACTGATTGTCCTTCTACTCAAGGCAATCCAGAAAACGTGTATGCGGCTTATGGTAACTATTCACCGGAAAATTACCAAGCCCGACCTCAAGGGGATCGAAATTTGCTAAGTTACCGGTCGAACAACTAGCTTTCACCCGGTTTTTCTACTCAAAACCACAACCCCAACAACAATTATAATAGAAGCAACCAAATCCCACCTCGAGCTTCTAATCCTTATCACCCACCCGCTCAACAAGCCCCACCCACTAATCAAGATGTTGAAGCCTTAATGAGAACCCAAGGAGAGCAAATCAAGAATCTACAAAGCCAAATTATCAATTTGAAAGGGGATATCACTAAGCAAGGGAATGACATTAGATCCGAGCTTCGAAATGATATACAATCCTCCTTCAGCACTCAAACGAATGATTTGAAGAATATGCTGGCTAGTTTCTTACCCACCACTCAACCCTCTACTTCGGGCTCTCTACCTTCAAACACCATCACCAACCCGAGAGCGAATGTGAGTGCTATTACTACCCGTAGTGGAGCAACTTTAGTAGGACCATCTATCCCACCCCCAATTACACCATCTACACCTCCTCCACCACCATTTATCCCTACTACTCCCACACCTAGTATTAGTTCACCATTATCGTCTTCGCCTCGTCATGAAGAAGTACCCAAGAAGAATCCTCCACCAACCCCACCTTCCACTTATAACCCTTCAACCTCTCACCCTTCACATGCTACACCTCCACCGCCCAACCCAAGCATTCCTTACCCTTATCGACTCAACAAGGCTAGAATTTTGACTAAGAATGACGTTCGAGTCTCTAACGTTTTGGAAAAGATTGCCGGAATGACCGTCACCTTTACCCTTGTTGAAGCTCTTGCCCAAATGCCACAATTTTTCAAGATGTTTAAGGAATCGCTTAATAATAAGGAGAAGATGGTCGAGTTTGTTAATACTCGCTTGAATGAAAATTGCTCTGCAATCCTTCTTAAAGAACTTCCGGAAAAACTTGGAGATCCCGGTCGTTTTATGCTACCTTGTACTTTTAACCAAACCGACGAATTTACTGCCTTAGCCGATCTCGGGGCAAGTATAAATTTGATGCCTTTAAGTGTTTGGAAAAATTTATCATTACCAGACCTTACACCAACGAAGATGACTCTTGAGCTTGCAAACTGCGCTCTCGCTTACCCTCTTGGTATTGCCGAAGATGTGTTCATTAAAGTTGGCACCTTCACTTTTTCGGTCGACTTTGTTGTTGTAGATTATGAAATGGACCCTCGTATTCCTTTAATACTTGGTCGGCCATTCTTGAGAACCGGTAGAGCTTTAATAGATGTGGATAAATGTGAACTCATCTTAAGAGTCGGGGATGATGCACAAGTCTTTGAAATGGGGAAGCTTACAAGCAAATATAATGGAAGAGAATCAGCGAATATGATTAATGTGCTTGATGATTTTGTCGTCTACAACAATCCTCTATTCGATTCTTGCAATGATAATCCACTGTTTCAAGATGATGTGGATGATTCTCTCTCCAATTTGGAATCTCCACCCATATATGCTTCTCCACCGATCTATGATGCTTATGATGATGATTCTAGCTCCGATAGGGATGATTATGATGATTTTACTTCCGAGTATCCCGACATGCCCACTTATGATGATTTTGATGAGGCTGATACTCTCTCGAGTGATTCTTCACATGATGAAGATCCTCCGCCTACAACACTTGATCCTACTTTGGATGACTACTCATTTGAGGAAGACTTTTCTACTTTTCTCAATACATACTTCCCTCATGAGAGTGATGCCCCCCCCCTTTGGACTTTGATGATTATGGTCTTCCTCCTTCTACGGATTTGAAGAAAATTCTTTCAAAGGAGACGACACCGGACGACACCAACATCCGCAGCACGTATGTTTTGACACCTCTTTGTCCACCTTCTGAGGACGAGGTTGTGCATTTTCTTAGCGGTTGTTCTTCACATTTTGCTGACCCTGAGTGCTATTTTCCCCTAAAGGAAAAGGTGTTCGACCCCGGCATTGCACTTTTTAAGCCATCTCAGTATGCATCTGATAAAATAAAAGGAAAAATCTTTGGTACTTATGAAGATATGCTTGCCCCTCATCACCCTTGCTTCCACCGTGCTCCATCTTTGCTTAAGGGAACCTTGCCTACCCTTCTTTGGCTTGCCTTGTTCGCCTTAAGCTTGTGCTATTTGATGGACGAAAACCATGTCTTTGATCCCGGTGGATGTGTTTCGAGCTTCTTCCTATGCTAATCAAGGTCGAGTCAGGCTCACGACTCGGTTATCAAAAATCAAGCGCTTCTTGGGAGGCAACCCAAGTATCTATCTTTTATCTATCTATATCCTAAGTGTAGGGGAGACCCGTTGGTGTTTGTTATTTCCTCTCTTCTCATATTCAGGGATTCGAGCTTTCAAAGATCCACTCTTGATGATTTTTGATGACCCGTGATTCCGTGTTTCCGTCTTCCCGGTTCTATCCTAAACTCTTTTCGATTCACTATTTTATATTTTCCAATATTAAAATAGGAATCTCGTTAGTTGTCTCTTCCTTAGCAAGATTTAAATAAAGTGCACAATGTCCTAAGTGTAGGGGAGTTTACTCCCACATGCTTAAACATTGAGGACAATGTTTATATCAAGTGTAGGGGGGACTTCTATCGAAGTTAAGTGGCCTTTTCCTTGTTTTTGTCCTCATTTTAACCGGAAAATCAATTTTTTCGACATTTTTCAAAATTTTTGATCTATTTTGGCCTATTAGTTTTTCCCTTTGTATAGTTATTTTCTTTCTTTACTAGAATAAATTTTAATAAAGTGGTTTTAATTTTCAACGTTGTGAATCTTTTGACTCAACCCGAGTTTACTTATCTAAGTTTACTCTAGCTAGTATCCTTAACGTGTTTAAGTCAAGTTTTGCTAGACTTTTATATAAGGAGCTTTAAAACGCGAAAGTCTTAACTCTCACGGGTTAAGAACAAGAACTTTTCGCAAGTTCCTATAATTGATCCTAGAGAGTCGTTTATCAATGGAACTTTAAAATGTGATTTCTAAACTTGAAAAAGTCTAAGAATTTTCAAGATCCTATAGACGACTCGAAAACCCAAAACTTTGATTTAATAGGCTAAGTATCCACGAGTCTCATTCCTTGAGATTTTAAATTGTGGAGAACGAGAGATGATAGAGTCAATTATAAGTTTGGTATTCTTTTGTGAATTTATGTGAGTTAATTATAAGCCTATTCTCCCATCGCTTGCTAATAAATTTATCTACAATAAATAAGGTTGTACGATTTGAAAAGTTACTTAGCTTCTAGCCCAAGATCGTTTAAAAGTTGCTCGGTATTGATTAGAGTTCATAGCCAAGGCATAACTTATTGAAGCGGGATGCGAAGATTGGCGAGTCCAAAAAGGTCCTAACAAGGCATGAGGGCTACATTTTGTTGCTAAAGATCCAAAGTGATGTGAAGAATCATTTATCAAAAATCAATATGAAGGATCGAGACACACGACGAAAAGCAAGTACTCCCGTAAAGATCATGGAGAAGTCTATCCGAAAAGACCCTAGCAAGGTATGAGAATAAATAGATCCTAGTCCCAAAAGGAAGCGGATCGTTGTATATCAAAGTCCAAAATAAAGATTGGAGAAAAATGAAGAAGTCGTGGTCCAAATATGAAGAATCTCTCAAAATCGTCAAGTGAAGAAATTCCTATTATGAAGAGAAGACCATTATTTCATGAACGTCTCTCAAGATTTGAAGTATGAAGTCGCTTCCAAATATCGGTCCGAGAAAGGTCTCAAATCACGAAGCAAGTTGTGCCAAGATATGAACTTTATGAGGTCCCGAGAAGCAGTTTTAAAAGATTTTGTCCTTTGGCTAACTATTGATTAAATCGTCTCACTTTATTTTCAGCCTAAATAACTATCGAAATAAGTCAACAATGCATCCTCGTGATCATTTAAGACAACAATAAAATATAAGAGATACACCTAGGAATAAGGGAGTCTAAGTAAATAATTGGCCCACATGAGTTCGTGTTAGTTTGCTAACTTATAATAACAATGATCTCATTTTTAAGCTTGGTTTGGAGAATGTGAAAACTTGAGTATGATGATCATTCATGACATTTCCAAAACCCTAAGGTATGTCTTTGATTTATTTACTTACTTTCTTCCTTTGAATGTTTATAATTTTCTATCTCTTTAATAAAGGCCAATATGGATTGATTATGATGGAAAATATAAAACGTGCTTTGTAACTAATGCATTGCATGAGGACATTGCAATGGTCAAGTGTAGGGGATTTGATAGGTGTGAAAACACCCATCCTTTTACCACTTAATTACAATAATAACCAGGCCAAAACGTGTATTTTATGTCGTAAATGTCGGAATTATGCGTGGTTTGTGTTTTTGTTGTGATTTAGGACGAAAATATGAAAAGAGGAGAAAACACGGGCTTTCACGGGCTTTTATCGAAGAAAAAGACAAAAGACGAAGTCAAGAAATCAAGAGTGCAAAAAGAACGGAAGTCCAAGGCCTATTCTAAAGATTTATCGAAGAAAAAGTCCAAAGACGGAAGTTTAATAAAAGCCGAAGAACTCAAGTCTAAATTAATGAAGAAATTACAAGACGAGTTTATTAATCCCGAGACAAAAGTCGAAGAATTAAGAAGACGAGGACTAAACGAGAAATAAAGAAAGAAGAAAGAGATGAGGAAGCTTCCACTAATCCTCTCTTCCTCCACTATAAATAGGATCATTAAGATTTCATTTTTTTGTTGGCTAAAGTGACAATTAGCCTTCCACCATTTTTAATTACTTGCACTTTAATTAATTGTCAATTTTAATTACCTTGTCTTGCACTTTAATTCCTTTAATATCAAGTAAGTTTCCTTTTTATGTTATTGAATCTTTACTTTTCTTGTTAATCTCCTATCTACCTTTCTTGTTTGGATTTAATCTTCATGTTTATGCTTATGTTCATGTTATTTAGTTTTTATTGATTTGATTAAGTGGGTTTTGATTATTTTGATTATTATTGTTAGTTTTATTGATTTGGATTGATAGATTATCATTAGTTGATCATTTGTGGTTAGTTTGGTTTAATCTTTTGGTTGATTTTGGTTAGATTGGTTTAGATTCGTAGCTTTTTGTTTCCCTTGTTCTTCGCACTGTTTGTTTGCCCAAGTTATTCCGAATCAAGGCTTTATGTTGATTATTCCGGATCAAGGCAATTATTCCGGATGAAGGAGTTGTTGTGAATATTCCGAATAAAGGATTTATTCCGGATAAGTGATTTATTCCGAACCAAGGGTTTATTCCGGATCAAGTGATTATTCCGGATGAATCAATATTCCGGATGAGCAACTTATTCCGGATGAAGGTCTTAGTCTAAATTATTCCGCATCAAGGCCATATTCCAAACCAAGCAGATATTCCGGATCAACAGATATTCCGAACGAAGACATCATTCAGAATCAATTATTCCGGATGAGCACATGTATTCCGAATGAAGAGATATTCCGGATGAAGTAAACATTCCGAATAAGCAAATATTCCGAATGAGTGTTTTATTCCGGATGAGTGATTTGATTTGATTATTCCGAACGAAGCTTTGTTATTCCGGATGAGTGTTTTATTCTGCATGAGGTAATTATTCCGAGTAAAGAATAATTATTCCGGGTGAAGGTGACATTCCGAACTAGTAATTACTCCGAACGAAGGTTTATTCCGAATGAGTATTTTTTAGTTTATTTTAAGTTTTATGTTTTTAAGTTTTAAGCTTTACTTTTTTCGCCTGTTTACTTAGTCGCACTTTTAGTTTACTTGCCCTTAGTTTAAGTTTAAGTTTGCCTTTAGGATAGTTTTAAGTTTGCGTTATTTACTTTTCGTCTCATTTTTATTTACCGTCATTTATTTTCGATTAGGTTTAGATTTAAATTCCTGCCTTTTACACTTTAAAGTTTTGCACTTTCCTTTTACTACAACGACCAAACTATTGTTTCCCACCAAATTCAATTGAGTCGCACTCTAAACCAGTAACCAATTCGAAAAGTTTGGAATAACGATATTTTCTTACTAGGCAAAAACCTCGTATTGACCGGCGTAGAAATCATTGTCTACGCGGACTCGGATCATGCGGGAGACTATGTGGAATGGAAAAGCACTAGTGGAGTTTGTACCTTCATGGGTTGTTGTTTAACTTCTTGGTTCTCCAAGAAACAAACCGCTCTTGCTATATCCACCACGGAAGCCGAGTATGTGAGTGCCGGTAAAGCTTGTCAACAAGCTATATGGATGAAGCAAGCGCTTGTTGATTACGGAGTTTCTCTTGATGATGTTCCCATCACGTGCGACAACAAGGGTGCAATAGACCTTAGCAAGAATCCCGTGCAACATTCGCAAACTAAGCACATAGAGATTCGCCACCATTTTCTTAGGGATACTGTTCAAAATGGGAACATTTCGATAGAGAAGGTACACTCGGTAGAAAACTTAGCCGATATCTTCACTAAGCCACTTAAGAGGGAACCTTTTAATTACTTGCGTCTAGGTCTAGGTTTAATGGAACATATTCCTTAATTATGCATTCTAATTAATCGAGTCTCTTTTCTCTTTTGAGTCTTTTCTTTCTTTGAGCTTTTGAGTATAGTAAACGTTTTTGGAAAACTTCTCTTCCCTTTTTCAAAACTCTCAAAGTTCTTTCAAAAATGGTAGAGAAATGTTTTTGCATTGTTAATTCAATCTAAAAACGTTTTTCATAGCTTCTTTCTATTCATAATGAGCTTACATAATTCATATGTATGGGTCTCTCAAATATAGCAAGAACAAAAGGAAATTATGGAGGATCATTGTGTCATGGCCTTGTGTCTAGTTCTACACACCTCCTACATCGATTTTATTAAAAATCCATGTATTTTGGTCAAAACCTTGTTTGGTGAGCTCTTGTGTATTTTCTTTGTCTATCTTTGCTTCTAAGCATATCTCCATTAGTTAGACTAGAAAAATAGGATTTGTTGAATTAGAAAATCATCCCTCATCACCAAATTTAACCCACTGTGGGTGGTTCTCTATTGAGACCGTGGTTCCCCAGTGATAAGTAACCGCCGGCTGAGATAAGGAACCACGCCCAGTACTCTCTTTTTCGGGTATTCCTGAAACTCCAAATTTGTTCCAACACTTTTTGGAGTCTTTGTTTCAACCCTTTGACCACCCCCAAATTATCTTGGGCTTTCTCTATTTAACCTTAAGCATTTTGCATCTTTTCTCAAATCAAAATGTCTTATTCCCCAAATGAAAGCTTTGATTCTCCTCCATTCTCTCTAATTGCTTTCAATCTCAATTCATCCAAGAACACTCAAAATCACATCTCTTCTCCTTCTAAGAATGTTGATTGTGGAACTTCTTATCTTTCACCACTAGCCTTTAGTGTTCTACCTCCTTCACATGATAATGTCATGCATCATGGAACATATTGTCATTGTTGTCAGTATCAACATCTTGTTATGACTCATATCTATGAAGAGTTGAATTACATCAAAAGTCTCTTAGTCAAACCTCATCTTTACTATAACTTTGAGATCTCTACCAAGCCACCACCATCTCCTTCCGCCACTACCTTGTATTTTATCTAAGCATTGGTTGCTTATCTTCAAGACATCTAGTTCAAGCAATCTTAGGGTTCTAGTTTAACTAGGATTAGATTCATATTTTTTTTATTTTGGCTTGTGTTTATGTCTCATACATCTTTGTATGATTTATTTCCTTGTATCTTTTATCATGTTTCCTTTTAACATGACTTATCTTGGATCTTTTGTTTCTTCTCTTATTTTTTTGTGACCTTTGCTATATCTTGTTGGGTGTCTCTTCTCTACTACTAACCCTTCTATGTAGCTTGTCACCATATATCGATTCTTTGGTGCCCCAAGCAAGGGGGAGTAAGCACCAAGGGGGAGCATTTGCAAAGTCCGGTTCTTTTCTTCTTCAAAGACTTTTGCAACCTTTTTGCTTCGACAAAGGGGGAGAAATGATAAACTCGTCTTCGAAAATCTTGTTCTATTAGATGATTGAGTTTATGTATTTTCGGAATCAAAAAGGGGGAGATTGTTAATGCAATTATGCCTAAAAACGTTACTTGCATTTTTCGATCTCGCTTTGTTTTGATTACGACAATATGTAAAAACAGGCATTTACGCAAAACAACGAAAAACGAATTCTTGAGTTCAGGTATTTTTCATTTCAACCATTATCACTTAAGGTATGAACAAACAAGTAATTATCCTAATTAAGTGATCAAGGATTTAATCATTTTTAAAACTCACTTTTTATTAAGTGTGACAAAGTTTTATTATTAAACTTTCTTTTTAAGAAAAAGTTTTATTAAATTAATTATTTGAAAATCTGAAATTTGAAAATGGCATATTATATCTTGGTTTGGAATATCCTTTCATGATATTTTAATCCTCAGATTCTAACCAATCCACTAAAAGACAAAAGGGAGCGGACTCTACGTCGGCGGTTCCTTAGCTCCTATGGTGGTTCCTTGTCGATAAGGACTGCGGGCTCCAATAAGGAACCGCGGCAGATATAGCCGTTGGATGTTTGTCTTATAAATAGTTGATCATTCTCAGACTTTCAATCCACCTCTTTTGCACATACATTTCCAGAGTCTTTTATACTTCTTAAATCACTCAAATCCTTGATCATTTGTTTGATTACTACTTGTTTAGAAATGAGTCTTTCTCCTCCCATCTTTTCCTCTCAAAGTGCAAAGAGAAGAACACTATCATCCTTGAAGTGTTGTATCTACCTCAAAGATTCATTGAAGATCCAAACTTATTTATTCATTGTTTTGTCATTGTTGTGAAGATCCAAGTAGTTGTGTCTATTTGGAAGTTGTGTATGTATTAAGGTTAATACTTAGTCCTCAAAGTATATTGGTGTAGATTGGTCCTAGCTAAGATTCGGGCTCGACTTTTAGCTTAGAGTCGGAAATTGATTAAGCGAAGTTGTGTAAGGTTTCTCCACCTTAAGGAGCTTGTTGATTAGTGAACTCTCGAGTAAGGAGTACTCGATGAGTGGAGTAGGAACGAGAAGTGAGCTTCGTTGCCGAACTACTATAAATCATTGGTGTTTGGTTTGATCTTTCCTTCCCTTATCTCTTTACAATCATTATTCTTTATACTTGTGATTATTAGTTTAGTTGAACTATACCTTGTTCATATTGTGTATAAGAAGGTTTTACATAAATACTTAAGCTTAAGTTTTTAAAAAATGATTTTTTAAACCAACCTTTAACAAGTAAATTTAAGAAACTATTCAACCCCTTCTAATTTTTACATGATGTTTTTATGATGTATTCAAAGATCAAAATTTGTAGTTTCCTAAAAAATAAGTATGATAGACCTTTAAGCACCAGTGCACCACCAAACCCCACCATTGCAATTTGTGAAGAAAAAAAAAACATATTTATGATAACAAAAAAAAAGATAAATACTTTGACAATTGATAATACATGTATCTAAAAGTAAATGATAAGACTGTCCTTGTAATGTATTGTCCACTGATTTTGATTGTTTTGACCATTATCAGTATCGTGGATTCCCTTTCATAAAAAAAAATATCGTGGATTCAAATATTCAATATATATCTCATGTTGTAGATTCATGTGTAACACATTAGTTAGAACTAATTAAGAATTGTGCTTAAAAAAAACTTACCATGCAAACAAAAAAACTTATCATAGATGGACGACTTTTATGAAAATAAATAAATTTTTAGTTAGCTTGCATATACTAAATTTTTTAACACTATTTAATTTATTTAAAATTTAATTACTAAAGTACTATTTATTACCTATTTTTTTAAAGTTTTTTTCACAAATTTGACGCAGGCTTTTTTTTCTCCATCGAATTTTTTAAAAACTTTTACCAAATAAAGAAATTTTCAAATTTATAAAAAACATAAGAAACAAAAAAAGGAAATTCTTGAAATGCCCCAAGATGTCACATTTTTACCCTTTTTACACCCACAAATAAATTTTTTCCGAAATGTCTTATGCAACTTATACGACTTTTCCAAAAATGGCAAAATCTTATAAATCATTAAAAAAAAATTACTATTTTTGGAAAAGTTGCATACCCGAAGGGGGTGGGAGTGATTGTGACACCCTAAGCAAATCCCACATCGGCTGTGGCCAGGAGAGATCCATGGTTCATAAGATAACAGTCGCCTTCTCATGACACAACGCGTTTTGTGGTCTACTGCAAGTGGGGTTCTTAGGAACTGACAGTTAAGCGTGCTCATGGGAGAGTAGTACTGGCTTGGGTGACATGGCGGGAAGTCTTCACAAGAGGGCCACAAAGCAAAGCCGTAAGCTTGAGGGCAAAACGGACAATATTGTGATCTGAGTAGGCGGGATGTTAAGTTATATAAAAAATTTAGGGCAAA
Source organism: Glebionis coronaria (assembly GCA_025667525.1). NCBI lineage: Eukaryota > Viridiplantae > Streptophyta > Magnoliopsida > Asterales > Asteraceae > Glebionis > Glebionis coronaria. The sequence goes on along the minus strand of CM046874.1, from coordinate 698,625,468 downwards.
AAGGAAAAAATAATAACATCTCGAGGCATTTCAAGAATCTTCCCATAAAAAATCAAATAAATATTTTCTATTAAAAAAATATTCTTCTGAAAAAGTCTTTATTTTAAATTTGGCTTTACAAGTAAAAAATTATACACTTGATAATTCAACGATATTTTAAGAATCTATGGTTAGATTTAATTTCCAATAATGTTAAAGTCATTGGACCCATAAAATAATAACGTTTGTCATTTTCATTTCTCCATTTTCAAAGACCAAAACCAAAAAAAAAAATGAGCAAAACCAAAAACTATTGTTATGGAATTTGCTTCTTAGTTTCCATAGCAATCAATATACTACTTACCATAACTTTGTACGTAGGTGGTATTCACAAGAAGCAGCATGATGAGAGTTTGAGCTGGAGTACGAAGTCAGCAGCTGAAGCAGAATATGTTGCAGCTATCTCGTGCTCGGGCCATGGTAGAGCGTACCTTGACGGTTCGATATACGAAGGTCAGCCCGTTTGTGAGTGCTATGATTGTTATGTGGGTGTTAACTGTGGTTATTTGTCTCCTGGATGTTCTGCTGATGCTGATAGGTAAGTTTTGTAGTAATAGCATGTTAGATATTTATATTTTGCATATGTACGGGGCGGACCCAGAAATTATAATAAGGTGTTCGAAAAAAAAATTATGATTATTAATACTAAAGGTGACTAACGTTAGGTAGAAATTGGTGTTGCACGTATCAAGAAAATACATATTTTATAACAAAATTATCTTTCGTGAATTAAAATAGAGTGTAGCTCGTGGCACACCCGATTTCTATTTAGGTCCGCTCATGTTTATGTAACTATGTAAGCCTGTGGACCTAGTCATTTGAAGCCCATGGAGGCATGGACTCTGTCATGTGAGCCCAAGTATGACTGTTAAGTGGCCAAATATGTCTAGCCGTGGGGTGTATCGGTTCGGTTATCGGGTTGTTTGGTTTATTAGAATTTTTTTTTTTTTGGTCAACATGAAAACCAAACTGAACTGAAATAGAGGTTTGAAAACCAAGTTTAAATTTGATTCGATTTTTGAGTTGACTCGGATATATAATTTTATAGATATATAGAAAAAAAAAATTAAGTATAAAATCAGTTTTTTCTGTATTATGATTAAATTTTAATAATTACTGTATTATATATCTATAAATATATATCAAATATATTTATTTATATAAGTTCGGTTTTCGGTTTTGATTGTCAAACTCATATCCAACCTGAATATCAAATTTGTAGTTTGGTTCGGTTCGATTCGGTTATGATTCATAACCAGAATTCTATGTTCGGTTCGGTTCTGGTCAAATTTGATTCAGTTTGATTTTTGATTTTTGGTTTTTTGGGTCCGACTCAATTTATGAACACCTCTATCTAGCCGATCTTTTTAAAAATAAGAGCTTTACTTGATTTGAGTATGTGTGATAGTAGGTTCAAATCGGTTTGATTAGTCGGCTGATTCAACCGGTTAAATTGGTCACTGACCTGTTTTAAGCCGGTTCGTTAAGATTGAGAATCTGGATCGAACCATTAGGTTTCACTAGACCCGGTCAAAAAAGTTTACTCCGATATGTAGACATATCATACCCTTTGGGAAAACCCGAGGATAGGGAGACTCGGATACACCTCCAGCTAAGAGAAGGATAAGAAAAGCGATAGAACGCCAAGTTTTTTTCTAGCGTCTCGCTAGTCTTTAATAATGTCTAAATACACATTTATATGCAGCGGGGACCCTATATTCTTGGAGCCATTCTGGATGCAAAATGCAGCCGATAGTGCAGTCGTCATATCAGGGTGGCATCGTATGAGTTACCGATATGATGACTACACTACTATGTCAATAGAGCTCGAGAAATACATCCGTAAAATGCATTCCATTGCAGGAAATGCAGTAACAGAAGGAAAATACTTGGTCTTTGGCGTCGGGTCAACCCAACTCCTTAACGCAGCTGTTTATGCTCTTTCGTCTGAAAACTCTTCTACGCCTTCCAACGTCCTTGCTTCCATTCCATTCTATTCGGTAATTATTAAAAAGACGTGACTATATATTTCGTATTCGTACTCCTGTTTCTGTTTCTGTTTCTACTGACTAGATTTGGTTTTTCTGTTCTAAAGGTGTACAAGTCTCAAACAATGTTCTTCAACTCGGAGAATTTTAAATACGGAGGAGATACAAACTCATGGCAATCAAACAACTCGACGAACAACGTGGATGTGATTGAATTTGTTACCTCGCCAAATAATCCAGATGGGGAATTAAAGACGTCCGTTCTTGGAGGGAAGACTATATACGATCATGCCTATTTTTGGCCACATTTTACCCCAATCCCGGGCCCTTCAGATCATGATCTCATGATCTTCACTCTTTCTAAGCTTACTGGTCATGCCGGTACACGTTTTGGGTATATATATGTTTTTATCGCTGTGTTACACATTATGGTTCTCATCGTATTCATGGTTCTAACATTTGACTGACGTTATATATGTTATAGATGGGCAGTGATAAAGGATAAAGATGTATATCAGAAGATTTTAAACTATATTTCATATGCCGATCTGGCAATTTCAAAGGACACGCAGTTAAGAGTTTTGAAGCTTTTAAAAGTAGCCGTTGAAGGCGATGGTAAACCAATTTTTGAATTTGCGTATAACAAAATGAAGGATCGTTGGGAGAGGTTGACTTCTGTCTTCTCAAAATCAACCAGATTTTCCGTTCAGCAGAGACATCCTTTGCATTGCAATTTCTTCAACGACACTAGGCTACCATCTCCAGGTACATAGTTGTCGTTTTTTGTCAAATTATGTATGTGAAACATGTTTTAATAAACGATAATTCTAGCTTATGCATGGGTAAAATGTGAGCGAGAAGAAGAAAACGACTGTGAGGCAGTACTAGAAGCAGGAAACATAAAAGGTCGTGCTGGGAGCGCCTTTAGTGATAAAGATCGTTATGTCCGACTTAGTCTCATCAAGAGTCAAGACGACTTTGAGTTGCTTCTGGAAAAACTCACAGAGCTAGTTTCTCTTGAAAATGGTGGTATTGAGACGATGTGAAAGGCTCAAATATCGTTATTTCAAGAAACATAGAAAGGTTATGTCTATTAACCACTTGTGTAATATAAGCCCGGTCGTATCAGGCAATCTTAATCTTGTTGCCTATAATTAGAAAGGTTATGTCTAGAACAGACGATGTCGTGTAAATAAATGTATGTATTTGAATGAACGTAATAATTAATGTGGAACGACATTGCAGCATCGATCTGCAATATATCTAAACAACTAACAGGATCTTCCCTTTTCCCGAAAGCACTTCAAACACATACGTAGAACCTCGTTAATCTAATCCTGATATTTCAAATATTGCCTCGTAACTACTACTGTCTACTGGTTTATGCTACATAGAAGAAACTTTAACAAGGTGATGCGGCTGAGGCAGAAATGGTTGCAGCAAGGTCACGCTCGGGCCACGGCAGAGCTTTTCTTGACGGTCCAAATTATGAAGGTGAACCTATTTGTGAGTGCTATGGCTGTTTATGGTGGTCTTGATTGCTCTGAATCAATTCTGGTTGCGCTGCAGACGCTGATAGGTACATTTTATAACAACACTTGTTTCTGTTTCCGACAGCAGTGCAGTGATCCTCTCTGGATGGCACCGCATGAGTTACCGACTGATACACACCACTAGGAATCAGTAAAGATTCGTTAGTGGATTATAGTGTCTTGGCTGCTCAAGCAATAAAGAAACAGAACAACGAAAGGTTCACTAATATATCAATGGCGATTCGTACAGAATCTGTTACAAATCAGTTACAAGCTAATTAGAGTTCGTTACAAAAGGTTACAGAATGAATTTGAGGGATGACTACTATTTATAAGGAGACCCGGGAAAGGAAGGCTTGTGACGTTGACTTTTCTGTTGACTCACGTGCAAGGCGCGTGATATATTGACCCGTATCACCGACACGCTGACAACACTGTGATCTCAACAGAGCTTGAAAAGTACATTCGTTAGCTAGTGTCTCTCGAAAATGGCAGGGTCAATACAGTGTGAAGGGCTCTAATCCCTGATCTATCCGAATGAGGCTTCAGACCCAAAACTTTATCAGGGGTCGAACATGGTGGGTACAAAATAAACGGCCCTTGAAGAACATCTCTTTCCTCAGTAAAATGCTTTGAGAAACAGTTCTCTTCCAATTCCAACGACTTCGCCAATGCCTTGAATATGACCACAGATATTGACATGATTTTCTTGGTATAGTCATCTATCGTTTCCCTGCATAATGTACAACTCATCGATTTGTATTACAAGTTGAACCGTACAACTTATCTTCGAGTCACAATGGCAATAGTTAGAAATTGGACCTAAAATTCGACGGGTTTTCGGGCCAGAAACGGAGCTTCCTTTGATCTTCAGGGAGAATACGAAGAAAAAGGCGATCACACCAATCCTGAACTTGAGTCTCAGAATAAGTCATGTCATTTTATTTTCTCTACTAATGATAGCTCGAAAAACTGCTTGATCACTTGCCGAATGTCTCCGATAGTCCATGATTCACAGCCTGAGAAAAATATGCATCAACTTGTCAAGATCATTACATACAAGCAAACATCAAGGTTCTGAAACTGTAATTAAAAGCATAAACCTGAAAACAACCCAATGTAGCGAGTGCTGATCTGAGTTTTTTCTTGCTCGTCTTGTTTACAAGACGATAACAAACAACCGATATCGATGACCGGCACAGGAGCAAAAGGAGGGGAGGCTTCTAAAGGCCCAAACTTGGCGAAACTAGCCTTGTTGCTATAGATGTATTTGGAAGGTGGTTGATCACCATCCATAGCCATTTGCTGGGCAGTTTTCACTGGGAGTGAGTCCTTAGTAGCCATAGACGTTCATCCTTGCGGTTTGGCCAAATTGCATGTTTTGTTCTTACATTTGAAAAGTGTAAATGGCGTCCATATGGGAAAATTTCAGGTTCGATTTCGTCTTTGATTAAACTAAACTGACTAAAATACATAAGAACGAAACATGCAATTTACGAACCATAAGAACGAAACATGCAATTTGACCGATCCACAAAGACAGGTTTTTCAATTTTATAACCAAAACTCATAGTGATCTTTATTACAGGAGCAACTACATCTTAATGTATAAAAACATATAGTTTCTCAGCATATACTCCTGTCAATCTATCTCCAGACATGATAACCATACATAACTTCCACAAAACAATCGCGAGCATCGCGTTATACTTCACGATGCAGCTAATCATGTTTCCGATTAATTTCAAATCACTAGAAATTCATGCAGTAACTAGAAACCAAGCCAAAAAAGCATGCATTCAACACACGGATTATAACCAAAACTCTTATCTCTTCAAAATGAGGTTAAAAATCGCAAGAGAATGGAAACCGATATCCTATAATGACCAAAAAAAACCTCCTCTAAACAACCCCAAAAAGGCTTTAAATTCAAAATCCTTTATTCTCAAAAGTATACCTCCTAAAATTTCACCCCCAAAAAAAACATAAATCGAAAGACCTTTTCTTCACGCCTCGTCTTCTTCCTTTTCAACCAAAATCTTCTTGCACGCTTCATAACACATGAATGAAATCCCCGCAGCAGGAACAATCTTTATACAACTCGGCCCTAAGCCTCTGTACAACCCTTGAACGCCTTCTTTTTCAAGAATGGTTAGGAGTGCATGTAACATGTTATCATAAACTCTACCATTAATAGCACCCGCTTGCATGTGCTTTCGAGCTACTTCAAGTGGGAAAGTTGCACTGCTTGAGATAGCACCGGCTGCAGACCCGATTAGTAAAGTTGCAATGTTACCTATGTCCTCTTTTTTCAAGACTTTCTTGTAGGCTTTGCGTAATGTGTCGTACGCAAAATAATTTGTAGCAGCGTATGGGATGACGCCAATTAGTGATGGGGTTAGGCCTCGATAGAGTTCTCCAGGACCCTCTTCTCTTATGATTTTGACAAATGCGTCCACAAGATTCTTGTACACGCCCCTCTGGATAAAAAATCATTGTGTATGCGTTAATTAAAGAGTTCATAACATGTATAGGTAGCAAGATGGGCAAGTTTACAGATACTGGTTAGACCAGATTGATCCGCAAACAATTCTGTCCATCTATAAAATTATACCAATATATATCAATGCAGCAACTTTATAATATAATCTGAATCTCCGAATAGAACAGTTATCGTGTGCATCAAAAAGAAAAAAAAAAATCTGTAACATTTACCCGTTTGACCCATGTAGCTAAAAAGTTTATCTAGCCCATTTGACCTATATAGCTTATCGTTTATCTAGCCTGTTTGTGATGATACACAAAGCAGATGAACCATTTATAAGAAAACAGTCGAAATATCACCTCTAAATGTCGATACAATTTGTCAAATCGACAAGCTGGCATATGTTAGAAATAAAAAATCCACCTATCTGTTAAGTACTCGAGATAATCTTAAATACCATAAAAAGTTAAAAACATAAATTACTCTTTTTGACCCACCAAATCAATATCTGTAAACAATTAACGAGTGAATATACAGCTTTGAATTTCGAAAATGAATGTAAACTTTGCAGCTTTTCATAGGAAAGATGGCGAGTGAGCAGTATAAGGGTTGCAAAAATCGGCCTTGGAGGCCGATTAATCGGGGATAAATCGCTTGGCGGGGATTAACCGCCACGATTTTCATTAATCGGCCTTATTAATCGGTTTGGTCAAAATCGGTCAAAAATCAGATATATCGGGGATAAATCGATCAAATCAGCCAACTTGGTTTCGAATATAAATCGGCCATATCGGATAAATCGGCCTAATATATACTTTCAAAATTTTATAATTTTATACATAAAAAATCCAATCTGATTGATCCTCAATTAATAAAACAATTAATCGCTTGGCGGTACCCAACCACCTAGCTAGCGCCGAGCGATTTTTGCAACCTTGATTATGCTAATAATTGAACACATTAATGAACTATGCACTCAAAAAAAACTATGCACTCGATCAATTTACCATGCCATGGATCTATAACATAATTGCATATTCTAAATTATATAAAAAAATGAAAGCCAGCTGTACCTGGACAGTCAGCCGCGTTTTGAGTAACTCGAGAGGGTAAGTGCATATGGTAGAGCTAATTCCAGCACAAGCGCCAGCGATTAGTGACTCCGGCACACGCAGTTTCGCTTGTTCTCCGGGTTTAGGAGCCAAAGTTTTCTTCACCGTATCATAAGCTAATAACTGGACAATCACAGACAGTATCAAATCACTGATGCAGATCAGAGGGTCCACTTAAGGCGCATTACTAAAGCAAATATATCAAATAACCCAAAAATAGAAGATTGTGGGGAAGTATCAACTTCGATAAGCTCCCTAAAAACTATTCTTAAAATTTATTAAAAAGTTGTCTAATTTATTAGATTCGATGGTAACTGGTACACTATTTGTTTCTATACAAGTGGATACATGTAGATTGTAGAAGATATTGATCAAAGGAAAACGTTACGTAAAGCAGCGAGAAAGAACTATTAATAACATGAAAAGAAAAGACATCAAGTATTCACATATGCGACGTGACACCCCCTTTTACCACTCAAAAGTCAAAATTGGCATTGAACATATATGTATAGGCTAATATAGCCTTTTACCAATAACAAGACGCAATCATTCACAAGTCACGTCACCCCGTTTTACAACTTAAAAGGTTAAAATTTGACATCAAACATTTATGTTTTGCCTTAAATATCATTGGATATCTACGAATTTAAGAATACCCGCAATCATTCATTCACTCGCAACGTTATTCAGAATTAATCTTTTAAATAGATTCAATTAACGGGTAATATCATTTTGCTGCAAGTGAACTAAAGGATGTGGATCCCCAATAACTAGGTACAAAGCAATGATTGTTTAAATATATCGAGAACAAAACATAAATGTCCAATGGCAACTTAACCGGTAGGAGGTGCTAAGATTCATATGTAAGTATGCAACTATTTGAATGCTTATCGTCTATCGATCTCATATCTGACTATCAACTAAGCAAAAACATAAATGTCAAATGCAAATTATGAGTTTTGAATGATATTATTACTAGATGTATGTGAAAAAAGATTATTAGCACGATTATTGAGAAAGAGCAACCCGGGCGATATCTTTCTACTAAAAACAAAAAACGCAATAATCATAAAACAACCCGAGAAAGACCTTTCTACTAAAATCATAGAAAACAAGGATTAGATGCCAAACACGTGAACATGCATTCAATTCATAAATATCACCAATTCAAAAGCATAAATGTTTACACATACCTCGATTGCCTTGCTAGGTGCGACACGAATAACGTTGACCAAATTACCCCTAAAAAGCCCTGTCCAACCATCCGTCTTCATAATATCTTGGAAAACCTCCTTTGAAGACTGCCCGCAACTCCCAACCATTAAGTGAGTCCTAATAGTTTCCAAAGGAGCAACAAAAGTCCTGGAAACAGCACCCGCTATACCACCACTAATCAACCGTCTCAAGGACGGATTTCCAACTTTAATTTTCAACTTCAACCCACCTTTTTTCTTCTTCTTAAACCCGCCAACCAACTCCTCAACTTCCTCAATTTCTTGTACCCCAACAACCCGAAAATTTGACTCGGGTGTAGAAACAAATTTAGACGAATAAGGAAGCTTTATACCACTACCCTCATTAGTACTCTTCGAGTTAGGGGATACGCCACCAAAACCCCCTTTACCCATTTGCCCTACGCTCGCGAAAAACGCTCCGGATTGCGTCAAGTTTTCGTCTTTAGGACACCAAAGAAACCCGATTCCATAATTTGGAAACAACATATCTCCATTATTCTCAATCAAGCTTCTTGTATCCATTAAATTATATATTTAATCACGGCTAACACTCCCCTATTCTGCATACATCAAAATTAAACAAACACAAATTAAAATATAGTGCAAACTAACACAATGCTATACAAAAAGGGATAGTGGCGCAACATTTTGCCCGTTTGCCTTCTGCTACTATGTAAATACTCATAATTATTGAATAAAAAATTTCTATAGCCAATTTTTTTTTGTGTTAAATAAGATACAAATTTTGAGAAAAATAAAAACTTTAATACGGATTAATACAAATACAATCTTTTTTATACCATTCAACTAAAAATTAAATTAAAACCCTTAATCAGAATATTACAGAAAAATAACAAAATAAAATAAACCCATGAAAGAAAAAGTTATCTTTTTTGGAGTAAAATTAAAGCCATTTGATAATATTAAAATACTTTTTTAATCAAAAAAATCAGATAAATAAACAAAATTAGTAAATGGGTATTACTCTAAAATCAATATTTAAACAAATAAAATACACCCATGAAAAAAAAGTTAACTTTTTGAGTAAAATTAAAGCAAATTGATAAAAACAATGAAATTAAAAAAAAAAAAAAAAAACTTAAATTTTTATTAGAAAAATCAGATAAAATAAACAAAAACATATTGAAACAAAATATAATTAACCCATGTAAAAAAGTTTACTTTCTTGAGTAAAATTAAAGCAATTTGATAAAAACTAGGAAAAATTAATTAATTTTTTATTAGAAAAATCAGATAAAATATACAAAAATAACAAATGAGTATTACTCTAAAATCAATAATTGTAAAAAATAAAATAAACCCATGTAAAAAGTTAGCTTCTTGAGTAAAATTAAAGCAATTTGATAAAAACTATGAATAAAAAAACTTTAATTTTTATTAAAAAAAATCAGATAAAATAAACAAAAACAGCAAATGGGTATTACTCTAAAATTAACACTGTAACAAAATAAAACAAACCCATAAAAAACTACGGAAAAAAAAAACCATGAAAAGAAGTAAAATTTTTGAGTAAAATTAAAGCAATTAGATAAAAACTAGGCCTAAAAACTATGAAGAAAAAAAATCTTTAAAATGGTTTTATTTTAATTAAAAAATCAGATTAAATAAGCAAAAATAACAAATGGGTATTACTCTAAAATCTATACTGTAACAAAATAAAATAAACCCATAAAAAAAATTAACTTTTATGGAGTAAAATTAAAGCAATTTGATAAAAACAATGAAAAAAAATCTTTAAAAAACAGGTATATAATTAAAATTAGCAAATGGGTATTGCCCAAATATCAAATTGCTCTAAAAACAAAATTAGCAAATTGATAAAAACTATGAATAAACAATCTTTAAAATGGTTTTTAATTAGAAAATCAGATTAAAAAAAAACAAAAAAAAAAAAAAACAAATGGGTAGTACTCTAAAATCAATACTGTAACAAAATCAAATAAACCCATAAAAAAAGTTAGCTTTTTTAGTATAATTAAAGCAATTTGATAAAAAAATATTAAAAAATAAAATCTTTTTTTTTATCAGAACCAAAAGGGGTTGCTCTAAAATCAATATTATAACAAAAATAAAATAAAATAAAAACCCATGAAAAAAGATAAATTTTTTGAAGTAAATATAAAAAACTACTGTATTAATTTTTTTATTTTTATTTTTTTCATATATAAACAAAACTAGCAAATGGGTATTGCTGAAATATCAAATTGACGATAAAACCTATGATAAAAATACAATCTTTACATAAATTTTTAATAAAAATTAAAGAAAATGTAAAAAAAAAAAAGATTATACCTTTTTGGTGGGTTAATGATGAATAAAAAGAAGAAGATGAATTGATTTTCTGGGTTTATTTAGTAGTTGTTGTTTGTTCACTTTCTCTCTCTAGAATCTTGAGAGGTAGAGAGAGAAAGTGATGTGAAGAGAGAAGTGAAGTGAAAGGGTTTGGTACTTTGGTTTGGTGGTTGTTGGGAAGAAGATTTTACAGTGTTTATAAATTGACCTAATTTTCTCACACACTATTTTATAAACTTTAACATGTTAAGTCCATGTTTTATTAGGATTATACCTTTTGATTTAAGATTTTAATTTTAAAGTCTTTTAATATAGAGGGAAGTGCAAAAATCATCCCTGTGGTATGTCGAAAAATCGAATTACATCCTTCGTTAACTTTTTGGACAACAGCCATCCCTCCGTTAGTGCGCGGGGCACAATACATCCCTCATGGACTAACGGTGCAAATGTTTTCTCGTTAAAAATTAACAAAATCTAAAATAGAGGGTATTCTTGTCTTTTTCCTTTCCCAGGGATGTATTTTGAACCTTATCATAAATAGTTTCAAAAAAAAAAATATTTTTGAAAAAAAAATTTATTTTCAAAAAAAAAATTTATTTTCGAAAAAAAGTTTTATTTTCTAAAAAAAATTATTTTCGAAAAAAAAAATATTTTCGGAAAGAAAAGTTATATTTTCTAAAAAAATTATTTTCGAAAAAAAAAATTATTTTCGAAAAAAAAAATTATTTTCGAAAAAAAAAAATTATTTTCGAAAAAAAAAATTATTTTCTAAAAAAAATTTATTTTCGAAAAAAAAAATTATTTTCGAAAAAAAAAATTATTTTCGAAAAAAAATTATTTTCAAAAAAACAATTTATTTTCTAAAAAAACTTTATTTTCGAAAATAATTTTTTTTTCGAAAATAATTTTTTTTTTCGAAAATAATTTTTTTTAGAAAATAATTTTTTTTTCGAAAATAATTTTTTTTTTCGAAAATAATTTTTTTTTTCGAAAATAATTTTTTTTTATAAAATAAAACTTTTTTTCGAAAATAATTTTTTTTTTTCGAAAATAAATTTTTTTTTTCAAAAATAATTTTTTTTTTGAAACTATTTATGATAAGGTTCAAAATACATCCCTGGGAAAGGAAAAAGACAAGAATACCCTCTATTTTAGATTTTGTTAATTTTTAACGAGAAAACATTTGCACCGTTAGTCCATGAGGGATGTATTTTGCCCCGCGCACTAACGGAGGGATGGCTGTTGTCCAAAAAGTTAACGAAGGATGTAATTCGATTTTTCGACATACCACAGGGATGATTTTTGCACTTCCCTCTTTAATATATAAAGAAAATATGGTTGAGCAAAATCAATCGAAAATCGAATCGATCGAAATTAAGGGTTCGTTTGATTCACGGTATGTTTTGAAATGAATTTTAATTGTTAAAAATAATTGTAATTAAAATAAATTGTAATTAAAGAGATATAATACTTCCTCCGTCCCAAAATTATTATCCCCGACAAAAAACACACAGTTTAAGAAAAATACCACTTTTTCAGCTTTCTCCTTCTTACTTTTTATAAAACATTTAAATGTTTTTTTCTAAATAATCAATATTAATTGATTTATATTCAGACATGTTCACGTTAAGTTTAGATTCAAATGTTTGAACTAAATTTTGATATATGAATTGTTGAATTCAGATTCAAAAAGTCTTTTAACAAACCAACAACATCTACATTTGTTAGTTGTTATTAGGGCTGAGCACGGCAGACCTAAAACCGACCCGGACCGGAAAATCGGACCGGACCGGACCGGACCGAGCAATTTCGGTCCGGTCCTCGGTCCGGGGTTTTGGACCAATTCGGTCCTCGGTCCGGTCGGTCCGGTCCGGTCCGGTTCGGTCTTACCAAAATCTCGTCTATTATGCCTAATAGAACCGGACCGGACCGAGGACCGAACCGGACCAACCCGGACCGGAGCATTTCGGTCCGGTCTCGGTCCGGGGTTTCGGACCAATTCGGTCCTCGGTCCGGTCCGGTCTTAGCCGGTCCGGTCTGGTCCCGGACCGATGCTCAGCCCTAGTTGTTATCATAAGAGAGGTGGGTGTCACGGCGAGTTGACGCTCGCCAAGCCGACGTGGCATCTTCGTCGAGGTTCGTCGTTCCACGCCGCCACACCCACCCCGTTTCGCCACCCAAAATTCAGAAAACCGGCGTACCGGCGAAGAAGGAAGGAAAAAAAAACGTTGTCGAGTAACGATCATATTTTAAAAAAAAAAAATCTTTTTATTCTTGATGTATTCTCTCAATTTAACATTTTTAACAAACATATTTATTCTCCAAATCAACAAATACTAGAGTGGTTTATTCAGTTTCATACACTTTTGATCAAATCAAAACATTGGTTGATAAACTAATTAAATAAGACACCGTTCGATTATGTATTTAACCTTCAAATTTGAAAGTGCATCCATTGTTAAAGATGATTTGCAAAAAAAATACGAAGAATGCACTGATATTGCAAAAGAGTGGCGTGATTCGATGATCAATTTTTTGAAAAAAGAATCAAACAAAAACTATTCGATACATGATGCCTTATTTGAAAAAACCACTAAAATTGAAAGACATATGGAATTTAAAAGAAATGGGTGGGAGAATTTAATTTCGTTATTGTAATGTTATTTGCTATGTTGTTATAGTAATTTCAGTAATGGTAATTTTAATTTATGTGTTGTAATTTGAATTTACCAACGCTATGTTTTAATTTGAATTTTCTAACAGCTATGTTTTTTATATAAATACTATTTACACTTGCTATAATACTCTCACACAAATCCTTATTCTCAAACATGTCTTAAGAAAACACTTCTGCAAACAAGAAACAAAATAAACAAAAACCAAGTCGAAGCAACCCACCGACACCGGAAAAAGTACCAGACTCAATCCTCTCCAACCTTACCCAAACACGATGGTTGGATCATCAGTTCCTACTATTGATGAACAAGAGAGCCCTGTTGAAAAATACGAGGTACCTACTGAGTTTCGTCTTACTGAGAAACAAGAACGTCAAATGCTTCTTGATGTAGAAGCATTACGAGAAACATTAGCAGAAGAATAAAGGGTCGAAAAAAGAGTTGGAGAAGCATATCAATAACGAAAAGGCTGTCAAATTCCTCGAGAGGTATTTGGGTATTCCATCAGACTCATCTGATTCGGATCCCAGATCCGATTAAACAACGTACAACTAGTATCATATCGTATTTTTACTTTATCGTATTTTTAAATTCCGTATTTGTAATTTTTATTTTCGTATTTGTAGTTTTATTTTGAATGAAATAAATTTAAATTTGTGTGAAAATGAAAAAAAATATAATGATGTGGCCAAAATGAAAAGGAGTTAGTGTTGTGAGTGATGAGATATTTTTTGTTAGTTGTGTTATGCTGATGTGTCAGCTATGAGGACAAAATGAATAAAAAAATTTGGTATATCATAACAACCTTCTCTTTAAAAGCTAAGAATATTTTTGAAACGAAAGAAAATAAATTAATTTGACTTGGGTCGAAATGAGTTTAAATGTTTGTACTTTTTTTTTGAGCGTACATGTTTGTACTTGGTTTGGGCAATTTTGTTTGGGTCACATGTTTTAAACATGTCCATAATGATCGGGTAGGTATCATATTGACTTGATTTAGTATTTTTATATAATAAAAGAATTAAATTATTTTAAAAAAATTAAAAAGTAGAGGTAGTAAAAAATAATTGAACCAATCAAATTGTTTGATTTTGACATATAGGTAAAAATAAGTAATGTAATTGGTCAAAAAAAGGTCAAAATTGAGTTTAATTTAATTAAAATTAAAAAAATTTATTGAAGAATTTGATGAAAACACACTAAAATATATGTGTTAATTTTGTGAAAATAAAACTTAAAAGAGAAGAAGATGATTAATTAAAACTTTAGTGATTAACTTTAAAAAAATTAAATGGAGTTAAATGTAAAGTAACAAGTTTTCATATTTTTTATTAGTTTTAGAAAATAAACATAATATCCCCTTCAACTTTATATCTCTTCTATTTTATATTTTAAAAATACAACATATATGTAATATTAAAAAATTAACAAATGTTATGAATAGCATTACTTTTTTCAAAGAGTAAATTGCATAAATAATCTCCAAAGTTTGTCAAATTACATGTTTCGTCTCAAATGTTACGAAAAAACGAAGATCATCCATCTAAGGGAACTTTTGGTACTTTGCAAGTATTGTCCATGTAAAGAAACTTTTGGTGTAAGTATTGTCCATATGAAAAAACTTTTGATGCGTATCATCTGCGCGGAAACATGTAATTGGCCCACAAGAATATTTTTTATGTTTTTGTAACGTTTGAGACGATACATACAATTTAATCAAATTTAAGAGATGATTTATGCAATTTACTCTTTTCCAAACATACAATTATTTATATGTCGTTAGACAATTCCGCTGTTATTCGCTGGTAATCGTCGACTAATTATAAAATGGTTAAAAGAAATCCTTAAATTTAAAACGTAATTAAAAAAAAGCCTTTCAATTTTGGCATGTTCTTCAATAGTCATTATAAAGCAACGATTACTTTTTGTAACTATTTTTTTTTTCTTTTGTCAATTTTGGCATGTTTTTCAATAAGTAAATTCTTTTGCCAATTAATCATTAAACCATTTATTTAGCAGGTCGTCTCATGCTCTTCGATGGCCTCACACCATTACCTAAAAAAATTCTTAGACACACACATTTTTTTAGACACACATAAAACAAACATATATCAATAGTACTGATACGACCCTCTCGGGTAGTATTGGGATAAGGCACCACTATAGCGTGTGCTGGCTCCTTAAGAATTAGAAATGAGAAGAACTATACATTTTATTTAACTTTAACTTTTAATTGACTGATTATAATGATAACAATGACATGGTATTTATAAAGTATAATAATAAAACCCTAACCCTAAGATAGATAGTTGTAGCCCATGTTTGGCCCGGCTCATCTGAAGCCCAGGTGTATCATTCCCCACTCTTTCGAATCCACCTTGCCCTCAAGGTGATGCGTGAAAAACACTTTTGATCCCTGGGTCCCATATCTTGATCATACCGTTGTCTCGTCTTCCACTCTCCCAGTTCTTCACCCAAATATTTCTCCGGTTCAATTGTTTTCCACCTAGAAAGTTCTCGAACACATAATACTCTAACAACATAGATAGTTCTCCGACACACTTTGTTCTCCAACACAGTTTGTTCTACATCCTTCTTTTACCGCGACCAACACCCTTTTTCCTCTTTCGCCTTGCATTGCCTTGGACAAAACACAGCACCCTTCTTCCACCTTCCGCTGCCCAGGCCGTAACACTCCTCACTTCTTAAAAAATGTACGGAAAATTCTCAGATTGCCCCGCGAATTCATCACTACCAACAATATGATGCGATTCACTAATAACAGGTTGTGATTCACAAACCATAAACTGCGACTCACCAATGACATGCTGAGATTTACCAAGATTCGGCTGCGACTCACCAACAATGACATGTTCTTTTTCTGATATTGCCTGAAAACGAGCCTCTACTATACGGGCTAAGTAGAAAGCTTCAACTAAAGTTGTTGGTTTCGAGTATGACCTCAACAATTCTAATTGTATCTTCAATTTAAGTCCGGATATATAAAACGAGGCAAGTAAACTTTCTGACATACCTGATACTCGACTTATAAGATCTTTAAACTCACCTTGATATTCGACTACGGTACCCATTTGCAAGAGCTTAGATAAAGCATCTTTCGCGACCCGATCGTTGCTACCCGTTTCCATTATTATTTTTTTGCGGATGAACAGTAACTTCGGCCGATAAACAGCTGTCTGCAGTGAATAGTAACCTGTGAGATGAACAGTGCCTTCCAGGAATAGTGCCACTGATGAACAGTAACAATGACGATGAACAATGTTTTTTTTTGTTGATCGGATCTTAGATAAAAAAAACCCCTCAATGAATTGAGGGCCCTCAATGAATTGAGGGCTCTCAATGAAAGCACCAATTGATACGACCCTCTCGGGCAGTATCGGGATAAGGCACCACTATAGCGTGTGCTGGCTCCTTAAGAATTAGAGATGAGAAGAACTAGACATTTTATTTAACTTTAACTTTTGATTGACTGATTATAATGATAACAATGACATGGTATTTATAAAGCATAATAATAAAACCCTAACCCTAAGATAGATAGTTGTAGCCCATGTTTGGCCCGGCTCATCTGAAGCCCTGGTGTATCATTACCTAAAAAATTCTTAAACACACACATTTTTTTAGACACACATAAAACAAACATATATCAATAGTACATAAACTAATTAAACTTGAATCTTATATTGCTTATATATAACAGAAGAGCATTTTCTTTTTATGTCGTTTAACAATAACCTTGCGCCATAATAAATTTACACTTTCTTAAAGACGACCTTAATATTTAGGCATCTATTTAGTTCTAAATAGCATTACTTCTTTCAAAGAGTAAATTGCATAAATAGTCTCTAAAGTTTGATCAAATTGCATGTTTCGTCTCAAATGTTATGAAAGAGCAATGATCATCCTTTTAAGACAACTCTTGGTGCAACTATTGTCCACGTGAGGAAATTTTCGATGTAAGTATCGTCCATGTCAGAAAACCTTTGAAGCGTTCATCTGTGTGAAAACGTGTGAAAACATGTAATTCACCCACAAGAATAATTTTCATGTTTTCGTAATGTTTGAGACGAAACATACCATTTAGTCAATTTAATATTTAAACATATTTAAAAGTTTTAAGGGTCAGTTTGGTATTGGGGGTTACAGGGGTTTGGAGTCAACAAAAAGGGCTAAATTTAATGTTTGGTGTCATTACATGGATTTTCAAACAGTATCTAATCCTTATTTTAGGGAATTTGTAAAACCCACCAGGTGAACCAAGATATTGAGTAAACCTGTGACACTTTTGTGCTGTAGTGATTTTTAGCCACACATTTAACAAATATATTGGTTCATTTATTTAATTAAAAAAATTATATAATATACAATAATTAATTTATAAAACATAATTATTTGTATAAAATAATAAAATTTTCTCTTTCTTTCTATTCTTTTAAACCTACATCAAATCCCAAATAAAAAACTAAACCCAAATTTAAATCTAAACCAACTTTTAAACCAAACGGGCCCTAAGAGCACAGGGTACGGGAGGGCCTCCCCTCGCGCCGTGCGAAAACGCGACACGACGGCGCGAGAAACCACACCCCGTGTGGTGTTTTCGTGCCTCGCGCCGAGGGGACGGCGCGCGTTTTCGCACGAAAACGCGAGACACGAAAACGCGAGACCGTACCCGGGTCTCGCGTTTTCGTGCATATTTAATTTTTTTTTTTTTTTTGAAAATTTAAAAAATAGCCGTTGTATTTAAAAATGTGACCGTTTGAGGAGCGGGGGGGGGGGGGGGGGCACGAAATTTTCAAAAAAACCCTATTTTTACACTATAAAACCCCCTAAAACATCCCATTTTTTATAAAACTAAAACCACACAACACAAAAACTCAAACATACTAGTGATGGATCCGAACCATGTGAACAATTGGGTGTACAAGTACTTTAACAACACCAACGCCGGGTCTTCGTCTAACCCTACAACACCATCTTCCGTTAACTCTAATTCTCCTACACCTTCACGACCCAACATCCAAATCCCACCCTTGATGATGAACCCGTTTGTTAATTGTTCTCCGGAGCAATTTCAAATGTGGATGCAAACACAAGGTATATGTAATCCCTCACAAACCCAAGTACCTTCAACTTACCCAACACATTCATCTCAACCACAAACCGAGCTTCGTGACGAAGATGACAATACCGTGGGAGACGAGGAGGAGGAGTAGGACGAACCACTCAAAAGAAACCGAAAAAAATCTATAGCCAAAAAACAAGCTAGTGGGAAAAAACCACGTGAGCCAAAAACCGACCGAACTTATTGGACTCAAGCCGAGGAACGGCTTTTGGCCGAGTGTTTTATCCTAATTTCCGAGGATCCGAGAAACGAAAGCGATCAATCGAAGGATACTTTTTGGTACAAGATTATGGCCGAGTATAACAAGGTTGCATCGGAAAAGGATTACAAGAAGCGTAACAAGAACATGTTAACGGGCAAGTGGACGCCGATGAACGGACTTGTTGGCAAGTTTAATGCTCTTTACGATGCTACCACGTTGGCAAGTGGTGAGAATGACGAGCTTATGTACTCGCGGGTTTGCACAATGTTTAAGGAAACATACAAGACCTAGTTTAGGCATCGTGAAGCGTGGATCTTTTTGCGAGACAAATAAAAGTGGCAAAACCCCGAGTCAACACAAGCTCGTCGTACCCGGGGTCGTGTAACCGATGTCGACGAAGAGCTGGAAATGTTTGGAGACGACACAATCCCGCGTCCTTCGGGGGCTCCACGAAGAACAAAAAGCCAACGATCTTCGAATAGCTCGTCCGCCACATCCTCTTCGTCTAAAGCTCGGGTTGCCGAAATGATGAAAGAACAAATCTTGATTGACCGAGAGGCGAAAAAAGAATCCATGGATCGTGAGTTAGCCGCAAGACTCGCGGTTTGCGATATTGCTAAACGGAATAAGGATTTAAAAATCCTTAATTTCGACACTACCGGAATGTCCCCGGAAGACGCGGAGAGCATCGAAGAGTTGAAGAGGAAGACCCGAGAATTATATTTCGGGAAAAAAAATTAAGTTTAATTTATGTTTTTTTTCGTATTTTTATTTATTTATGTTGCTTTTTTCGTTTTTTTTATTTATGTATTTTTTTTAAGTTTAATGAAATGTTTAATAATTTTGTTTTTAATTTTTTTTTAATAAGTAGTGGGTCCCACAAAAACACCACGACTCAAGCCAACCAAGGAGCGTGAAATGTGGTGTTTTCGTGTTCCTGATGTGGTGGGATCATTTACCCACCACACACCACACCCCTTGAAAAAGTTGGTGTTTTCCCACGGCTCAGCACGACGGTACCAAACTACACCCTGTGCTCTAAGTAAAGTCGAATATTTCTATCCCAACTAATCCAAAATGTGTTTTTTTTAGCATAAATAATAGTACTACTTGGTTCATCTTTTTCAATAGAGTCAAGCACTATAAAATATCAAAAAAATGCCCCATGTATGATTATTTTATTATTCGTAAGACCTCTTTTGGAGATTCTTTGGGGTGAAATGAAATTTTATAAATGGTTTACAAAAAGTTGAATATATTAGTAGAAAGCACACTTGTCGAATTTTCATAAATTAATCAAGTAGGGTGCTATATTTGTCTTTAGAGTTGGCTTTTAGGAACATTTTTTAAGCTTAAAACTTTAACTGATTTTGTCATATTGTCTTCTAAAAAATAAAATGTAGTTGGTCTATAGTTAGTACACATATGTTTATATGTTTGATAGAAAGTGTTTAACAGTGTTTTTAAGCAACTAGCAACTAATTAACAGTTAACATTTTATAAAAAATCTTTGTTTGAAAACAAACGACTACTTTACATTTTTACCTTTTACTAAATGTTTAAAATCAAAATGTTACTTCTAATAGCATTTGCGAGCAACTAGCGTTCTCATTTACTCATTATGATTATACAACTACGTTATCAAACATTTTATCAAAACTAGCAAAGTACTTGCGCGATGCAGCAACAGGTACCCTGTGATTAATCAGAGAAAGGTAAAAAAATGACCGGCCAAGCTCGATTAGCTCATTTGCATAGGTTTCGGCCTTTTTATTCAGTTTTCGATTAAATCGATTGACTTTGTCCGATTTTAAAACAATATGTATCGCCAACTTGTAAGTTATATGAAGTTTTTTTTGTGTTTTAATAGTTATACAATATGTATAATAAGATGTATAATTGATTTTAGGAATATTTTTAAAATGTTATTAATTAGGAAATTTAATATATTAATTGATGTATATTTGTAACATATGATTTTATAACATGTATCAATTAAATTAATTTTAAAAAAAAGTGATGGTAATGCTTAAATGACTTGTATAATATGTTTTAAATTTTGTATTATTTAAAAATTTAATAAAAAGAGAGTGAACAAAATATTTTATAAGATAGCATGATAAGGTGAGATTAGGGGTGCAAACGAGTCGAGCTTTTATCAAGCTATTCGAGTTTGAGTTCAAGCTCAGCTCGATTGAGCATAGCTTTTATCGAGCTCAAGCCCAATAATATGACTCGAAACATATAATGAGCCGAACTCGAGCTTTTGATAGCTTGAAACGAGCCCTTATCGAGCTTTTCCAGCCTTAGTATAATATATTTTTATATAGTTATATTTGTAGATGGTACTTGGCATACTGATCCTGGCTTTATTAAAAGCTCTTTTCATGATCACTTTCCTACCCGCTTTGATAAACCTCCTGCACATCGCCTCAAACTTAATTGTCCGTTCGACAGAAAATTGATGCCTTCTCAATCGGAATTTCTGGATCGTGATATTACTCGGGATGAGATTCGTAGGGCTGTTTGGGATTGTGGAGATAATAAATCTCCAGGTCCAGATGGGTTCACGTTTGAATTCTTCAAGAAATTTTAGGATCTTCTTGGTTCAGACTTCTGTGAAGCGGTGGAATATTTTTTTTACATGGCAGATTTTCCGCAGGTTGTAACTCATCCTTTATCGCTCTTATCCTAAAGGTCATTGATGCTAAATTCGTTAATGATTTCCGACCTATCAGTTTAATTGGGAGCATGTACAAAGTTGTCACCAAGATTCTTGCTAATAGGTTAGCAACGGTGATTACGGATCTTGTTTCGGATACTCAGTCAGCTTTTGTCGCAGGTAGACAAATTTTAGACGGTCCTTTTATTGTTGATGAAGTTCTCAATTGGTGTAAAAGGAAGAAGAAGCAGGCGATGTTCTTCAAAGTAGATTTTGCTAAAGCCTATGATTCAGTTCGTTGTGATTTTCTTCTTGATATCCTGCATGCTTTTGGTTTTGGTCAGACATGGTGTAAATGGATAAGTGGAACACTTTATGCTGCAAAGGCATCTGTATTGGTTAATGGGAGTCCCTCAAAAGAATTTACCTGCTGGCGTGGTCTTAAGCAGGGGGATCCCTTAGCTCCGTACCTATTCATTCTTGTTATGGAAGCTCTTCATGTTTCTGTCACAAAGGCGACTGCAATAGGGTTATATAAAGGTATAAAGCTATCGGATTCAGTTTCACTATCTCACCTTTTTTATGCAGATGATGTTATGTTTATAGGGGAATGGTCTGATGATAATTTCAAAGGTATTCTAAATATCTTGAAGTCCTTTTCTTCTTGCCTCCGGCCTTCGTATTAATATTTCTAAAAGCCAAGTTTTGGGAGTGGGTATTCCTAGAGGTGAAGTTGATCAGGTGGCGGTGAGATTAGGTTGTTCAACTATGGACAATCAATTTCGGTATTTAGGAGTGATGGTTGGTCAACGTTCATCTCGTATAAATGCTCGGGAAGATATTTTGTCTAATCTCAAAGCACGTCTTTCTAAATGGAAGGTACATACTTTATCAATAGGGGGTCGTCTTACTCTCTTAAAATCAGTTCTTGGAGCAACTCCTATATATAATATGTCGATATTTAAGGTTCCGCGTGGGGTTTTGAGAGTAATGGAAGGCATTAGAAACCAGTTTTTTAATGGATCGAACCAAAATGATAGGAAGATTACTTGGGTGGCGTGGGATAAAGTTCTAGCGTCTAAGAAGCATGGAGGACTAGGCGTATCTAGCTACTTTGCTCTTAATCGAGCTCTTCTTATGAAATGGATATGGCGTTTTGTTGCTAATGATGGGTCACTCTGGTGTCAAGTTATCCAAGCTTTATATGGTTTTCGGATTGAGTCTCACTCGACAAGAATCTGTTCTAATTGGTGCTCGATTCTGCGGGAATCTCATAGTCTGAAATCACATGGATTCGATTTTTGGTCTCACTGTAAAAAGAGAATTGGGAATGGAGTTAACACTAGATTCTGGTTGGATCGTTGGAACGGTGATAATCCTCTTTATATTGTTTACCCACGCCTTTTTATGCTAGAAGTCGATAAAGAAATTTCAGTCGCAGCAAAACTGTCTAATTCGATTGAGAATTTTTTTAGAAGACTGGTTCGAGGAGGCTCCGAAACACAGCAACTGACAGCTTTAAACGATACTCTGAACTCGACCTTACTTTCTGCTTCGAATGATCGCTGGGTGTGTGATTTTGTCGGGGGATGGTTCGTTTCGTGTCAAAGATGTCCGCAATCATTTAGATAATTTACCGCTGCCTTGTGATCCTAGCTCTACTAGATGGATTAAGCTGATTCCTATCAAGGTGAATATCTTCATGTGGCGTGCGAGACATGATCGCCTTCCAACTCGTTTTAATTTGGTTCGTAGAGGAGTTCTAGTCGATCCCCCATCTTGCCCGATATGCTCCACAAATGAGGAAACGGGTACTCATATCTTCTTTTGTTGTTCTCTTGCACGTCAAATTCTTCACAAGATATGTAGTTGGTGGAACTTAGATTCACAGGACTGGACCTCGTTCCAGGATTGGAAGGTTTGGATTATTTCGCTGCGTATGTCTTCGAAAAAGCAAGAGTTATTGGAAGGGGTCTTTTCGGTTGCTTGGTGGCATATTTGGAGGTTTCGTAATCGTCTTATTTTCGACGATACTCCCCCTAAACGTTCCGAGGTGTTTGATGATATCATCCTTAGTTCTTTTAATTGGTGCTCTAACCGTTGTCGTAGTAGTTTTTCTTGGTTAGATTGGCTTAAAAACCCTTATTGTATTTCTCTGTAATTTCTAGCATCTTCCTAGTTCTAATAAAATTTGCCGTTCAAAAAAAAAAGTTAAGCAAACATTGATTTGAATATTAGCCTTATTATAAAGAGTAATTATATAAAAATTAAATAATTTATTTATAATCGTTATCATAATTTACTATAAACATAAAATTTGTGGTGGTGTGTAAAAGATAATGAAATATTTGTTTCTTATATATAATTTTGAGCTTTTCAAGCTAAGCTCGAGCTTTGTTCGAATCCTAATCGAACCGAGCTTAAACCTTAAAGGTAAAAGCTAACGAGTTATCGAGTCGAGCTTGAGCTCATTATTTATGTTTTGAACCGAGCTCAAACCCTGTTGAGTTCGGGCTCGACTCGACTCATTTGCACCCTTAGGTGAGATAGTGTGTTTCTGAAACTGCTTTCCGCTGTTGCTTAGTGCTACACTACTAGCCTACTACTTCTTACTGTATTTTCTTTCTATTATATCCTAGACAATTTATCAGTTGTTGACCTTTGATCTAATATGTGTAATAAGGTTATCCATATATTGAGAAACAAAATACTAGTCAGAAAAAAGGTTTATCTACATTTCAAAAGACTTTTGGCGCCACATAATATGGATAAAAAATCATTATTATCATCATCTTTTTTTGCCTTTATAGTGATTGTATTGGGATTTTTTTGTTGAGGACCACATAAACACTTCATTATCCACATGTTTATTGAACCAAGTGTCTCTACTGCAAGAGAACAACTAAGGCTCCGTTTAGTTCGTTGTAATTACATGTAATTGGATTTAATTATAATTCAATTATATTACATAGTAACATGTTTGGTTCACAGAATGAAAGGAATGTAATTCACTTTACATTACATGTAGTGTTTGGTATGCGACGTAATTGTAATTGGGACATTACAATTACATCAAAGAGTGTAATTCAGATTACATAAGAAGTTGGATGAAATGTTTTGAATTACGTTGCAATTCGTAACGCTATACTTTAAACCACTATTATTATTATTATTAATTATTAATAATCAACTTTATTATTATTATTATTATTATTATTATTATATTAAAATAATATAATAAAAATAATTTTATTTCTATTATTGTATAATAAAAAAATTAGAAAATTAATAATAATAATTTTATTATTAATATTAATTACCATTATTTATTACTATTTTTATATTATTATTTATAAATTTATTAATATTTAATTTATATTTATTTTTTAAATTTTTTAAATTTATTTTATATAATATTTATTTTATTTTTAATTTATTTAATTTATTATTTATTTTATATTGTTTTTTTTATAATTTTATAATCTTATTAGTTATTATTATTTATATTTTTATTTTTTAAGTATTGTTATTATTATTTATTTTAATATTTTATTAATAGTAATATTTCTTACTATTATACTTTTGAAATATTAAAATAATATAAGTTATTATTATTTAATTTAATAATAATAATAATAATTTTTATTAAAATAAGAATATTTGTTAAAACAATAATTTTTATTAAATTAATAATTTTTATTAAAATAATAATTTTTATTAAAATAATAATTTTTATTAAAATAATAATTTTTAGTAAAATAATGATTTTTATTAAAATAATAATTTTATTTTATTTTATATAATTTATATTTTTATTATTTTGTTTTTGTTATTTTATTTTGTTTTAACTATTATTTTATATTAATTTTTAAAATTTATAAAAAAATTCGAATTACATTATGTAGAGACTCAACCAAACATACCTAATATTTAATCAATTACAATTTCACAACATTACAATTCCAACACATTCTATTCTTTCAGTTACAATTACATTATTTAAAAATATTTTGCGAACTAAACGGGCCTAAGTAACTAACTATTGTTTGTTAAACTAAAAATGCGGTTGAATGATTCGCAAACTTCAATAAGCATATTTCAAACACTTAATAAACAATTTCAAAGCTCATTCGCAAACTTTAACAAGTAGTACTAAATGTTACTAGTATGTGATTATTTAATTATTTATTTTCAAACTCGTTATATATGTTTTCAATAACCAATTTCAAGTCTGTTTATTAAAAGCTGTTTTGAAGTTTTTTTTATACCTACTCCCCCTGTCTTAGAATTATTGTCATCCGACAAAAAACACACAGTTTAAGAAAAATATCATCTTTTCAGCTTTTTCTCTCTTACTTTTTGCAGAAAGACAGTTTCACCATTAAACAATTAATTTAGAACATTTTTAAAGTTTGTAATTATGATTTCAATTAAGGGTAATCTAGTAATCTTGATCTAAAATTCATAACTATTTTTAGAAGTTTTAGAAGTGGACTATTAATTTGGGACAGACCAAAAAGGAAACGTGGACTATAATTTTGGGACGGAGGGAGTATTAGTTTTTTTATAAAAAAATAATTTAATAGCTCTTTTGATATAACAACTTTTTAGATCTGTTAGCTTTTTATTTTAACCAAATATCTCTTAAATAAAAAGCTGATTCAAAGCTTTTTAAATTGTTAAAAGTTGTTAAAGCTGTAAATTATTGATATACCCTCCAACCATATTATAATTTAAATAAATATGTCTTTTTAAGTCATTTTAGATCTTAATTTTACAACCAACAACTAATATATCAAACACTTTTATTAAAAAAATATCATGTTAACAACTTTTTATTTAACAACTAACAACTTACAACTTACAATTAAGAGCTTATACTTATAGCTACTTTTACCAACCATGTAAAAATAAATAACGTGTGAATATGTGTGTACCATGTCAAAATTCAAATATATATACGTGAAATAGTTTAAAAGAAATGGTAACCCAAATCACATACACCATTTAGTACTATTTGTTGGTGATTTGAGTGTTATCAATTAAAAATTAAATTTATTATTATATTCGACTTTGATATAAGTTAAAATGATGTGAAATACACACTCATTAAGCTAGTATGTTTTCGACCATGAAAATATGCGAGGGATAAAAAAATTGTGCCCCCTTCCATTAATTTTAAAGGCCAATATCACAAATAGGCCGTCACACCTTAGACTAACGTTGAAATAATTTTATATCGTTGTTATTTACATAAATAATAAGTGGGCTTTTTGCCCCAAAAGAGTTTGTTATCAAGTAACAACATAAGGAAAAAAAAACACTTACTATGACATGCAATTTTTTAAAAATAAGTAAAAAGGAAAACAAAAAGCTTTCATATATGTAGGGACGAGCATTTCGTCCCGAATCCCGAAATCGAATCGGAATCGTACCGATTCTCGTTACTCGAATTCCGTTCGGTATGACACCGATACTACGAAATAAGGTGAAAAGAAATTTCGGTATCATTAATTCGGTACGGGACCGGTAGAAAATCGGAAAATTTCTGAAAAAACAGAAAAATCCCGATTTCCCGGTACCGATATCTGAATCCCGTTCGGTACGGTACCGGTACCAGTACCATTAAATTATGCTCGAAAAAAATCGGTACCAGTAATTCGGTACGGGATCAGTACGGTACCGGTACCGTGCTCATCCCCACATATATGGATGAATATATCGACGTGAATCTCAAAAACAAACTAGAACCATACTGATTCTCGGTACCCAATATCGTTCTATACGATACCTAGACTAGAAAATATGAGAAAAAATTCGCGACCATTAATTCGTATGGGACCGGTACCGAATCAAGAAATTCCCGAAAAAAAGGAAAAATCCGATTTTTCAGTACCAGTACCGATATTCAAATCCTATTCGAGACGATACCGATATCACTAATTTATACTCGAGAAAAAATTAATACCAATAATTCGATACGAGATCATTACGAAATCGATAATGTGCTCATCCCTACTTTCATATCAGTCATTTGTATATAAAAATGCAAGAACCTCTTGTTTGTCAAGTCATCTAGAGTATAAATTTGATTGGTAAATTGCCAAAAGTGGCTTGAGGTATATTTGGTCAACTCAAGATATGCACAAATGTTTAAGAGGCCGTCGTACATATAATGTACAAGAAGTGTGACAATTTGTACTATCTTTCATTAATTAATAATAAGGTAAAGAATTGCAATTACAAATGGGTCATGTTACTAATACCCCTAGCTCTCAAAAGTACTAAAAAGTATTTTCAATATCTCCTTCTTGTCCTCTTATTACAATACAATACAGTTTTCTGTCAGATTCTGTTTCGTATTTTTTAACAGTTTACTGTTTTTGACATGTTAAACTTTATATTTTTTATTCCGCAGTTTTCATTTCACGATTTTAGAACAAAAAACAAAATTATAAAAAAAAAAAAAATCAAAAAAACTAGAGGGTATTGGAATCCATTTAGGAGAGGTACGAATAACCACCCCTTGCAAATTCAGTAACATCTCAAAACGCTACATAACTATGTTTATGTGATCTGCCACACATAGCTATCTAAAGTTAAACCGCAACGGTTTGCCACGCCCCTTGTTACGCGGGATGGCAAAGCCTGAGAAGACTGATTCATAGATTCGACAACGAGATTAGTAATATCCTTTAGAGGCTTCCTGTGCTTGTTATCCTTTTTCAACGTCATCTTTGCGCCGAGTTTATTATAATCATTAGACTTGGTCTTGTTGACGGACAAGAACGGAGGGATGTTCTCTTTATTGTTATTTACGCGGTTTTGGCGTAATAAAGAGATCATTCCCTCCATCTTTTAGTAGATTGTTACATAATTAGGAAATGAGTGGTGATTGAAATGGACCTAAATATATACAAATATATATATTTTTATATATAAAATAACTATTAAAATTTAATCTTAATATAAAAATACAATCTTTATACTTGAAATGATTTTTTTTGTTAAATATTAATATAATTATGTACTTTTGTAAAAAATTCGGATAATTCGGATAACTCAGGTTATTCGGGTCGACCCGAGAACCGAACCGAATTCAAAGTTGGTTTTTGGTTAGTTTCGGTTGAAATCTAGTTCGGTTCTCAGGTTGAAATCTAGTTCGGTACTCGGCGGATATTTTATATTTAGTTTTTATCCCCGGCTTTTAAACAAGTATTTTTATTTTTTAATTCTACGTTTGTATATGTCTTTTTTCTCATTTTAGCTTGCGCCCGTTTAACCTGCCCATTTTGCCCGTTTAGCCCGTGCCCGTTTGGCCCGCCGCCCATTTAGCCGGCCGCCTGTGCCCATCTGCCAAAAAATTTATGAGTTTACAACAGAGATTTCGTGGATAAAAAGTCACATGTTCAAGTCTCAGCTTATGCTCATTTTTGATGCTTCATTCTTTACTTTTTATCCCAATTACAGAGTTACACACATGAGCAAATGAATGATTATGATTGTCCAAAATCCTTTTCAAAATATACAAACTAAGTTGATAACTCTCAGCTCTTTACTGTCTACGCAGGTATAATGCTTAGATGAATGCACAGAGCAGGTAGCCCGTCAAACTGTTACAAATTTGAAGGATGCAATGTGAATCAGTAGTCCTTTAAGGAACTTAATCATGAAGGGGTTGGATCGATTAAAGCAAGGTAGAGGTCTTGCGACGTCAAGGACCATTGCATTCCGCATTTCCGCCGGGAGGCGAGGTTTCTGTAAGTACTTGTTTAAGTAAATATATTATTTGCAAAATCAGGCAAAAAACAGGACCAGCTGTGCAAATTTCTGTTACATGGTTGGGCTTTAGGATGGATATCATATTAGGATGAGTTTTGCGATGAAAGGTAGACGTAGTCTGGAGAAATGGTTTCTGTCGATTTATGTTACATGTATATTGGTCTTTTAGGACTGATTTTTCTTACAGCATCGCCTCATTGAGGACCTGGTATGCGACATAAGTTAAGTCTAAGGGACTGTTTAGGTAGACTTGTGGAAGACGACAATAAGCTTCTGACGTTAGATGCCATACTGACGTTGATGTATAAAGTGGATATAGCTGCTAATCCAGATACTCCTAGCTGCAGAGCGTTCATAGAATCACAAGTCCTCACAAGATGGAAGTTCTACTTTGTAATTTCAGCTAGTCCAAAGCAGTTTTGCTGGCTTAGTTGACTTTCTAATTTGACTTTTTGTGTATATAAGTATACTCTTAGTTAGTGAGATAACAATCCTGACTCGGTCAATGCTTCCAACTTCAAGTACAGTGCTCCTAAAAAGATAATGGCCTTCAAACATATGCTTCACATCCCATAGTTCTTTTGCATCTTATTTAATAAGATGAAATAGTTTCTAGAATTGTAAAGGGTTAAGCCTATATATTAGGAACGTGAACAAGCATACAAAGTACAACCAACTTATTTAAGTGATGGCTTAAGGCTTTATTTTGTTGGTTTTACTGTTAAACATGGGATAGAAGGAAGCATTGGAACAAGATTTCTAAAAAATAACAGTTATGCTAACTTATAAAACATATAATCACCAAAACTAAAAGTATACATTAAACAAAATTAACAACTTTCATAGAATAAAGATAGATTATATTGATTTCATTGCCAATAAATCACTAGACAAACAAATATGATTTTGACAACATCCTAATTTAACCATTATGGACCATGTGCTAGTATGAGATGCTGTGAAGACTGATGTCTTATGTTTATATCTTTGAAAACATAAGATCCGTACGCTGTGTTCTCGAGATCTTTCATTAAAGGAAAGAAAATGAAATGGAAGTAAACTAAAAAGAAGTTGTGTTCTCAAGTCTTTCATTAAGGAAAAGAAAAGGAAATGGAAGTAAAATATAGTGTTATTTGGGTGAATTTGGAAGTAAAGTGTTTCCTCCCAATATTGGGGTGAAACACTTTACTTCCCTTTCATTTCCTTTTCTTTAATGAATGAACTCGAGAACACACCGGTATTGTTGCTTGATTAAGTTCTTCTTTGAATTTGTTGCTTGATTAAGTTCTTCTTTGAAGTTGAAGTCACGTTCCGTGACATAGAACCCACATTCCGTGACGTAGAACCCACATTCCGTGACGTAGAACCCACATTCCGTGACTATTCACTTCTCAGATGCGACCAAAACCGAGTAAACTCTTCTATTTTACCTTCTTTGCAAAGTGACGAGAACGTATCCCGTCTATTTTATCTTCTTTGCAAAGAAGCGTGTAAACTTGTCTAATATGATTTTGACAACACCTACGCTTCTCTATTAGAGCCTTCGAATCATCATGTGTTGCTTAATCAAATTGAGGACAAGTAACACGGATTAGTTTAAACAGAGGAATCAGGGTGTAGAGATATCATACCCGAATCGATGGATCTACATCCGGCAGATCCATTAGAAACAACTCCTGCAAAAACAAACCCATCTGAACTTATGCTCTAAATGACGGCAGAGTGAATAATTGACCTGGGTATATGGATGCACAAGGGTGTCGGCGAAGTTTATATAAGGATTTGGCATCTAGGGTAAATATACAGTAATGGGCCTGGCTGGCATCTAGGGTTTACATGTGATGTAAATTGACAATAATGGGCCTGGCATGAAAAATTAGCCTGCATAAACATAAACATACGAAGTAGTAAAAGACACGAAGGAAGCATTAATTGATGTCATGCATAACATTTGATGCTATAGTGAGCATTTTCGACCGTCGATCGGATCAGACTGAATTATTTTGGTTCGGTCCGCGATTGAGGGTTTCAGACCGTTTTAGCTTTTGGTCCGATCTGTCCAATCGATCTTATCAAAAACCCGTCAATTTTACTTAATAGAACTGGATCAGATCGAAGAGCACATTGGACTGGACCAACCCGGACAATTTTGATCCGGTCCTCGGTCTAAGGTTTTGGACCATTTTGATTTTGAGTCTATCTGGTCCGATCTTGGCATAAAAAAGAAGATTACAGTATTATATAGCCTATAATAAAACAATTGATCCATTCTTTAATGGATTAGGTTTTCCGGGCTAATTCAGTAATCTCACAAGCCCATATGATAGAAGTTGATGATCATAAATAGTCATGACAGCACATCGAAATTGCATGCTAAAAATTTGGTTTATTACTCCACCACGAACCCTAATTTATTTATCCCAAAGTTCGTCAAGTTATCATCGATGGAAATAAGAAAATTAACAGTATACGAACCACCAATTCCGCCATTGTCACCAGAATTACAACGGCGTGTAGATAGGGCTTTGGAGAGGACCTTAGCCAACGCGGAACTCATCCAAGCTTATTTCGACAAAATCGATAAGTTCTTACAAGATAAGAGGGGTATATAATTTATTTATTTTTTGTTATTTGATCTTGAGACATGAGTATTTTTTGTTTATTTAGCTTCATACTATGTTACGACTGAGGATAAGGGGGGAGGGCGAACCAAAAGGGTCACTGTTACCCTGGCTTGGCACAAGGACTACAAGATGGGCTAGACTTATTATCTGCTTATTGGTTTTGTGTTTTGTTTCCAGACTTTGTTTAATAAGGAATGTGTATTGTCGTGATAGGAAAGTATTGTGTCTAAAAGTCTTTACTTTTATTTAGGAAAGTGTATCGTGTGTTTTTATGTTTGAATTGTCCACCAAGAACTCCTACAAGTATTTAACTCGTATTATCATTAATGAAATCAAGCAAGAGTTTTGTGTCAACTAGACGTATACCCGCGCATAGCGGCGGAATTGCCTACCGGCGGATACTTAATAATATGCTAATTGACTCGACGATCGAATCGGTACCCCTGTCACTCAACCGGGTTGACATGGTGGTCGGACCCGTGACCCGTTGACCCGATGGACAAACCCGTGACCCGATGATCCACCGAGTCGACTCGGTGGTCTAACCCGTGACCCGGTGGTCTGACCCGTGACCCGGTGGTCAAACCCGTGACCCGTGGTCTAACCCGTGACCTGGTATCTCGATCGGGTTGACTCGGTGGTCGAACCCGTAACTCGATAGTCAAACCCGTAACCTGGTAACTAATTCATTTGTTTCCATAAGTATGGATTTGGTTTTCAACATTTCCTATATTATCCTATGTTTCTTTAAATAAAAACTTTTCACTTTATAGATGGTAAAGATGTACTAAAGTACCAGACCCTATCCATTTGTGGTTTAAGTTAAAACGAAACACGCAATGGTAGAATTCAAACGAAACACACTATGATAGAATATCAGCTGAATGTAAAGTAACCTTAAAACAGAAGTTGTATGCAAGGGAACAAGTAAAACTTTACAAAATCAGATCACATGAGCTATGTGTATACCAACATTTCAAGAAAATTCATGACAGAACGAAGTAGCAAACATAGATGTATCGATGAATGAAACAAGTAAAGATGAACTATGCACAACAAGTTTTGGAGCATCTGTAACACCGACTATTGAGTATAGACTATGGTTTCTTAATCTACTGAGAGTTTGAAACAGACCTTACATTCCTTGAGGTTCTCCACTACTCTTCATTATCTGACTTGATCTCCAGGTCCTCGAGGTTCTCACTAACTCCATCAACAGCCTTGTTCTGTTCACCTGCTGTGTTATATATACATTTGAACAAAAAATAATTTTAGTTCACTGTAACATGTGTTGTCTTTAAATCAAAACAGGTAATGGAGTCCGGGAATACCCTTCAGGTTCAACTTAAAACAACTGTGGAGGAAGGGTATTAGTAGCCTCACTGAAGGGGCTCAGAAATATCATAATCTATCCCGGGACGGGTTGTTACTAATTTGATCTTTAATTAAACATAAAAAGTACAAATTCAACCTCAAATCTCTAATTAATAAACTTAGACGATAGACTTACCAACAGGTTAAGCCAATAAAGCTATCTATTAGCTCCACACAGTCTGCTTGAACTCAAGAGTTTTAGGTCAATTATTCCAACCAGTTTTGAGTGTTTTAATGAAAATGCTTATCTGCTTATTTTAAAATATTTCTTCAGTTTTATAATATTTAGATTCCTTATTCAGGTGCTTAACTACTTGCTTAAGAAAAGCTGAACAGTTTAAGTGTTTAGATGAAAATGCTTATCTGCTTATTTTAGCTGATTAGACCCAGTTAGGTGTTATTTGGGTAAAGCTTGTTTTTGAAAACACAATTTTGACCTTGTAATTTTGAAAACACAAATAAGCTTATTGCTAGCTATCTCAAAACAAACACTCGCAGCATCTTACTACATTTCGATAACACCAATAAGTTAATAAGTGCCTTATGTAATTTTAGCCGAACAACCCTGAATACCTAAATCAACAATTTGAACCCAGTGTTATTAATAAATCATATTGTATATCTCATTTCCCCATGATGTACATGCTAGCTCTAGTTTATTTCTCTACAAAACGGCTTATCAAGCATTCATCCTTCCATATTATGACACCTAACACCAATTAAACCCAATTTCTACAACATACTTAAGGAGAGTTTATGAAAGCTTAACAGCTCATCAGTTTTGAAAGCCCGCCTAAAACCCCATAAATAAACTTGTAAGTAATTTCAAACACTCAAAATCTTGTATTGCATTTTGACAACACCAACAAGCTAATAAGCTCCTGAAACAAGCTTTAACTAAACATCCTGAATACCAAAAGGGGCACTAAGTACTTATCTAATAGTTGTAAGCTAACAGTTCTATTTTCGTCAATGCAACGCAATTCTGCTGGTTATATCATATTGTTATCATTCTAGTACTGCAGTTTATAGAATGAATCTGGAAATTATTCCACATTTCTTACAGTTATGTTTCTCCTAAGTCACAAAAATTTGTCGATTCACAGTTTGGTTCTAATATCAGCAGGAGAGTATTAACTATATGCGAACAAGACTTGCCGACAAATAATTCTTATAACTATTTGGGTGGGGGTGGAGGCATTACCTTCATCTTCTGCAGGATCTGGGGTCCAAAGAGTAAGATTGTCCATAATCAACCGCATTATCAAAGAACTGTCCTGGTATGACTTTCGATCTAGGCTATCAAGTTCAGCAGCAGCGTCTTCAAATGCTTGTTTAGCCATATTACAAGCCCTACAAAATTACAAAATAAATGTAAATTTACATGGAACTTTGGCTGTGATTCAGGTTAGTATGTCCAGTACCAAGAGTAAATTATATCGTCCCTTGACTTTGACTTGTGTGGTTACATAAACTATATTTGACTCTTAAATTTGATATAGATTTGTCAGCAAGTTTACATCAGAACTTAAGTATTAACAGTAGAAATGACATAGTGAAATACCTTTCAGTATCGGCAATTATCTCATAGTAAAACACCGAGATGTTCAAAGCCAAGCCAAGCCTGATTGGATTAGTACGCAAAAGTTCTGACTCGGCAATAGCAGTGGCATCATGATTGGGTCTCTAACGCACATAGGCTAGAGTATTCAGGCATGATGCAAAACTATAAGGCATACAAAGGCATGACAAATGCACAAACAACACAGTCAGGAAAGCAAGTAATTCAATTACAATTTTGGCATGAAACAAAAGGCAGACTAAACCGGGAGGAATCAATATGAGAATAATAAAGCAGGCACAAATAATATGTCAAAGAAAAGAAGTGAAAAACAAAAGAGAAAATCATTTGGATAATAGCAACATAAGCGGTAACAATTAGGCGTATAACGAAAGCAAACCACATAAGGCATAATAAGGAACAAATGCTTTTTAATATCAGTGAGTTATAGATGATAGTTTCATGAGTCATACTTTGGTCTAAACATCTCACATTAGGATTAATTTCCATCGGGCGCGATCATTAACCTGAACTACAAATATAACAAACCAAAAGTGTCACTAAATTTTTTAGCATACATTTCATCGAACACTTAAAACCAGGCATACAAAATACAATCTTTCATCTAAAATTTCTCCTAAACATTTCTCCTAAAACAAACTACAAAATACAATATTTCATCCAAATTTCTCCTAAACATTAAGACCAGGCATACAAAACTAAATCATATACTTCAACATCTACACAAACTACTGTGGTAAAAATGCTCTACGTAACCCGAAAACTGAAACCCCTAATTTTTTTTATACGAATCTGAGATAATTATTTATGCAAAATTGGTGAACCTAAAATCAGTTGAGAGTAAAAGCAATGTATAAATAATTATGCACATAAATTAGGAAAAAGAAGCTACCTCATGATTTTGCGTTTGCTTTGAATATATGCTGCTACAACGGCAACCAGCAATATTAAAGGGTAACCATTTAGTTAGTGTGTATGCGAGTTTTTTGTTTGGTGATAACCTTTTAACAAACCATCATTTGAGGAAAAAAATAAGGGGGTGGTGGATGAAAAAGAGGGTAATGGTCATGTCATCATGAACTAAAAATACAAAACCTCCATGAGGTTGAGCAGCTTCGCCACTCAACCAACCGTAACCACAACCAATCCAATCAACCCACCCTAAACCAGCGAATCCAATCAATCGACATTGTAGTTAAAAGAAACCACCCAAGCCATCGACCAACAGCACCATCAACAACGCCACGCACCATTCACGGCGGCAACGAAGAGGTCGACGGGCATCGAAGGATGTGGTGGAGGTCTAGATCAGCGGCTGTGGTGTTTGTTATCTTGATTCAACGGCGGTGGTGTTTTTTGAATCTGAAAACAATATTACCAACCACAAAAACCACCCAAACAAACAACCAATACAACCAATCGAAACTACCTTGAAACCACCTAAACCATTAAGAGATGGTGGCGGATTCGGCAGATACGATGGTGGTGGTAGTGGCGGTTGTATTCTTGTGAGGATGGTGGGGATGGCGGCTGAGTTAGTATGAGGGTATTAGGGTTTAGAGAGAAAACAAGGTTTGTGTGTAGAATGAGTCGATGATTAGTAGAGAGATTTGAAAAAAGTCAGAACTTAAAGATGGAAAGTTAGAAAAAGATTCCTAGACTTTCCTTTATAATTACCCATATTTCCCTGGATAAGTGTACTTAAAAAAAAAGTTGTTCCTCCTTTATAAGTAGTAGGGATAAATCTGTCCTCGTCCTTTCTTCTCAAGGAGCTCGCGCCCGCTTAAAGTGGTGCTTTATCTTGGTACTATCCGCAGGGGTCGTATCATACTAGTACTAGTATAATCATGTTATAAAAAGTGAGATATTTTTGAAAAGTATTCATATATATAGCTTAAAGAAAGCAGAGTAACAAGATTTTTAACCAAAACCTTTTTGGCCGACTAGTCCACGGGGTTTGAACCCTCCCTTTTCACGAGATTGGTGTGGCCAATTTAGGGTTGTTTACACTTAGCATCAACACATTATAAACTAATACGTCCTTTTGCCACTAGACCACTCAAAAATACTGTAACTGATTTATTTTTGTGCTGGATGTTAAGATCGAGAAGCCGCTCACAAGAAAGCACCGAGAAATGGACCGCTCCCGACTGTGTTCTACACTCCCCGCACTGTCATTGATACATCAGCACCAACATGCGGTAATTCTTTTAACACCATTATTTGATCACTCAACTTATATTTTACTCACTCTCGGTTAAAATTACCGTGTCTAATGTTTTTTGATCGAGTAATTGTTTTGTTAGCTACGAGAAGTGAAGCCGCTGCCTATACGCTTCTAGCTAGTGGATACCCAGATTCCATGGTGCTCAAGATCATCAACCCTGAAACTGGTCAGTATTGTTTTGGGTTCTCGTAACATTTAAATATACTCTTGTAGGTTACTTTAAACTACTACAGTAATATTGCTTATTGTTGTGTTGCGCATTTAATAGGTATAGCGGATGAAGTGTTTAAGGATATTGTGTTGGAGCGCTACCGTGAGGATCTAAACAAGTCCAGTGAAACCGCGGTTGCAGCTTCTTATGGTAACAATTCCATCCACTCACTTATGCTTATAGTGGTTGTCTGCTCATAGATATATAACTTACCTAAATAAGTTGAAATCGCCTTTGGCTTATTACGGTTATATCTTGTTGATTCTATAGGTAATGCACATGAAGTACTGCCAGGAACATCTGTTCTCAAGCGCTTCCGGAAGGACGTCGACGAATCAAGAGAAATTTTTGCTGCAGATTCATCCGTGCCAACTACTAATGGTGGTGGCGCTGCATTTGGTTACATCTAAATCCAGCATCATTAGTTAATTTTATACTTGACTTCTGTTTTTGTAAATGGTATGGTTACGAAAATGTTTTGCCTCCTTTTGCGTGTCAAATTATCTGCTCAGAACTTAGCATTGCAGTTTTGGATGTACAAACATAATCCACAACCGTTCGTTAATGTCTGGAGATACCATATTGGAAATGGTTGATGTCTCCAACATTTGCGCTTCCAATACCCACCCATTGACGGTTATCAGCGATCTCTATTGTTTTTCAATGATCGACTTACTCTTAGGCCGCTCCTTCCATCTACTAAGGTAAATTACAATTTTCCATGTCGTTTTTGTTTCCTTGCTGAACTAAAACTCAGAAACTTTGAATATGGAAACCTGATACTGAATGGATTCGGTTCTTCCTATACTTTAGTGTTGGTAATATATAGCTATGCCCTCAAAGTTTAAATATGTCAAACATGTCTAATCAAGCGATGAAAACTTTATAGGAACAATATGGAAACCTGATACTGATACTGAATGGATTTGGTTCTTCCTGTACGTTAGTTTTGGTAATATATAGCTACGCCCTCAAAGTCTAAATATGATGTCAAACATGTCTGATCAAGCGATGAAAACTTTATAGGAACTAAGAAATGTAAAAGTACAATTGTATTCGGCTGCAAAACATTTTAAAGATTCCTACAAGAACGACCAGAAACTAGTGCTTCAATGTGATATTGTTGTGTTTGATTTTATTATCTAATGTCTCTAAACGTTATTTGTTGTTTGGAAGTCAACAAACCTCTTATTAAAACCATCGACAATTTGGGCTCTGTGACGTAAGTCAACAAGTTTTTAGATACAAATGTAAGCGAAATTTTCAGAACCAAGCTACGAGTCTTACGCATTGAACAGGTGATTAGTTAACCTGAATACTTGGATAGCACAAACCAGTTGGATTCTACTGTATTTAAAAAGGGTCAAATAAAGAGATTCTATAAGGGAAACGGGTCAAACAGGTTGAAGACGGTGCAAAACTTAATTTAATACATCAACCCTCCTAAGTCGATTATCCAAAAAACCAGATTATTATAAATTTCTGGAATAATAATTAAAACTAGCACATTAATCATAACTCGAAATGGGTCAGATACGCTCTTTGGCAGCGTGATTCTTTTAAGGCATCAATTGTGTTCTAACGCTACTCAAAAAGAGGTTTAGCACTCTAAGACGCTCTTGAATAAGATTTTATCAATGGTCACATGGGTTCAGCATGGTATGATTGGCTTCCATGATAAGACTTCATCTTCTTAAACCGATGCCATTGACTACTTATATGATTATATCTTACCTTTTTTGCAAAATGATAACAATCTTTTAGATCTAATTTATCATTTTTGGTCAAATATGATTTTGACAATACTAATACTCTTCTTCTGCCTCGCCTTCGAAGCATCATATGTCACAAAATCATGTTATACAAAATTAACAAGACTTTAGTCAACTTGAGCTCTTTCTCGGATGTCATCTTCAAAATAACATCTCCTTCGCCCTTGATATCAGCAGTTGCAGAGTTGCCATGTACAACTTCTCTCCATTGTCAACCGCTCTGAAAGAGTGAAACATACTCTTGTCAGCACACACATGACGGGTTGCCCCAGTATCAACCCACCAATCATTATTATTAGAACCTACCAGGTTAACTTCAGAGATCATGGTAACGACATCAGACACCATAGCAATCATGTCCACATTATCATTCACCATATTAGCCTCGCGTGGAGTCACCCGCTTTGGCGCTTTGCAATTAGCAGCACGATGACCTGGCTTGTCACAGTTGAAGCAATTTCCTTGGAACTTCTGCTTCGCAATTCCAGCCTTAGGAGCAAGGTACTCAGACTTCCCTTTGCTCTTCTTGTCATTCTTCCCTTTTCCAAAGCTCTTTCCTTTAGACTTTGAAGAAGACGAACCATGCTCAACCATATTTGCCTTGGCAGAATCAGGTGTATAAGTGTTTTTCTGAGCCAGCTTGTTGTCCTCTTCAATACGAAGACGAACAACCAAGTCTTCAACAGTCATCTCCTTTCGCTTATGCTTCAAGTAGTTTTTAAATTCTACCCAGCTTGGAGGTAACTTTTCAATGATAGCAGCAACTTGAAAAGTTTCACTCAAAGTCATACCCTCAGCATGAATGTCGTGTAGCAAAACCTGCAGATCTTGAACCTGAGTTATCACACTCTTTGAATCAACCATCTTGTAATCCAAAAAGCGAGCTACCACGAACTTCTTTGTACCAGCATTCTCAGTTTTGTACTTGCGTTCCAACGACTCCCATAATTCTTTGGCAGTCTTAGTCTTGCAGTACACATTGTACAAAGAGTCCACCAAACCATTCAGAATATAGTTGTGACACAAGAAGTCTGAATGTTTCCATGCTTCAACAGCTTGCACGGCTTGTTGATTTTCGGGTACACCTTCTTTAGGAGGTTCCACCTGAGGTACAGTCTCCTTTAAGAACTTCGCAAGGTTCAAAGTAGTGAGATAGAAGAACATCTTCTGCTGCCACCTCTTAAAATTCTGTCCATTGATTTTTTCTGGTTTTTCAGCATGATTAGCAACTGTGTGGGGAACTGGCGCACCAGTTACATTCACAGTAGTAGTTGCAGGAGTTACAGGAGTTACAGGAGTGCTGGTAGACATCCTGAAAGATCAAACAAGATCAAAACACAAACAGTTAGACAACTGTTATAAATCTGTATATAAGAAATTCAATCGTGATCTCTATATACTTATAGTGGATCTGCTTCAAAGAAACTCAATCTTGGTTTCAATGAATCAGATGTAATTATCAAACGTATCAGTTTAACAGAAACACAATCTTGGTTTCAATAAACTGATTAGAACAACTGCTAAAAAAAAACCTTAACTGTTAATTAAAATCTGTAAATTAAAACTGATTTCCAGTGAAACTCAATCCTGGTTTCGGTAGAAACAGTTTATAAATAAATCTGATAAAATTATTAATCCGATTTAATAAAAGTTTTAATTCTGTTAAACAGAATCTGTTTTAAGATTGTGGGAAACGGTGTATACTTTTATTAAAACAATAATAAAATTAATAGAAAACAAAGAACAGAATTAAATAACACATAAAATTGAAAGCAGTAAAAGTAAGACGAGACACGTGTTTAACACGCTTCCCTTAAAACAGATTCTCCGTCTGTTTCCCAGGGTACAACGTCCAAAGCTGTTGTACAGCCGGACTAGACAAACTTGCCTGAAAGATCACAGAAGCCTTCTGCGTTTCTGATCGAGAACTGCTGGAAAAATCGTCTGGTAATGGAGTATGAAAAGCTGCGTTTTTCTGATCATTAAACTGAATGAGACAGATTTATTATATAGTGAAAATTTGCCTTGGTCACCAAGACAAAATATTCTGTTCCATATAAAATATTCTGACAAATCTGTTATTTATATAACACGATTTGCAAATCAATTATAAACACAAATTTATTCTAAATCTATTCTTAAAATAGATTACAGAATTTTCTGGAAAAAATCCGAATTTGCAGCAAAAAAGATACCAAAATCTGCCCGCACCCAAGCCAGTTTTCGGAGCTGCATTCGTGCACAAGTTCAGTAGCTTCGAACCCGTTTTTGGCCTAGAAATCCCACTTTCTGCACCCCCTGCACGCGCGTAGGCGTGGGAGTAAAAACCCACAAATGAATATTGTAGGGTAGAAACTAGGATTTCCTTATAAACATGTTTTTACTTCATGTTTCAAGCGATGTGGGACAAATATTTTTCCAAATATTGTGTTTCACGTGACTCACTTTGAGACACGATATCTCATTCATATTAACTCCATATTGGACATACTTTAGCTCGTTGCGAAGCTCTCTTCGAGGAGAACGCAAAGCTACTAAGTACTACGAATATATATAACATATACATATATAAAATTATGTCCAAAGTATTGCAAAAACCATATTTTGCAAAACATTTTCCAACAATACGAACCACCAATTCCGCCATTGTCACCAGAATTACAACTGCGTGTAGATAGGGCTTTGGAGAGGACCTTAGCCAACGCGGACCTTCTCCAAGCTTATTTCGACAAAATCGATAAGTTCTTACAAGATAAGAGGGGTATATAACTTTTTGTTTGCACCTAATAGGAATTGAACTTAGACGTAACACATCTTCGAGTATGCAAAATCCTTTTTTTTTTTATTTAGCTGTATAGTATACTAGTCATGCTATAAAAAGTAGATACTTTTAAGAAGTATTCATACATTTAGCTTAAAGGAAGAAGAGCAATAAGATTTTTAACCAAACACCCTTTTGGCCGACTAATCTACGGGGTTTGAAACCTCTTTTTAAGGAGGTTAGTGTGGCGACTAGCAACACATGATAAAGTAGTACTCACTAAGTTCTTTTGCTTCCTTTGTTGGATATTTAATTTACTCTTTGCCTTATTATTAATGTTGTGCTGGATGTGAAGATCGAGAAGCCGCTCACAAGAAAGCGCCGAGAATTGGACCTCTCCCGACTGTGTTCTACACTCCCCGCACTATAATTGATTCATCAGCACCAACATGCGGTAACTCTTTTAGCACCATAAACTTGATCACTCAACTTATATTTTACTCACTCTTTAGATAATGTATGATTGTTTTGTTAGCTACGAGAAGTGAAGCTGCTGCCTATACTCTTCGGGTTCTCGTAACATTTAAATATACTCTTATAGGTTAATTTAAACTACTAATATTGCTTATTGTCCCATTTACCGGGGTATCCCGTTACCCAAAAAAAAAATATTGCTTATTGTTGTGTTGGGCATTTAATAGGTATATAGCAGATGAAGTGTTTAAGGAAATTGTGATGGAGCGCTACCGGGAGGATCTAAACAAGTCCAGTGAAACCGCGGTTGCAGCTTCTTATGGTAACAATTCCATCCACTCACTCATTTATATGTAGTTGTCTGCTCTCATAGATATAAGTTACCTAACTAAGTTGAAATCACCTTTGGCTTATTATGGTTATATCTTGTTGATTCTATAGGCATTGCACATGAAGTACTGCCAGGAGCATCTGTTCTCAAGGACTTCCGCAAGGACGTAGACGAATCGAGGGAAATTTTTGCTGCAGATTCGTCCGTGCCAACTACTAATGGTGGTGGTGCTGCATCCGGTGACAACTAAATGCAGCAGCATCATAGTAGCCTAAGCTCAATTAGTTAATTTTATACTATAAGACCTCAATGTTATCATCTGTTTGAACTCGACTTCTGTTTTTGTAAATGGTTGGTATGAGTTGTATGGTTACGAAAATGTTTCGTCTCCTTTTGAACGTCAAATTATCTGCTCTGAACTTAGCACTGCACTTTTGGATGTACAAACATAATCCACAACCGTTCAAAAATGTCTGGAGATACCATATTGGAAATGGTTGATGTCTCCCACGTTTGCGCTTCCCATACCCACCCATTGACGGTCATCAATGATCTCTGTTGTTTTTCACTTATCGACTCACTCTCAGGCCTCCCCTTCCATCTACTAAGGTAAATGACAATTTTCCATATTGTTTTTGTTTCTTTGCTGAACTAAAACTCACAAAGTTAGAATAAGGA
The DNA here is from genome assembly GCA_025667525.1 of Glebionis coronaria. Taxonomy (NCBI): domain Eukaryota; kingdom Viridiplantae; phylum Streptophyta; class Magnoliopsida; order Asterales; family Asteraceae; genus Glebionis; species Glebionis coronaria. Next base: position 698,582,266 of record CM046874.1, on the reverse strand, counting down.
AACCTGCTACTGAATGAATTCGGTTCTTCCTGTTCTTTAGTTTTGGTAATACTAGCTAACCCCTCAAAGTTTAAATATGTCAAACATGTCTAATCAAGCGATGAAAACTTTATAGGAACTAAGAAATGCAAAAGTTCACAAGAACGACCAAAAACTTGTGCTTCAATGTGATATCCTCTACCTTTTTTGTGTTTGATTTTATATTAGCTAATGCCTCTAAACGTTTATTTGTTGTTTGAAAACTTAAAGGGCTACATTGACAAAGCTCTTATTAAAACCATCGAGAATTTGGGCTCTGTGACGTAAGTCAGCAAGCATTTAGATAAAAATGTAAGTGAAATTTTTAGACCAAGTTACGAGTCTTACGCATTGAACATGTGATTAGTTAGTCTGAGTACTTGGGATAGCACAAACCAGTTGGATTATGCTGTATGTAAAATGGGTCAAATAAAGAGATTCTATAAGGGAAACGGGTCAAACAGGTTGAAGACGGTACAAAACTTAATTTAATACATCAACCCTCCTAATTTGATTATCCAAAAAACCAGATTATTATAAATTTCTGGAATAATAATTAAAAGTAGCACATTAATCATAACTCAAAATGGGTCAGATACGCTCTTTGGCAGCGTGATTCTTTTAAGGCATCAATTGTGTTCTAACGCTACTCAAAAAGAGGTTTAGCACTCTAAGACGCTCTTGAATAAGATTTTATCAATGGTCACATGGGTTGAGCATGGTATGATTGGCTTCCATGATAAGACTTCATCTTCTTAAACCGATGCCATTGACTACTTATATGATTATATCTTACCTTTTTTGCAAAATGATAACAATCTTTTAGATCTAACTAGACGAATACCCGCGCTAAGCGGCGGGATTGTTTGACGACGTACAATTAACGATACTATATTTTGAGGTAAAACTAAAATGCAATGAAAAATCTCGCACCATATGAGATAAAAGTCTTAACATCAAACTTTACAAAGGTGTGTGAGAAGAAAATGTATAGTTTAATGTCATACTAAAACATTATTTTGTTTATGCTGATAAGCAATAGCGACGGAATTACCTGACGACAGAAAATTAACGATAATCTATATCGTGGTAAGATGAAATTGTAATTTCAAAGTGTCGTAACATACGATAATTCAATTTAAGATAGATAAAATCCGTTTATACAAATTCAGCCACTATTGATTGTTTAATAAAAAAAACTTAGTGATTGTTCAATGTTATAGTTTTATGTTATGTTATGCGTATTTTTATTTTGTGTATGTGATGTAAATATTTTTGAATGTGGAATGTTATATTTGTACTATTAGCACATCGGTATTATAAAATATATTTGCTAAAAGAATACAAGATTTATCTCTAAATGATATCGTGATATATTGAGATATTATATAATAAGACTAACTTGTCTGTAACAAATCACAATATTTAAGTAAGTGAAATATACTTAGTTAGAGTTATGATATTTAACCTATTTGTAGTATAGATTTAAAAGTTTTTTTTTTAAAATTTCATTACAAATAGAATTTGACCCATAATTTTATTATAAAATGGTAGCAAATTTTTGTCAAATTTCTATTTAGCTAATGAATGCATTTGAGGAAAAACCAACAAAGTTGAAATACTTTATTCTAGGTAACCAACTTAAAAAAAATCAGCTCGATCATAAATGATGATGACTACTTACGCCTAAAACGGTTCCATTTCTTTTGAAACTTTTCTAGTTCTTTTGGTGTGAAAGAACATGGTAACCCAAAACACAAAACAGATCAAAGTTGGTAATCCAAAACACTAAACAACACATGGTAATGTTGTCGTAGTTTTGTTATTTTATAGTATAAGATAATAATGACATTGCTTAAAAAACATCGACATTAACATTCAAACTTAAAGCCATAATTTTCATTGCCTTTTAAAAGTCGTAGAACAACAAAAGACCATCATTGTCAAAGGAACTTATTATGAAGTCTCAACTTTCTTTTGCCACAACCTGTCGAGTGCACCGTCATCATACTCTGAAGAAAGAAACCAAAATCAGTATGAATACGTATCCTAATTGGCATAGAGAAAACCATGGAGAAGAGTTATCGATAGTCTGCTAATGGCGAACTTAGCCTATTACTATGTATAGGCAAATACCCGCGCAAAGCTGCGAAAATTACATGACGACGGATAATTAACAATACGATATAATGTATCAAAAAACAAATAACAACATACGTTACTTGTCACGTAAAACTTCTTAGTATTCTGACATGTTTAAAAGTAAATATTTTCAACAAATGCTTATGTTTAATAAGCTTATTTTATCGATTATCACTTGAAACATATGACTCGTGTAAGAGGCATCTATGAAATGCTTAAAAATGATGTGAATAATGCTATATAATCTATAACATAATATAAATCTTAATCTAAATTTCATACTATATTATTATCAATTCGGCCCGTACTTTATTGCGAAACGTGGGGTTTACATTTTTATAGTATCAAGAAAAGCAAGTTACTGAAATTCAAATATGGCAATAGTTAATGATAACATCCATTTATTACTTTGCGAACTGGAATTGTTATCTTTGCCTAGTTTTCAATTGTTACAAACTTGGTTTACTATTTTTGCAAACTTGGTTCAATAGATATCATAATTGTTCATATTTTCAACAATTTTATCACCTGCAATTTCGTGGATCGTAGTTCTCGAAACCAATCTGGAGTTCAATGGTCTTAGTTAACTTACTGACTTTCTTTTCCCTGGAATCAGTGGTGATGCTGGTAATCGCCTCTCTGACGGATTTACTTAAAAGCTTACTGTCAAATCATAGAATTCGATATCTAGATAATGTCTAAAACATCTATAAGGCAACAAAAAATGAGTGATGAAAACAATACTATTGAGCTGATAAACTAATCAATATTTACCTCATGATTGTAGAACTTTTCTTTAGACTTTAGTACCGTGGCAAAACCAAAAAGATTACATAATGCCAATTTCATCATCAAAAGTAGACAATACAATAAACGGCTGATAATTGTAAAAATAGTGAAAATCACAGCTCCAACTAATACATCATATAAGAGACAAGAAACATGCATCATAATACACAAAGGCGAGTGCCAGATATCGATTAAAGGATGAACACCAACAAACATAATACAGCCCCATAAATAGGCTACCTAAATGGTGCCTGGGATACTTTGATTCTTACCATACACCATTCGCAAGTGTTGATCTTCATACTCATTAGATAGCTTTAGCAAGTGAAAACTTAAAGTTTAAACAAAATAAGCACTACAATCATATAGGCAATGTGGGACAAACCTCTCCCACTATCTTCTACAACATTGACATTGGTTAAAAAAATGAGCACCGATAAATCACGGTAGATGTAGTATAAGCACCTATGTATGTCCTGATCCTACAAATAAATTATTGTGAGCAATTTCATGAGAACCGCCATATATAACCAATAAAACACATGCACACTAATTTGGTAATTCTTCCATTAATCTCATAACAGATAACAACCATTATCAACTACTTATATAACAACACCAAAAACTTTAGATAGCTAATCTAATATTGTCGATAACTCACAAAATGATAATGCGCCTGTTCTTTCCATCTCTCTCGTTGTGCTTCAACTTCAGCATCTTCATTCCCTCCTTCCAAATTACTAACCTCCAACCCTTCGTAACCAACCAACCTACCCAAAACAATAAAAAACAACATGTATATCATCTTTATCTTATTTTACGCACATAAAAATCCACATAAGATTGCTATACGTAAGTTTCAGACCACGAGGTGTGAAAATAAAAATATTACCTCTCCAACATATCTTGGTCCTTTATCTAATTGGCTTAATGGTAAGGCACGGCTGTTTCTCAGTTTAGGCCATATCCACAAGGCATTTCAGCTGTAAATATTCAGAAAAAAACAAAATGTATATATTACCATACCAAAGAAAGTAAACACGCACAAATATCAGAAGCAACCTATACCATTCATAAAGACCAGCTTTCCCTCTATAAGTATATATCATAGGCTCTTGCTTTAAGTCAATGTAACTACGACTCAGTGCGGCTTCAAATGCCTTCAAGATCTCTTCTTGAAGGCTCCACGTCTCACGTTCCTGTATGAGAAAACCAGTGCCATCATCTAAGCTGTGTAACTTAATATGTGAAATAACTAAAAAAAACATGATAATGTTTACACGTTCATAATAGACTTACATCAGGAACTGCTATTCTTGTTGTAGAATGTGGCCACTTTAACAATCTCTTATGTTCCTATATTACAAAATTAGTGCCATCATCTCAACTGTGTAAACTGAGATAAAATAAAGAGACAAGAGAATGTGCACACATTCATAAAAGACTTACATAAGAAGCTGCATTTCTTGCAGAAGAATGTCCAAACTTCAAAAATCTCTTACATTTCTGTATTACAAATTCAGTGTCACCATCTTAACTATGTATATATTTGTATATAAAAGAAACATCGTCTTAACTCACTTCAGGACCAGGAGCAGAGGCCAACATTGATGTAGATTTTGCCCAAATTAACAATCTCATGCGTTCCTGACTTCCTGTAGTACAAAACAGTGTTGTCGTCTTATATGGGAATCTTTGGAAAAAAAACATGAAACATGATATAGTGTACGTTAATTATAGACTTACATCAAGATCTGCCATTTTTGTTGCAGACCCTGCCCACTATAAGAAGCTAGTATATTACTATATTACAAAACCAGTGTCATAGTCTTAACTGTGTAAATTTTTATTAAAAGTTGAGAACAGGATAATGTGTTGAGTTAATAGCAGACTTACTTCAGGAGTTGATATAGAGCGTGTCCACTCCTGTTTAGCAAACAAAACCAGTGCCATCAGTATAAATTTATTAACTTGACAGTGTAACTAAATGTACATTAAAAAACATGAAAATACTATGTGGACAATAATAGGCTTACAAATTATGATGGTATTCGTGTAGAAGGTGCAATTACTATGGAACTTGCAAATATTTTTGATAACGTAGAAGATGACTTCATTGTTATTGATGTAGATGGCGCCATCTCTATAGATGTAGAAGGTGTCACTGATGACGTAGATGGTCCTCTCTTATCTTCCTGTTTCACAAAACCAGTGCCATCAGTAATAAAAAACAATAACAACACCACACCACATACAAAGGGGCAATTTAGGGGCAGAAATAAAAAACAATAACAACACCACATACGAATACAGAAAAAATAAAATCGAAGCATATAAATAAAAACAAAAAAATATGAATACTCACTTTGATACTGCTCAATCCCACTCCAACCTATTCCAGGAAAAAAATTAATTAGCTAAAGAAAAAAAATTATTAGACAGACAAATAACTAATTAGCCAAAGAAAAAAATTATTTGTAAAAGAACTTTTAGTTGCAAACCTTTAGTAGGTATCCGAAGCAAACCATAGATGAAGCAAACCGCAGATGAAGCCTCCATCTCGTTCTCAACAGATTCCATATAACTGAGTTTTTGCATGGATACAAATTCAAAATAAACAGATAAGATACACGCCTATTGAATTCCTGACAGTGTGTAATCAATCAATAATCAAAATCGGAATAAAAAACACATATTAATGTATATACCTTATTATAGACATGGATTATGACAATTGCACGAATTATGACAATAAAACTTCAGCAGATCACAAACATCATATAACTTCAAATACACATATCCAAATCACCCGCAAAGAAAACAACCACCTAACCTCGCCGACGTCGCCTGCCGACCATCAACGCCACACACCATGAACGGCGGCAACGAAGAAGCCAACGGCAACGAAGTAGGTTGTGGCCTGTGGTTATGTGGTGTGGTTATGTGGTATGAACCACAAAGAATAAATACCTAAATCACATGAGATGAGATATCATAAGCCAACGCGTGATGATCTGTGGTGGCAGATGTGATGGCGGCTGCCACTTTTAGAGAGAGAGAGATGGAGGCCGTGTATTTTATTTTTAGGGTTTTAGAGAGAAAGATGGAGGCTGCGACATTTGTGTGTGTGTTTTTTCAGTTATATCATCGAAGTTTTCAAAAAGTCAGAAGTTAAAGATGGTAATATAGGAAAAATATTCCTATGTTTCCTTGATTATTTCCTAGTTTCCTTGGATAAGTGTACTTAAAAACAAAGTCCTATATCCTTTATAACTAGTAGGGATTTATCATTTTTGGTCAAATATGATTTTGACGACACTAATAGTAATACTCTTCTTCTGCCTCGCCTTCGAAGCATCATATGTCACAAAATCATGTTATACAAAATTAACAAGAATCGATTTAACGTTGAAAGATATCTGTTACGATAAGGACTACTTGAGGCAGTCAATCTCCAAGAAATAGATTAAGGATTAGAGGGATAAGGCCCTTAGAGCGGGCAAGACTCCAAGAAAGCTAGAGAGAAAAGGACTTGAAACTATGTTTCTTTTTCATTCATTCATATACATTGCATAACCAGAATACACTTAAATACTAAAAGAAACATGTGATGATATCCTAATTTTTAGGAAGTAAACCTTAAACGTGGGAACTAATAACTACATAAACTTGCATGTAACAAAAAAGCTAATTGTGGTTCCTACATTAGTGCATGTAGTGGAGTAACTGTACGTCAAGGCAAGTTAACATGTGATGGTCTTCATGCACGTATCAATATCATACCCGAATCCATGGAACCACGTGTACGATTCCACCGTAAAGATGCAACGAAAACAACAACTCCATGTGGAACCCGAATTCAAAACCGATCAGCTATCTATAATATCAAAAGAAGTCCAATATGTTACAGGAGAAAAAGAAAACAAAATTCGGAAGCCTTACTCTACATCATGGCAGAGTACACCAGACCAAACTGCACAAGAGTGTGAGCTTGGCAGGAAAATTAGTTAGCCTGCATAAAAGTAGAAAGCAAATAACACTTAAATAAGTGTCTATGGGTGGACATGTATCTTTTATAAAAATGTATTGTCATGAAGTCAATCCTTTGTATGTTAAAGACTTATTATGACTCAGAACTATAGTTTGTGTTTCGACAAAATCACTCAAAGGTGTCGTCGAGATAGCTTTAATAAGCACGTTATGATATCGCAACAGAAACGAATATTGATAATATTCTGTCTGGAAGTGTTCTACATGTACAATTGTAGTAGCTTGGTTATGATATGATCATGATATGAAATGCCTAATGCATTATGCAGTTATCCCAAGTTAAAAAAGCAAACATGGTTTAATTGTTTAAACTTTAAACCATCTGCAATTACTTATAATTCAAACTAAAAGTGAATTTCAATTCAAATATCCTATTTACATTCCTGAGATCTTGTGAAACCGGATTTTGATTTACTTAACGTGTTCCAATTGTAGCACCTTTGTTCATGGCATAAGAAGTGCTCATACCTAACAGATAAGAGTTTAATGGTCATTTGAAGTGGTCCATATGGTGGTACAGAACCAAAGAACAATATGATTTTGACAACACCTACACTTCTCTATTAGCGCCTTCGAAGCATAATGTGTGGCTTAATCAAATTGAGGACAAGTAACACGGATTAGTTTAAACAGAGGAATCGGGGTGTAGAGATATCATACCCGAATCGATGGATCTGCATCCGGCAGATCCATTACAAACAACTCCTGCAAAAACAAACCTAATCAGCTAACTATTCTGAACTTATGCTCTAAATGACGGCAGAGTGAATACTTTACCTAAAAGGGTATATGGCTGCACAAGGGTGTAGGCGTAGTTTATATATGGATTTGGCATCTAGGGTTACATGTGATGTAAATTTACACTAATGGGCCTGGCTGGCATCTAGGGTTTACATGTGATGTAAATTGACAATAATGGGCCTGGCATGAAAAGTTAGCCTGCATAAACATACACATGTGACACCAGTTACTCCATTATCTATGCTTTTGGAAATATACGAAATAAACATAAACGTACGAGCATTTTCGACCGTCGATCGGATTAGACCGAATTATTTTGGTTCGGTCCGCGATTGAGGGTTTCAGATCGTTTTAGCTTTTGGTCCGATCTGTCCAATCGATCTTATCAAAACCCCATCAATTATACTTAATAGAACTGGATCAGGGTGGGTCCCGGGGGTCCCGGGACACCCGTGGATTTTTGATGCGTAGTGTTAAATTTGTTTAAAAAAACCTCGATTTTTGTTAGATTTGTGTTAAATGCATCTGGTCCTTAAAAGCGTTGTGTGTAGTATTGTACATTTTATTATAAGTGCACCTGGTCGTTTTGTCTCCTGGTTCCGTCCCTGCGAAGAGCGCACTGGACTGGACCAACCCGGACCAGACCGAACCAACTTGGACAATTTCGATTCAGTCCTCGGTCCAAGGTTTTAGACCTTTCGATTTTGAGTCTATCTAGTCCGATCCAGTCGGCACTATGCTTATTTTATGGGAATGACATAAAAAAGAAGATTACAGTATTATATAGCCTATAATAAAACAATTGATCCATTTTTTTAATGGATTAGGTTTTCCGGGCTAATACAGTAACCCCACAAGCCCATATAATAGAAGTTGATGATTATAAATAGTCATGACAACACATCGAAATTGCATGCTAAAAATTTGGTTTATTACTCCACCACGAACCCTAATACTCGTAATTTATTTATCCCAAAGTGCGTCAAGTAATCATCGATGGAAATAAGAAAATTAACAGTATACGAACCACCAATTCCGCCACTGTCACCAGAATTACAACGGCGTGTAGATAGGGCTTTGGAGAGGACCTTAGCTAACGCGGACCTCATCCAAGCTTATTTCGACAAAATTGACAAATTTTTACAAGATAAGATGGGTATATAATTTTTTTGTTGTTGTTTGCACATAATACGAGTTGAACTTGAGACCTGACACATCTTTGAGTGACTAGTTTTTTTTTAGGTTTATTTATGTGCATACTACTAGTATAATCATGTTATAAAAAGTGACATATTTTTTTAAAGTATTCATATATTTAGCTTAAAGAAAGCAGATTAATAAGGTTTTTAACCAAACACCTTTTTGGCCGACTAGTCCACGGGGTTTGAACCCTCCCTTTTCACGAGATTGGTGTGGCCAATTTAGGGTTGTTTACACTTAGCATGAACACATTATAAACTAATACGTCCTTTTGCCACTAGACCACTCAAAAATACTACGTAGTAATTGATTTATTTTTGTGCTGGATATGAAGATCGAGAAGCCGCTCACAAGAAAGCGCCGAGAATTGGACCGCTCCCGACTGTGTTCTACACTCCCCGCACTGTCATTGATACATCAGCACCAACATGCGGTAACTCTTTTAACACCATTATTTGATCACTCAACTTATATTTTACTCACTCTCGGTTAAAATTACCGTGTCTAATGTTTTCTGATCGAGTAATTGTTTTGTTAGCTACGAGAAGTGAAGCCGCTGCCTATACGCTTCTAGCTAGTGGATACCCAGATTCCATGGTGCTCAAGATCATCAACCCTGAAACTGGTCAGTATTGTTTTGGGTTCTCGTAACATTTAAATATACTCTTGTAGGTTACTTTAAACTACTACAGTAATATTGCTTATTGTTGTGTTGCGCATTTAATAGGTATAGCGGATGAAGTGTTTAAGGATATTGTGATGGAGCGCTACCGTGAGGATCTAAACAAGTCCAGTGAAACCGCGGTTGCAGCTTCTTATGGTAACAATTCCATCCACTCACTTATGCTTATAGTGGTTGTCTGCTCATAGATATATAACTTACCTAAATAAGTTGAAATCGCCTTTGGCTTATTACGGTTATATCTTGTTGATTCTATAGGTAATGCACATGAAGTACTGCCAGGAACATCTGTTCTCAAGCGCTTCCGGAAGGACGTAGACGAATCAAGAGAAATTTTTGCTGCAGATTCATCCGTGCCAACTACTAATGGTGGTGGCGCTGCATAGTAGCTGTCTGGGGTTAGCATTCTGATCATTACCTTAATGTTATCATCTGTTGAACTTGACTTCTGTTTTTGTAAATGGTATGGGTTGTATGGTTACGAAAATGTTTTGCCTCCTTTTGCGTGTCAAATTATCTGCTCTGAACTTAGCATTGCAGTTTTGGATGTACAAACATAATCCACAAACGTTCGTTAATGTCTGGAGATACCATATTGGAAATGGTTGATGTCTCCAACATTTGCAGTCATCAACGATCTCTATTGTTTTTCACTGATGGACTCACTCTAAGGCCTCCCCTTCCATCTACTAAGGTAAATGGCAATTTTCCATGTCGTTTTTGTTTCCTTGCTGAACTAAAACTCAGAAACTTTGAATATGGAAACCTGATACTGAATGGATTCGGTTCTTCCTATACTTTAGTGTTGGTAATATATAGCTATGCCCTCAAAGTTTAAATATGTCAAACATGTCTAATCAAGCGATGAAAACTTTATAGGAACAATATGGAAACCTGATACTGATACTGAATGGATTTGGTTCTTCATGTACGTTAGTTTTGGTAATATATAGCTACGCCCTCAAAGTCTAAATATGATGTCAAACTTGTCTGATCAAGTGATGAAAACTTTATAGGAACTAAGAAATGCAAAAGTATACAATTGTATTCGGCTGCAAGACATTTTAAAGATTTCTACTACAAGAACGACCAGAAATGAGTGCATCATTGTGATATTATTCTTTACCTTTTTCGTGTTTGATTTTATTAGCCAATGACTTTAAACGTTTATTTGTTGCTTGAAAGCTTAAAGGGCTACATCGACAAACCTCTTATTTAAACCATCGACAATTTGGGCTCTGTGACGTAAGTCAGCAAGTTTTTAGATAAAAATGTAAGTTAAATTTTCAGAACCAAGCTACGAGTCTTACGCATTGAACAGGTGATTAGTTAGCCTGAATACTTGGGGATAGCATAAACCAGTTGGATTCTGTTGTATCTAAAATGGGTCAAATAGAGAGATTCTAAAAGGGAAACGGGTTAAACAGGTTACAAAACTTAATTTAATGCATCAAAAACCTCCTAACTCGTTTATCCAAAAAACCAGATTATTATAAAATTTTGAAATAATAGTTAAAAACAGCAACATTAATCATAACTTAAAATGGGTCAGATAGATAAGGTTTACGTATCAATCCAAGTATCCAACCCGTGTTGACAAGTACTAGAAACTGACTTATTTTAGTCCAACTTCAGATTCCATATTCATACCCTCAAAAGTCGATACACATTACCTGCAACCTTTACAGCGCTATTGCTGGATCAGAAACAAACCTTTTGTCTCTTCTCTTATCAGCTGAACATCAAAATTGTTGGTTACTTGTAAAGGTTACAGGAAAGTATCCTGTTTGGTCCTAAAACTGCTAACGACCTAACGTTATTTAAGTAGAACCTTTATGTTTATCCTCTAAAATGAAGGTTGTAAACCTGTTATGGTTTTGGTTGGTCTTATGTGATTGGGACTAAGATATAACTGTCATTGGATTCCATTAATAGATCCTCCATAGGAGATTAGATTTGTTCTCCATATTATAACACCATCATATTTTAGAACTAAAGGCAGCGTAATGGGCAGGTTTGAAAACGGGTCAAAATTGGTTTAACTAAAAACAAATTGTAAACTGTAGTCAAGTTGATCGCACAAACACCTTCAACCAACTTACAAGCCTACACAAAAATCAAATCATATGGACACCTAATAACCATGTAAAAACCAAAACATCAACCACACGATTTCAGGAATCTGATGTGGTGGTGACATATTGGCTGTGGGACCAGGTGCTCCAAAGGCGGGCGGACTAGTGCTTGAGTTTAAACTGGTACAGAACACATTTACTAAGTCTGATGAAATAATGTCCTAAAGGTTTGTTTTTGCTCGCCTTCCTCCAAATATGCAAATATGCAGGCGGGTTGTAATTATTTGTAGCATTACCCTCTGATATGGTGTTTAGACAAAAATATACTTAGGGGTCAACCTGACCAACGTGTTTCAACCCATACTTACGGGTCAGCATTAGTCAATATGGCATATCAAATGGACATTTATGCTAACTTATAAAACATTTGATCACCAAAACTAAAAGTATACTAAATACGTTTATACAAAGATTAATAAAGTAGCATATACATGAAACAAAAGTAACAACTTTCATAGAATAAAGATAGATTCCATTACAAATAAATCAATAAGAATAACATGACAAACAAATATGATTTTGACAACATCAAAAAATATTATGATAACCATATCTTTGAAATATGATTTTGTCACTATGAGTCCAGACTGATATCATATCTTTTAAAAGCATAAGATCCATAATTTGAGCACCCTTTTGATCGCTTGATTAGGTTCTTCTGCGACCAAAACCGAGTGGAACATTTCTATTTTACCTTCTTTGCAAAGTGATGAGAAGTTATCCCGTGTATTTTACCATCTTTGCAAAGAAGTGTGCAAAGTTGTTAGTAGAAGTACTCTCAGAAAATCTATTTTACTCGTCTCGCTAGACTGGTGTATAGCATGATCTACTATAAGTGGACAGGGAATGTAGTATGCATCAGTGTTATACCAGTTATACCAGATATGCTGCTATAGTTTGAAGTGCATGGATAAAACTGACACAAGGTAATCAAGGTTTTTTTTTATAAAAAGTATTAACTTCATTTTGATTGTGCTGATGCAAACTTTCTTTTGCCATATTTTATTTCTAGAAACCATATCTCAACCATTGTCATTGGACTAAAGCTGTCTTACTTACGTGGTCGTGAAGTTCCAGCCTATAGCCAAAAGGTTATTATAGTTTCATGCTTTTCTTGTCCTCATCTATACCAAATATAAATTTAAAGACACTTGAAATAGAATCTAAGACATTGTTTTCTATATCTTATAGTGTATAAGATTCTAGAGTTTGTCTGCCTATGTTTGACCTTTATTCATGACATGTCAGGTTTTACGGCTGCTGTCTGTTTTGTACTTTATCAATATCAAACAAGAACTCTGTGCTATCATCTACATCTTTATCACCAAGATATTTCGCTGCCTATTTTCACCAGGCTTCCATTGGAACACATTTTAATCACGGGTCGGGTTCGTAGCTCGTGTAAAAAGAATCGAGGACGAGTTCACTAAAAAGAATCCAAAACTTAATGTAAGTAGTTATGAGTAACACCTTGCATTATATTCTTGGTGATTTTAACTGTATAATTGATCATCTTATGCATACACTCATAGTTAAGTTTCGATATGAAAATTTGCATAGTTTAATCAGCAATACCTTCCTTTTAAACTAATCGCTTTTCTTTGTTACCACTGTCTAAGGAAGCTCTTTATCTGCGTGTTAATCTAGGATAGTGATTCAGATGGACTACAACATAAATTATTTTTCTTGTGTTTTTGTTTCCAGGATTCTTCCATGCTTCCCAGCTTAAGATACCATTGTCTGCGGTATGTGTTCCGTTGAGAAAGTACTATGACACTATAAAACATCCAAGTGACCAAGTTTTCTAACTCGCTATATGTTTCAATGTACGTTGCCACCTCAGTGGGTGAACGATTTTGATAACTTTATATAGTAGTTCTTTAATGGTCTTTTGGAAATCACAATCGCGTGCATAAACTTTCTAGATGATGGTATTGGGAGTTTGTTAAGAGAGCTTTTGCCCAGTAGTAATACGAAAACATAGAGTATAATATCTAGAATCAGCTCCGGCAACATGCCTCTTTCCATTATTCTTCCTATCCAGACAATTATCGGAAAAACTCCTTTAGGTAACACCCTCTTTACAATAGAAATGTAGCATTTCATGTATTAAGGGCCTTATATAATATTAGTTTACAATAGTATTGTTACATGCACTTCACAATGTGAATTGACTCAAATTCTGGTGCGATTCTATCAAATGATTGTGCCATGCCATTTACAGACCCACGGATATTCGGTGCTCTCTTTGTTGATTTCTGGATCTGCATGTATTTAAAGTTATCAATCATACAATACTATTGTAAACTAGTATTATATAAGCCCCTTAATGCATGAAATTCTCCATTTCTATTGTAAAGAGGGTGTTACCTAAAGGAGTTTTTCTGCTAATTGTTTGGATAAGAAGAATGATGGAAAGAGGCATGTTGCCCGAGCTGATTCTAGATATTATACTCCATGTTTTCGTATTACTACTGGGCAAAAGCTCTCCTAACAAATTCCCAATACCATCATCTAGAAAGTTTATGCACGCGATTGTGATTTCAAAAATACCATTAAAGAACTGCTATATAAAGTTATCAAAATCGTTCACCCACTGAGGTGGCAACGTACATTGAAACATATAGCCAGTTAGAAAACTTGGTCACTTGGATGTTTTATAGTGTCATAGTACTTTGTCAACGGAACACATACTGCAAACAATGGTATCTTAAGCTGGGAAGCATGGAAGAATCCTGGAAACAAAAACATAAGATAAATAATTTATGTTGCAGTCCATCTACAGATAAAGAGCTTCCCTAGACAGTGGTAAAAAAGAAAAGCGATTAGATTAACACACAGATAAAGAGCTTCCCTAGACAGTGGTAAAAAAGAAAAGCGATTAGATTAACACACAGATAAAGAGCTTCCCTAGACTGTGGTAAAAAAGAAAAGCGATTAGATTAAAAGGAAGGTATTGGTGACTAAACTATGCAAATTTTCATATCTAAACTTAACTATGAGTGTATGCATAATATAGATGATCAATTATCCAGTTAAAATCACCAAGAATATAATGCAAGGTGTTACTCATAACTACTTACATTAATTTTTGGATTCTTTTTAGTGAACTCGTCCTCGATTCTTTTTACACGAGCTACGAACCCGACCCATGATTAAAATGTGTTCCAATGGAAGGCTGATGAAAATAGGCAGCGAAATATCTTGGTGATAAAGATGTAGATGATAGCACAAAGTTCTTGTTTGATATTGATAAAGTGTACAAAACAGACAGCAGCCGTGAAACCTGACATGTCATGAATAAAGGTCAAACATAGACAGACAAACTCTAGAATCTTATACATGATAAGATATAGAAAAGAATGTCTTAGATTCTATTTCAAGTTTCTTTAAATTTATAGTATTTGGTATAGATGAGGACAAGAAAAGCATGAAACTATAATAATCTTTTGGCTATAGGCTGGAACTTCACGACCACGTAAGTAAGACAGCTTTAGTCCAATGACAATGGTTGAGATATGGTTTCTAGAAATAAAATATGGCAAAAGAAAGTTTGCATCAGCACAATCAAAATGAAGTTAATACTTTTTATAAAAAAAACCTTGAATTACCTTGTATCAGTTTTATCCATGCACTTCAAACTATAGCAGCATATATGGTATAACTGGTATAACATTGATGCATGCTATATTCATCTCCTGTCCACTTATAGTAGATCATGCTATACACCAGTCTAGCGAGACCAGGAAAATAGATTTTCTGAAAGTACTTCTACTCACCAGCACGGATATGCTTTTAAGGAGTATGTCTAACTCATCTTTAGTCTCACCACGAGCCCCATGATATATTCCTGGCCATGTAAAGACCGTAAGTGAATAACAAACCGATTTATAAACATAGTAAATGGCAAGTATATAAATAATTGACATATATCATACCTGTCATGTTTAGAACACTAATCAAAAGCCTCCTACGAATGCATTCCCATTTCATTTCCAGAGACGTTTATGGGCCAACATTTTTTCCGACATGTATAGTTAGTAGAACCTTTTCCAATCATATCGCAAATTATTGTTGTCCTTTCACTTTCTTCCATAGGATAGCTAACATCATTCTCCCATTTGAGATCTTGTAATAAACTTTCTGCATTTCTATAAATATTTATAGATTGCCTTCTTGTTGCTTTACTAAAACATCAAGAACTGTTTTGCATTTCTTGCAAAAATCATGAATCCCTTTATTTTCGAGTTCCGTCTTTGCAAGTTGCAGAAAATATGCGGCCGTTTTCCAGTCACACTGCTTAGTCCATAGGTTTCCAGAAAAAGATCGATGAACTTCAATTGCTTACCTATTCGCTTTATAGCTATAATAAACCACAAAAGTGATTATGGGAACACACGTCATGAAGAGAAAATAACCCTAGACTTACAAAAGAAAACAATGTTAAGATCTAGAAGTTAATATACATATATGGGGTGTATTAAACAAATAATTAAGCCTTGTCACGTACAATAAATGACGTTTACTACATCATGTCCTCGAAAATCACAGGGAACTCAATCAATATGTAGATCTTCTAATAAGTTACTCAACTGAATTGCAAAGAGGTTCTATCTTATTTTGGGGAGATGGGTAATGAATGTGATTTTTTTTAGTAGTTTCTTCACGTACTAATTAGTGACATGGTTTATAAATTATCTAAACTAATTCATTACAAGTAACATGTAAGAACTAATAGTGATCTCATAAGGGAACATGAAAGTAAAAAGAGAAAAGGTCCATACCTAGTTCACATGCGAACCTGATTGAATATGTCCACAGATTTAGCATTTGCGATAAATGCATTCCATTCATCCAATGAGTTTTAGCTTCGTATCCATCTCCCAACAAATTGTAAATACATCCTACCTGAATTATGACCCAAAGATATTACAGAGCTTTTGCAAATCTATATAAAGAGTTGAATTAGTGTAAAGAAAAAGGTCCAAAATTCAACCTGGAGGTAGCTTTCAAGAGTACATTGCAAGGCACACCATGGAGTTCGAATGAGTTCCATATTTGAAGAAATACTTAAAAAAGAAGCCTGAGTAGCGACGTTGGATTTAAAAGAAAACCTTACTTGCTCAATGTCGATAGTAAAACACAATTTGGAGTATTCTAGACGCTAATCTAAGCATTCTTCGGCATAAGTGAGTGCCTAAACAAAAAGACCCAACTCATGAGAAAAAGTGAAAACAAGTATTCCTCCATATCAACATTATGATATAACATCGAGTCTCAGGAAAGTATTTTAATAAAACTCACACATTTGTACTTTTTGTTGCTAGCTTAGATTAAAGAAACATAGATTAAAGAAACTTTCTGTTGCTAGCTTAGATTAAAGAAACATTTATGTCAAAAGTATAGTCACCATTCAAGCAATTGAGCCTCATGTTTAATGAAGAAACGTGTGCATTATTGCCCCATATTATCTTT
The DNA here is from genome assembly GCA_025667525.1 of Glebionis coronaria. NCBI lineage: Eukaryota > Viridiplantae > Streptophyta > Magnoliopsida > Asterales > Asteraceae > Glebionis > Glebionis coronaria. The sequence continues at coordinate 698,565,034 of CM046874.1, read as the reverse complement.
TACCTTGCCTAAAACTAACCAAATAAAATAAGTTAAAGAGGTTGTGAGCTGTCACCTAAGATTTTATTGCCATAATTTATATGCAGTTCTTCAAAAAGTACATGTACAAAAATAGGAGAAACAAATAGTAAAGCCTTGAGAAGGAAAGATAAAAAAAAATTACGCATTGTCAAATTTCTGGCATCTATATATAAGGATGCCTTGTGTCAACCTTCTAAATAACACCATGGGCTGTGTGATCCTAATATTAGGATCTCCATAGACCATTTGAGTCCGAAGTCACTACTTAAATCAGGGAAAGACCAGTCGGGTGTGGTACGGGTTGTCACGAAGTGTAACTTTGTTAAAAAAATGTAAAAAGATTTATACTTGGAACCCTTAATATATGTGTGCTACTTTATTTCTTTAACGTGCGACTCTAGTTAAAATTTTACGATGCAAATTTTTTCCTCGTTTTTTCCTAAAAATATTTTTGTGCAACCTCCTTAAATATCCAAGTGTGTCCCTTACTTAAAAAAAGAAAAACATTGAAGCAACTGTGCTTATTTATTCAATTTATAAGACAACATAAATCCGCTTTTAAGTATAACTCTATAACTAAATGTTAGACAAATAAGCAAGAATTAAACTACAATATAATCTGCAAGCACATTTATAAGGTACAAGATTCAATTAAAATTAAGTACCTCACTCAACTCAACAGCCCCGCGCCAATCATTCTTTCTGCCAACTCAAAGTATAATTCTGCAGCCAAAAAAGTATTGGTCTTGATATCCGTCTCTGTTGAATTATCCTAAATAAGAAGTGATGTGGAGTAGCATATAAAATTAGCATGGATATAGTAAGTTTTAAACTTAGATAATCTAAATTAAGGATCATACATTCTTAACGAGATCAGAAACAGCTTTCTTGACTTTGGATGTTATATTAGATTGTCTACTGTCGTCATTATTGCATGGATCAGTGCAATTGAGATATAAGCTCAGTTTATATCTAGCTTGAACTGCCTCGGAATTTGTATTTTCCCTCTAGAACTGAACGTCGTCAAGCTCGCTATGGCACTCTGCCAATGTCTTGATAAATTCAGCATCTACTGGTGAAGAACATGTGGCATGATCACCAAGGCATTTGTATTTTCCCAAAAGTTCGACCCATTTAACCGGTGAAAGTTTCTAGGATTTTAAGAGGTTCAGTATTATCATGCACATGGTAGACTGCTCATGTGTGTAACCCTGTAATTGGGATAAAAGTAAAGAATGAAGCATCAAGTCAATGAAAACTAGTGAAAAGGAAAAAACAAAGGCCAAAAGGTAAACAAACCTTAAGGGAGAGCAAATCCAAAACGTAGAGTCGCAATGAAAAATCATTGAATTGAGGCTGTTTTTCATTCAACCATAACTTTAAAGCATGCTTTATGTCCTCCATAAAATCCTGCCAGGATTAGCTAAAAGTATTAGTGAGGTGTCTGTGTTATTATTGTACTTCATGACTATAATTATAAAATAAGATAGAGACTCTTAATAGCGTTTAACTATTTCACTTAATGGAAATAGTCAGCTGAATGTGGCATAAATTACTAAATTCCCCAATGCGAAGTTATATTTTCGCTAAAAGGACTTCAAATATCAAGTATCTTAATGAGAGATTATTTATCTGTCAAGATGGAACAACTCTTAGAGGGACTTTTAGTTTGTCCACAATTCAAATTTTACTACTTTATCAGTAGAAAGTTAAACATTTAATCAGAGTTTAGGATTACGATGTTTAGGGTTTAGGCATTAGCCGATCTAATTAACCAAACTCGGTTAACCTATTTTACTAACTTCCTTCATTTGATTCCATTATCTGGGTCGGATAAAATCATATATTTGAAGGAATACCTATACGACGCTATGCAAAAATCATTCACTTTGTGAAACTTAGATCGCTGCCAAACAATACCTTTGACTTTGGTTGTGCCTCTCGAGTGCATAGAGCACGTAAGCAGTAAGCATCGGGTATATGATGACGGTAGTCCTCGATTTTCATAGACAAGTCGATCTGGCTCAATGTTAAATCGAAGACAAACATCAGTGTGAGTAGAAAAAGAGACATGTGCAATGGAAAATACATAAACAGTAATACGAAGAGAAGAAATAAGATAAATGCACATAACATACCAATACAACTATTGCTTGAGATATGTATGCGATGTAGTCATTAAGGCCTTCAACTCCCAAGTCTCGTAACTGTGATCCACATTCAATTAGATTCATATAACTCTATTTGCTATAGGATATGTTGTTTGGGAATCCTTTTATGAAATCAGTGATAGCCATTTGCATCAAGTCACATAATCTTTTATTTATGTCCATCATTTGCTGGTCCCGGTAGCATTGAAGCTCCTATAAAAAGACAAACAAATCTGAGAATAAACTATTTATAACAAAGCCACTAACACAGGATCACAACAACAAAAGCATACATAAGAACTTCACACAGTACCTGATCAAGTATGATTTGGGTTTCCTCGGGGGGTTTTCAAACAGTTCAAGATAGACACCAACATTGGGTCTTTTTGAAGGACTCCTCCTTTTTCGCATTCGCATTGTATTTGAACAAAAGAAGTCAGATGCAATTTTGCGTACATAAATCACAATGAAAACATGGTTTTGTAACTTACCTTTACCCATTACTAAAGAGAGCTACCGGGCTCAGAATAGAAATATATTTATGGGCTTTACTCCATCTATCAATAAAATGATTTATCATCACATGCATCGTCTCACGACCATCTTTACTAAAAAGTTCTATATACAAAGCACTGTATATGCTAGACTTTGTCACGAAACTAGCTATGCTACCCTCCAAGAAATCTCCCTTCTTTCTTCAAACAAACCTCTCGCAAAACTGCATCATACAGTCCTATATTGCTTGGCAGAATAGCTTTAATGATATTTCAGCCTAAACCATAACGTATACATTATCATCAAAGTCAAAAGAAAGTGAGTATGGAAGATCCAAACCAGTTTTTACCCTGAGCTAAGATACGTACAACTAGTTTTCAGCCAAGACACAAGGCAGTAAATTGCAACCAAAAAAAAAACAGGCAAAGTAAAAACTTAACATTTGGTGAATGGCCAAAGTTAACTCTGATGATGTATGTAAATGCTTGATTGATAAATATATATTACCTCATCTTTTCTATTAGCTTTATACAAAGCTTTTGAAACATCAGCCAAATTGGAAAATAGACACTTATGAACATCATCTCGAAATTGACTATTTATAAGGGCTTTGATAGTCTCAATACACTGCAGTGAGTAAAGAAAAACACAAGGTCAATATCTATACTTTTGGATCTTTATGAACCTTTTTTGCAATTATACTAAGATGAATAATATAATATCGATATGTAATAATTGCAATTATGCAAAAAAAAAAAAAAAAACCAACCTTGGTCTTTTGCTTTGTGATCAAGGAGAGAATGAAACATGCTTCTTCTGCATGTGTTGCGCGCCTGATGTTGTTCTTATTTGTCTCCCATTGAGAATTACTTTATAAACAAAAGTCAAACAGAAGAAATTGTCTCAATAGCTTGATTAACATATAAAGGGTATTGATTTTTTGTGATGTACGGAATTAGCAAAGATATTTGTTATAGTAGATACACAATATGTGTGTTTCTAAAATGATGTTAGCCCAAATGCTACTTAAGATTGATTTGAGAAACAAATAGTACCTTATTTTATTAAACAAGGTTTCTACAATAATAGGAAGGTCGATGGAATCAAAGACATGTTTAAGTCTGTGATCAATTATTTCTTTATAGTTGGACTTTATCAGTAGGGTATGGTTCCGACACAAGAATATTAGTGCAGCAGAGTAGGATGTTTGCTATCTTGTAGTTTCATTGTCAGATTTTGCCGCCTTTAGTTGGTTCTCCAACTGTGTCAGGACTTCGTTTAAGTTGCTGTTGGCATCCAGACTTTTGTCCAATTCTTTATACAACCTCACATCTTTGATGGCAAAAGTCACAACATACAGGTCCAATATAAATCGTTTGGTCGTCGTATATTGGACCTGTATGCTGTAACTTTTGCCATCAAAGATGTGAGGTTGTATAAAGAATTGGACAGAAGTCTGGATGCCAACATCAACTTAATCGAAGTCCTGACGCAGTTGGAGAACCAACTAAAGGCGGCCAAATCTGACAATGAAACTACAAGATGGCAAACGTCCTACTCTGCTGCACTAATATTCTTGTGTCGGAACCATACCCTACTGATAAAGTCCAACTATAAAGAAATAATTGATCACGGACTTAAAACTGTCTTTAACCCCGTCGACCTCCCTATTATTGTGGAAACCTTGTTTAATGAAATAAGGTACTATTTGTTTGTTAATGTATTACTCAAATCAATCTTAAATAGCATTTGGGCTAACATCATTCTAGAAACACACATATTATGGATCTACTATATCAAATATCTTTGCTAATTCTGTACATCACAAAAAATCAATACCCTTTATATGTTAATCAAGCTATTGAGAAACTTTCTTATGTTTGACTTTTGTTTATAAAGTAATTCTCAATGGGAGACAAATAAGAACAACATCAGACGCGCAACACATGCAGCAGAAGCATGTTTCATTCTCTCATTGATCACAAAGCAAAAGACCAAGGTTGGCTTTTTTTCATAATTGCAATTATTACATATCCATATTATATTATTCATCTTAGTATAATTGAAAAAAAGGTTCATAAAGATCCAAAAGTATAGATATTGACCTTGTATTTTTCTTTACTTACTGCAGTGTATTGAGACTATCAAAGCCCTTATAAATAGTCAATTTCGAGATGATGTTCATAAGTGTCTATTTTCCAATTTGGCTGATGTTTCAAAGGCTTTGTATAAAGCTAATAGAAAAGATGAGGTAATATATATTTATCAATCAAGCATTTACATACATCATCAGAGTTAACTTTGGCCATTCACCAAGTTATAAGTTTTTACTTTGCCTGTTTTTTTTTGTTGCAATTTACTGCCTTGTGTCTTGGCTGAAAACTAGTTGTAGGTATCTTAGCTCAGGGTAAAAACTGGTTTGGATCTTCCATACTAACTTTCTTTTGACTTTGATGATAATGTATATGTTATGGTTTAGGCTGAAATATCATTAAGCTATTCTGCCAAGAAGCATGGGACAGAGATTTCTTGGAGGGTAGCATAGCTAGTTTCGTGACAAACTCTAGCATATACTGTGCTTTGTATATAGAACTTTTTAGTAAAGATGGCCGTGAGACTGATAATCATTTTATTGATAGATGGAGTAAAGCCCATAAATATATTTCTAAGCCCGGTAGCTCTCGTTAGTCAATGGGTAAAGGTAAGTTACAAAACCATGTTTTCAGTTATTTTAAACATTTTATGGGTTCTGAATGCATTAAGAAAATCTAAGAAAGTTAGTCCTTCTAGGCTGACTTTGCTACAAACGCCACTGAAGAACTATTTTCGTAAAAAAAATCAGAAACAATTACAAAGTTACACTAAAAAAACATTATTATTGGAATTAAAAACAGTTAACCTCCGTATAAAGAAAATGATTATGGAAAATCTAGTCGCTAACCTCATATCTAGTCGCTAAAGCGCGCAACACGCTCTTGATTATTGGCAACTGAGTGGAAAATTTAGCCTTCGATGCTTTAAAACAAAGCCCAACCTGGACAAATAAGACAATAGCTTAAATCTTGTACAGTGATATTGTCTCAAAATATGTTAACCTGGTTTAATAGATTTGATGACAAAAAAATGTGTCAATGTGTTGGAAAATGTTTTGCAAAATATGATTTTTGCAATACTTTGGACATAAATTTATATATGTATATGTTATATATATTCGTAGTACTTAGTAGCTTTGCGTTCTCCTCGAAGAGAGCTTCGCAACGAGCTAAAGTATGTCCAATATGGAGTTAATATGAATGAGATATCGTGTCTCAAAGTGAGTCACGTGAAACACAATATTTGGAAAAATATTTGTCCCACATCGCTTGAAACATGAAGTGAAAACATGTTTATAAGGAAATCCTAGTTTCTACCCTACAATATTCATTTGTGGGTTTTTACTCCCACGCCTACGCGCGCGCAGGGGGAAAACTGGCTTGGGTGCGGGCAGATTTCGGTATCTTTTTTGCTGCAAATTCGATTTTTGTTTCCAGAAAATTCTGTACATCTATTTAAGGAATAGATATAGACAGAATTTTCCTGTGTTTGTGAAATATATGCAAATCATGTTTATTTTAAACAGATTTGTGTGTCTGCTTATTTTAGAAGCATATATTCTGTCTTGGTGACCAAGACATGAATTAGCTATAAAATAAACCCATTCTCATTCGATTTTGATCATCAGAAAAACGCAGCTTTTTATACTCCATTACCAGACGATTTTTCCAGCAGTTCTCGATCAGAAACGCAGAAGGCTTCCGTGATCTTTCAGGCAAGTTTGTCTAGTCCGGCTGTACAACAGCTTTGGACGTTGTACCCTGGGAAACAGACGGCGAATCTGTTTTAAGGGAAGCGTGTTAAACACGTGCCTCGTCTTAGTTTTACTGCTTTCAATTTTATTTGTTATTTAATTCTGTTCTTTGTTTTCTGCTAATTTTATTATTGTTTTAATAAAAGTATACACCGTTTCCCACAATCTTAAAACAGATTCTGTTTAACAGAATTAAAACTTTTATTAAATCGGATTAATAATTTTATCAGATTTATTTATAAACTGTTTCTACCGAAACCAGGATTGAGTTTCACTGGAATCAGTTTTAATTTTACAGATTTTTATTAACAGATCTCTAACGGTTTTCTTTAAGCAGTTGTTCTTATCAGTTTATATTGAAACCAAGATTGTGTTTTTGTTAAACTGATATATTAGATAATTGCATCTGATTCATCGAAACCAAGATTGAGTTTCTTTGAAGCAGATCCACTATAAGTATATAGAGATCACGATTGAATTTCTTATATACAGATTTATAACAGTTGTGCTTCCATTTTCCTTCTTTAAACAAGGAAATATAAGAAATTCACGATTGAATCTGTATATAAGAAATTCAATCGTGATCTCTATAAATCTGTATAGATCTGTATATAAATCTGTATATAAGAAATTCTGTATATAAGAAATTCAAGAAATTGATAAGAAATTCTGTATACAGAACCAAGATTGAGTTAGACAACTGTTATAAATCTGTATATAAGAAATTCAATCGTGATCTCTATATACTTATAGTGGATCTGCTTCAAAGAAACTCAATCTTGGTTTCGATGAATCAGATGCAATTATCTAATATATCAGTTTAACAAAAACACAATCTTTGTTTCAATATAAACTGATAAGAACAACTGCTTAAAGAAAACCGTTAGAGATCTGTTAATAAAAATCTGTAAAATTAAAACTGATTCCAGTGAAACTCAATCCTGGTTTCGGTAGAAACAGTTTATAAATAAATCTGATAAAATTATTAATCCGATTTAATAAAAGTTTTAATTATGTTAAACAGAATCTGTTTTAAGATTGTGGGAAACGGTGTATACTTTTATTAAAACAATAATAAAATTAGCAGAAAACAAAGAACAGAATTAAATAACAAATAAAATTGAAGGCAGTAAAACTAAGACGAGGCACGTGTTTAACACGCTTCCCTTAAAACAGATTCGCCGTCTGTTTCCCAGGGTACAACGTCCAAAGCTGTTGTACAGCCGGACTAGACAAACTTGCCTGAAAGATCACGGAAGCCTTCTGCGTTTCTGATCGAGAACTGCTGGAAAAATCGTCTGGTAATGGAGTATAAAAAGCTGCGTTTTTCTGATGATCAAAATCGAATGAGAATGGGTTTATTTTATAGCTAATTCATGTCTTGGTCACCAAGACAGAATATATGCTTCTAAAATAAGCAGACACACAAATCTGTTTAAAATAAACATGATTTGCATATATTTCACAAACACAGGAAAATTCTGTCTATATCTATTCCTTAAATAGATGTACAGAATTTTCTGGAAACAAAAATCGAATTTGCAGCAAAAAAGATACCGAAATCTGCCCGCACCCAAGCCAGTTTTCGGAGCTGCATTCGTGTCCGCAGGTCGCGCGCTCGTGCACAAGTTCAGTAGCTTCGAACCCGTTTTTGGCCTAGAAATCCCACTTTCTGCACCCCCCCCTGCGCGCGCGTAGGCGTGGGAGTAAAAACCCACAAATGAATATTGTAGGGTAGAAACTAGGATTTCCTTATAAACATGTTTTCACTTCATGTTTCAAGCGATGTGGGACAAATATTTTTCCAAATATTGTGTTTCACGTGACTCACTTTGAGACACGATATCTCATTCATATTAACTCCATATTGGACATACTTTAGCTCGTTGCGAAGCTCTCTTCGAGGAGAACGCAAAGCTACTAAGTACTACGAATATATATAACATATACATATATAAATTTATGTCCAAAGTATTGCAAAAATCATATTTTGCAAAACATTTTCCAACATTACTTTTACCTGGTAAATATCATGACTGGATGCTATAGCACAAGATTCGTTGCAAAAGCCAATTGCTAGTTCCACCACCTTACTTACATGTAGCTTCAGCATCGTGACCTTTGTAAAATCACACAAACTCTTTCCAATGCGATGATTAAGGGCTTTAGCAAACTCATTATTGTAAAGTTTGTCTAGGTATCTGATACAGAGAATATAGAGATCTAACAATTCCTTAGTTCTAATCTTTCGGTGATCGATTGTATGCAACGTCCGACCAATTCGCTCGAATCATCACATGCCTTCATGATGTTCTTCGGGCAATCACCAATAGTACGAAGTTGATTCTTCATAGTCCTTACCAAATCACTTGTCTGTTTTCCTGGCATACTCACCATCTTGCTTGGTATCTCTACGATCGAGAGTGGTTTAAAATTTTAAGAAGATATAAAGAAAACGTTAGGGCTAAAAGTTTATTTATATTGAATATCAACGTTGAAAAGGAAATTATACCATACCATGCAAAAAGATTTCTTTATATTACGATTTACTTTTAGATACGATTTTGGCTTTCTTTCTAAATAATTGTAAGTTTGAGATAATATATTATCCAAGATACTACACACATAATATAATGATACGATACTTCTTATATAAGTATTCTGAAACATTTTTCGTGTATGTGATTATTTACCCACATATATTCTGAAATACTTGTCTTTGTTTTTTCGTTCTTCCGTAAGTAATCCGCACGTTCGGACATATTATTTATATTAAAAACGATATTACACATATTGTTTGAATTAATGAAAATATATTCTTTAGCAATATTTTCTGAATTTAAAAGAAAAGATATCATCTATATCTTCTAAAAAATATTATTGATATTTTTGAATTAATAAAAGATATTATGTCTAACTTTTAAACTAGTAAAAAAATATTACATGTATCTTTTGATTTAGTTAATTTATTTTCCGTATATACCGCGGTCATTGTACTTCATATGCGCTTCTCCGCACATTCGGACCTATTTTTTTTTCTTTATTTTTATTTTTTATCCGCGGTCAAGACATGACCAACCGCGCTCATCCGCACGTTTATAAATATTGTTTATATTAATTAAATATATCACACATACCTTTTTAATAATTAATAAGATATTATTTATCTTTTAAATTTGGTAATAACATATTCCGATATTCTTAAATTTGTAAAATATTACGCATATCTTATTAAATAGGTAATAACATATTACCTATATTTGTCTATATTAATAAACGATATTATGTATATCTCTTAACTTGCTAACAAGATATTATATATATCTTTTAGCTTTGTGCGGATTTTTTATTACGATTAATGTTCGCATCTTTCAATATATATCTAGATAAATATTTGCATGTCTAGTATTAAGTGATTGTTTATTTTCATGGATGTGTTGACAACATTTATATCCGTAGATATTTAAGATATCTACTCTCACGATATGTGCTAAAATATTGATTGCCATGATGACGTAAATATAAAAAACATTATGTGAATATTATTTTTTAAATACGCGTCATGGTACTTTCATCTGTGGTAGCCTGCACGTTCGGACATCTTCTGCCTACGGGGGTTGATGTACTTATCATTCTCATGCGGAATAAGAGGATTGGGTGAACCTACTAATTCAACTTGTCGTGTAAGAGGGATGCAACCCCAACGACCATTGATCATGTATCCTTGTTAGACACATTGAAATCAATACATTGTAGTAAGTTATGCATCCCACACATTCCATGATGGGCTTGCGAAAGACATATTGTGCGCGTCTAACAACTGGTCAAAATCCTTGAACGTTCTTATGGCAGTAGCGGTACGTCACACGTAATGGCATAGCTCATCCCATAAGTTAGTTAAGATACGTCTTATACTATGTGACAATTCGCGGTTATGGCACGCCCATCTGCGTTGGTCCACGCGTTCGGACCAATTTCTATCTTGTGTACGCGGTTATGGTACGTCCATTCGCGTTGGTCTACGCGACCGTAATTTTTTGAATACTTGATTAGGTTTATTACTAATATCGAGTGCAGCACCATTAAACTTGAGGGCTACCAGGGTATAATAATACCACTATTTTCGTGCACCTCACGTAAATATCTTCGGATATATTAGGTACGTAAGAGGCATTGTAACCCCGGTAAGGATATAATATTCGCACCTTGCCACAGAAGTACGCCTTCTGTTGGCTTGTTACTTTGCCATGGAAGTACTTCTTCCGCTGTCTCATTATCTTCGCCATGGAAGTACTCCTTCGCGTGGCTCATTGTCTTCACTTTAGAAGTACTCCTTCCACTGGCTCATTGTCTTCGCCACGAAAGTACTCTTTCCGTTGGCTCATTATCCTTCGCCGCAGAAGTACTCCTTCTGTTGGCTCATTATCTTCGCCACGAAAGTACTCCTTTCGTTGGCTCATTATCTTCGTCGTGGAAGTACGACCTCCACTGGCTTATTATCTTCGCCACGAAAGTAATCCTTTTGTTGGCTCATTATCCTTCGCCGCGGAAGTACTCCTTTTGTTGGCTCATTGTCTTCGTCGTAGAAGTACGCCTTCCACTGGCTCATTGTCTTCGCCACGAAAGTACTCCTTTCGTTGGCTCATTGTCTTCACCGTGGAAGTACACCTTCCACTGACTCATTGTCTTCGCCACGAAAGTAATCATATAGTTGGCTCATTATCCTTCGTCGCGGAAGTACTCCTTATGTTGGCTCATTGTCTTCACCGTGGAAGTATGCCTTCCACTGGCTCATTCTCTTCGCCACGAAATTACTCCTTTCGTTGGCTCATTTTCTTCTTCGTGGGAGTACGCCTTCCCTTCGCCAAGAAATTACTCCTTTCGTTGGCTTATTGTCTTTGCCGTGGAAGTACGCCTTACACTGGCTCATTGTCTTCGCCACAAAAGTAATCCTTTCTTTGGCTCATTATCCTTCGTCACACAAGTACTCTTTCCGCTGTCTCATTATCTTCACCGTGGAAATACTCCTTCCACTGGCTCATTATCTTCACCGCGGAATTCTTCTTCCGTTGGCTCATTATCTTCTCCGCGAAAGTACTTCTTATTTTGGCCCATTGTCCTGGCCGCGGAAGTACTTCTTTTGTTGACTTACTGTCTTCGCCGTGGAAGTACGTCTTCCGTTGTCTCATTGTTTTCACCTCGGAAGTACTCCTTCCACTGGCTCATTGTTTTCACCGCGGAAGTACTCCTTCCACTGGCTCATTGTGTTTGTCGCAGAAGTACTTCTTCCGTTGTCTCATTATCTTCTGCGTGGAAATACTCCTTCCACTGGCTCATTATCTTCGCCGTGGAAGTACTTATTCACTTGGCTCATTATATTCTTCGCAGAAGTGCTTCTTCCGTTGGCTCATTGTCCTTACCGCTTAAGTACTTCTTCTGTTGGCTTACTGTCTTCCCCATGGAAGTACCTCTCCTGTTGTCTCATTGTTTTCATCGCAGAAGTTCTCCTTCCACTGGCTCATTGTTTTCACCGCGGAAGTACTCCTTTTACTGGCTCATTGTGTTTGTCGCGGAAGTACGTCTTCCACTGGCTCATTTTCTTTGTCGCAAAAGTACGTCTTTTGTTGGGACATATCTTTGTTGCGGAAGTATGCCTTCCGCGTCGAATTACTTTGCCCGACCACGTAGTGAATTTTCCAAAGTTTACATTGTTAGACCTTAATTAGGCGGAGCCTGGTCAACTACGTTTAGTTTAGGAAAAACTGTAACAAATTTTGGAAGTCATTATCGAGTGTCGTGCTGTAAGACGGATGTAATATCTGCATCACCTTATGATAACGCTCAAATTATACATATTTGCGTGTGCGTTATCTGTATATATTTAGGTTAATTATGTGAACTATCAATACTTAATGAAGTATATTTGATGTATAGGTTCCAAGGACGTGTCGTGGAAGGAAATGGAATAAAGCACGAAGGAACGAAGCTTAAACGAAGAAATAAAGTCAAGCTAAAGATCTCCCAACACCTGTCACTGTTTTGGGCATATCTTGGGCATACGAACTCTGTTTTAGTTGGTTCAAGCAGCCACAGAAAGAGGAAAGATTTATCTACCACTTGGATTTTTGGTCTAATGCTGAAAACGTACCAAATGTATGGCGTACATTTTAAAAGTGTGACTCACTTTTCCTCGACACTTGGAACATTCTAGACGCGCAGAAGTGCGGCGCACTGACCCAATTGTACGACGCACAAATGACCCATCAAATGTGCGACGCACATTTGAAAAGTGCGGCGCACTTTGACCCCTAGAATGCACTATAAATAGAGAGCAATCCCTCTCAATTTACACACACTTCTCCAATCATTCTACCACCAATCTCCTTTCTTAAAAAAGGGTTCAAGGAATCAAGGATTTTCTAATCCTTGATCATTGTTCTTAGTGCAAGGAGAACTTTAGTTAGTTCATGCATATTGTAATCACGGCCAAGAAGAAGGTTCAGAAAGGGATTCGTAGCCCTCCATGTTCCAAATACTCTACATAAATCCCTATAACAGTGCTAGGTAGCTGATCCATCGTTAAGAGTGGATCGGGTAATCGAGGCCTGAGATCCGATGGTATACCATATTCACGAATCGCCAGCTCAAGCTCATCACCAGTCATATCTGAAACTGTAATATGCATACCGCATTTAGGATCTCGGAATACCGGACATCTCTCCTCCTCCCCGGGCTCGACACCAAACATAGGAGGCACTTAATAAAAATAAAAACAAAAGAAAGAAGAAGATGAGGAAGATAAGTTGCACACATGTGAGAAGAAATTAACAATAGCGGAAAGAAGAGAGCGAAGATAAGAGGTGAAAAATGGTATTTATAGCACAGTGAGGGGACACTGAAAAGACGTTCACTACAGATGCCATTCAGATACATGATCAGGACCGTTGGTAAATTATAGAGGAGCACGTGGACGAATCTAAGGCCTAAACAGTACGCTTCGAGCGAGCGTCAAGTGGTGGGCTAAAAGCAAGCCCATTTAACATTAAATAACCACACCAAACCCTATAGTCTTGTTATGTCGGAAATTTCTAAGTCAATGATTTACATTCTTTTTACTTGATTGAATTAAGACGCTTCTTCAGTCAAATAAATAAATTTAAATCACTAAATTTATGATTTCTTCCTTACATAAATTTGGACGCATCTTTATGTTAGTAAGAATTTATAAAAAGACTTAAAGATATTCGATATAAGACAAGTGTAGACTTAATAAATCGTTAGAATTCCGAATGAGAAATTACGTCATATTATTATATATTATATTCAAAAAGTATTATTCGATTTGAAAAGCAAGGAAAATTACATTGGACCATTCAAAGATTTTTAAATTGGGCTGTGACATGTTAACTTGAGTTTCCAAAGAACTCAGTAATATTCATAATACTTTTCGCATTACGTATCAAAAGAAATGTTTATATGATGAATCTCTTATCATCCAAACAAAAGATTTTTCGCTCAACATAAACTAAATTATGTGGTGTTATATTATATTTATAATTGTTGATTATGAATAGACTCCAGAGAGAGGGCCTGAATATGTTTGGAAATACGAGGATTTTACTCGTCTCTGTTTTATTACATTACTATTTATCAAAATCTTGGGATGAGATTTCTTTAAGGGGGAGTGACTGTGATAATCTTCAAATTTCACATATGTGTTATGTGTTATGATTATATGAATATAAAAATTTGACAGAAAGTTTTTGCTTCTATGCCTTACTTGGTAAGATAAATTGGTTCTCACAACCTTAACTGCCATATCAATATATTCCAATATGTTGCAAACACAATGTATATATCAAATCTAAGTTCTATAAATAATCATATAAAGTACCATATTGATAATAACATCTCAATTATAACTATGATGTCCTAAATTCCATTAGAAACCCTAGAATCCCTATAAGTGAGTTGTAAACTTTAGAATTATGAACTATGAATATACAACACATATGAATAAGTAATCAAGGATTATAAACAAGTTGTAAACTATCATTTGGAAGTATAATCTCATCAAAGAACATTAAGTACAAACCATACCAAGCTAAGTAAAATGTACATAATAGTCTAGATTACCATCTAGAATTCATTTCATGTTGAATTAAAGTGTAATCTTTTACAACCAATTATAAAACTCAACTAAGTATCATACTAAGACTATATTTTTACTTCAAGTAAATGTAAAAATAATCAAAGCATAGAATTTAAGTTAAGCCTATTACCTCCTAGTATATGATTAACCAATGAAACTTATTAAACTAAGTATGTAGACTCTTTAGAGACCTTAAACACAATATATAAACCCTATAATAAGCCAATACAATAATGTAAACACAAATAACTCAAGGTACGTCATTTAGGCATAATGACCTAAAAACCCATATATTACCCTTTTACCTAAGAATCAATGCATAGTCTTTTAGGACAAGTGTAAAAACTTTAATAGCATTACATTTAGGTTATAATATCATCATAAGATAAGCTATAAGTACCCTAAATCACAATGTACAACATTTCAATGCATGACTTATAAATTAGGTCAAAATAGGTATTTTCACCCTTTAGACATTTTTACTTGGAATAACTTAGTAAAACCAATGTAGAGACCCCATGACCAGATTAAGGACAACGTAGGATGTATAAATTGAGTTTCAATCATTATACAAACCAAGAATAATAGCTTTAACAAGGATTTAACCCTAGATCACTAAAAACACTAACCCGACTAGGTTTTCTTCTCAATTTCACTTCAAACCTTTGTTAAACTTCTAACCAAGGACCCAAAAATATTAATTACAATATTTAAACCCTAATTACACCCTAATCCATTACTAATCATATTACTAAACCCTTAATTACAAGAATTACAAAGTTACAAAGTTACAAGCGTTAGTTTCCTATCCAGGTAGCTTTTTCCCTCCAAAAATGATTCAAATAAATTCCCCTCCCATTTTCAAACTTAGGATCAGATCACATAGATATTTTGAGATATTTTCAAGTAGGTGGATAAGCTACTTGTACATGACACATCCTTGTTCCTATCATAATGTTGTCGTAAGCTTAATTTTACCACAAACCAAGGATAAGTTTGATCCTAGCTTCCATGAGTCATTTCTAGACCTTATAAATCATCCCTAGCTTATATTAGTCACTTACATACTGAGATTACATGTTTACAAGCTTAACTTGGAGGCCAAGGATTGAAAAGAGTATAAATAGGAACCTTTGCTTCATATTTTATTCATCTCTTGTTTTCAACTTCTACACCTAAACATTCTGTTCTAGAGACTCCATTGAAGCTTTGAGAAGTTCCTAAGATTAGTATCAATCTTTGGAAGAATTTCCAAGAGTTCTTGAAGAGTTATGAAGAAGATATAGTCCATATGCCCCATTAGGAGCCCTAGAATTATGATTTTCTTGTTTTTAAGTATCCGTCCTTTTAAATAGGTTCTTTTGATGTTATAAGTATTTAATAATCTTAGTTGTAATCTAAATAAGATATTCCAAAAAGTCTTAGTTCATATGATCATCTAAAATGGAAGTTATTACCTAAAGATGTAAAACCCTAGTTTTGTAATCTACATGAAATAATGAGTTAAAATCCATTTCAAAAGCTATAAATCTGGAAAATTAATTTTATTATGATTAGAATATGCTTTTAAACTTTGTTATAAGTTCCTAGATCTTTTTGTACAATTTTGAGGTTGTTATGTAGTTTTAAGCAAGTCTGAGGACTAAAACTGTCATTTTTGAAACTATAAACATTTTGGGCCAAAAGTGTAATTTACTAAAGTTTTAATATTGTTAAGTTTGAAACCTTGAGGTTAATATTAGAAGGTTGAAATTCTAAATACTTAGACTATATACTAAAAAGGGTTAAAAGTGTAATTAAGCTAAACTTAAACTAAAAGGACCATTTTTGCCAAATTTGAAACTAAAGGATATAAAAGTATATATCGTAGTATACTTATCAATGGAATAAAATAATTAAAGTATCATGTTAGTAGGGAACTTTTTACAAAGATGTTTCATCTCGATATTACGTTCTGACTGAGTGGTTGGGTATACGATTAAAGTGCCCTCGCTCCTCAAACTTTTATAGAATGGCTTCTGAGTATGATGGCCCGAACAATGATGTTATAGTTACAACAAATTATAAATCAAATAATACATAATTAATACTCAAAAGTATAAAACTTAAGATCAAAGACTTGATAGTTGATACTATACAAAATGTGTTAATCCAGGTTTGTGTGAGACCAAGTTGTTGTTTGTAAGACCAAGTTGTTCTCTTTGAATGAAATATATATGATTGCAGCTCATACTCTATGGACAAAAGGTGAGTTCATAGCCTCACTTTTGAAAGTTTGTAAATGATTTGAAAACCCGTGAGGAGGATATATGCTAAAACTAGAATACAAGTGTTTTTGTATGCTACCTGATATGATTACTGACACTTTGTTTACTACTTCCTTAAGTCCCTTTTTAATCGTGGACTGCTAATCATTTCTAGAAAATAAGCGCTAATATTGTGAATAGTACTATTTGGTGGTTGACATCCACTATCTAGGCAAGTCGCACTTTCTAGCAGCTAAAGGTTCCGACCTAGGCTAAATAGATACACTTTATTTTGTTAAACTAAGGTTAGTTGGCAGACTACCTTCTTATAAGGGCAGTTTGTTGATTATGATAATGTCCAGCAACGGGGTCCTGAGCACAGTTTAGTAAGACAACTATTTTATGTGGGTGTATAACAACGTAACCCTGAAGATATACTTGTATTCATATTACGTTTAAACCTATGAATTCACTCAACCTTTGTGTTGACTTTTAAGCATATATTCCAGGTAAATGTGACATATAACATGGAGCAGCACAAGGATGACATGAAGAGGCACAAGCTTGAAAGTATTATCATAGATTTTGGGAACCTCATATTGTAAAACTCTGATTTTAAATGATATATAAATAAAGTTGATTTACTCACTCTTTTGAGTTGTTTTTATCATTATGACTTGTGTTCTATGAAGTAATACCTCCAATTAATGTTCCGCTGCGTTAAGATAAAAATCGGGGTGTTACAACCAGCCCCTTCTTACTTGGACCACCCCAATGATTACTTTCAATCTTCAAGATCCTTAAATCTTTACCACGTGTTCTCCCCAATAACTCAAGATCCTCATCGTCAACATACATATCACGGATACAAAGTGCATTCAAGCAATTAAAAGAAACAACTAATTCTCGAATCCATGGAGTAAGACGATAAGAGGGACAACTCTCTCCGGATATCAACCCTATAAGTGTTAAGTATTCGATAAAAGGGAATCTTTGACTTACATGAGACGTACGTGGGGAGTAATGCACATGGACAGTTATGTGCTTACGCGTTAAGGAATCTAGCTCATATAACTTACGGGAAACTAAAGAAAGAGAGTTTCGGTCATCGCTGTCACGTATGTAACGTATAACGCAGCTAAACACAGTATCTAGTAAGTGGTGTTCCTCCATATTCATATACTTATTAGGAAAAGTAATATTGCTATAGCTTTGAAGCTCTCTCTATTAGGGTTTTGCCTCTTCAATTCCTGATACTTTGTTTTGACGTTTTGTTATTTACATATAAATTTTAGGGTGCGTTTGGTTTAGAGGGTTAGGGGTGGGGTCAAAAGGTTAATGATAAATTTTGATGTTTGGTTGTTAAATGTGGGTAACAAAATTGGGATTAATGTTAGTATACATGGCATTTAGAAAACCTGGTAAATTTATTGTTGGAAATACGTTTTACGTATTTAGAGAGGTTTGGTCACTCCGACAAAACATAAGTTAGTAGCTCGTAGTCTTGTATCTTGGTATTAAACAAACAAGGCCAAGCCAAGCCTACAACATTTATAGGCCAACGGCCCATTGTAAGCCCAAGCCCATCTTATGGGCTTGGGTATATAAACCCTCTCCTTAGTTGGAGAGGGTGTGGTTCACATTTGGTTTACACATAGTAATGTGTATGTTTCACTACTTTCTCTCTCTAAGTATGTGTGTGATCTACCATCTTTCTATCTCTACTCTCTCTCTAGATTAAGCAAGATTTACATAATCATACAAATGGTATCAAGAGCCATGGGATGATTGGTTTGTTCTTGTGTTTGTTTCCTTAATTTTCGTGATTTTTTGAGCAAAATATCCAAGATGCAAAATTATTTTTTTCTTCATGTTTTTGTGGTTCCAAGTGATCTACATATCTCCTACATAGTTTTGGTAGGGATTTGGGTGCTTTGGATTGGTTAAAATCACGAATTTCTTACCAAAAATCTCATTTTTTCTTCAAATATTACGAAACAGCAACTTTATTGCGAAATCTTTGTTTCAAGAATTTTCGCAATATTTAAGGGTTTTGATATTGCGAAGTTGGCTTTTCGCAATAATAAGGGTTTTGATTTATTGTGAAGTTTGCTAAATTTTCAATATTGCGAAGAGTGAATTTGATTATTGCGGAGATTGATCAATGTAATATTACGAAGATTAGACTTCTCATTATTGCAAAGATTATATATGTGATATTGCGAAGATTGGAATCTCATTATTGCGAAGATTGATCAGTGTAATATTGCGAAGATTAGACTTCTCATTATTGTGAAGATTATATTTGTGATATTACGAAGATTGGAATCTCATTATTGCGAAGATTGTCTTTTCTGATTATTACGAAGATTGCTTTTGAGATTATTGCGAAGATTGCTTTTGAGTTTATTGCGAAGATTACTTTTAGAGATATTGCGAAATCTTTACAAATATTCCAAGATTTTCAAAAAAACGTGATTTAGAAAAGTTATTTGGTCTTGGAGAATTTGTGGTTTCTCGAGAACATTTAATTAGGGGATTTCATCAATTTCTCATCACAAATCAAGGAATGAAGTTCTTTCGACGACAACAAACACATTTACTTTCTCTCATTGTTCGATCAACGTTTGTAAATCTTTAACTTACCGAAATGGAGTTTACTTCACTTACAGATAAATCCATCCTCTCGGGTACGGATAATCGTCCACCAATGTTGGTGAAGACTATGTACGAGGATTGGGCTTCCCGAATGGAACTTTATATGTTGAATAAAGAGAACGAACATCTCATTTGGGCATCGGTGCTCAATGGACCATTGGTATATGGTATTGTGACGGAAGGTGTGGTTACTCGTCCTCGCACAATGGGTGAATTAACCGGAGATGCTAAGATTCAAGATAAGTGTGATAAACAAGCTACAAACATCATTCTCCAAGACCTTCCTCCAGATGTCTAAAAACTCGTCAGTAAACATAAAGTTGCCAAAGAGTTATGGCATAGAATTCGTGTTTTAATGCAAGGCACCTCGTTAACTAAACAAGAACGAGAGAGTAAGCTATATGATACGTTTGATAAGTTTTCCTATGTCCCCGGGGAGACTCTCAATGATTACTATTTGAGATTCACTCTATTGATGAATGAGCTCAACATCTATGGCCTGACAATTCCTACGTTTCAATTAAACACCAATTATATGAACAATCTTCCTTCTGAATGGAGCAAGTACGTGGCGGCTGTTAAATTGGCTAAGGATTTGCATCAAACCAACGTGGATCAACTTCAAGATTTTCTTCAACAACATGAATGCCACGTAATCGAGGCTCAGTTGTCAACACCTCAAGTTCATGATCCGCTTTCCATGATTGCTTCTCATCAAATGACTACTCCAAACTTGGCATATTCTTATCAACAACCATCATACTTGCAGCAACCACCACACACCTAACAGCAACCACAACAATCATTTTATCAACCATCAATGATGCCACGGCAAGCATTTCAACAAAGTGTTCTTCAACAGCCTTATCCACAGCAACCAACACATCATGTATCACCATCACAAGCTATCACTTCTCAAATGGGCTATACCCCTCAGCAAGGATATTTTCCAATTGAAGCACCACAAGCACAAGCCTTCTACTCCAATGAACTTCCACCAATTCAAGCACCAGTCTTTACTCCAAATGATACGCCAACAGATGTTTTAAACCAGCTCACTGCCTACTTGTCAAAACTTGTTGCTACTAGAGGTTTTCCACCAATGAACATCTGTTCCGCACTTCTTCAAATCCTCGAGAACAAGCCATTATTCAAGACGGTCAAGTGACAGTGCAATCCATTCAAGGAAGGCAAAATTCATATGGACCCACTACAAGGACCGTGAACGCTCAAGCTGTGAATTCTCAAGCTAGTGGAAATGGAAGCCCTAGTGGTCCTCAAAAGGTTGTGACTTGCTACAATTGTCGAGGACAAGGTCATATGGCTAGGTAATGCACTCAGCCGAAAAAGAGAAGGGATGCAACGTGGTTTCGGGAGAAGATGTATTTGGTCGACGCTCAATCTAAGGGAAAGATTTTGGATTTAGAGGAATTAGCATTACTTGCAGACACAGGGGCAACAGATAATGAAGGCATTACAGTCGTCTCTACTTCTAATGCAGCATATCAAGCAGATGATCTTGATGCATATGATTCGGATTGTGATGACATTCACTCTGCCCAAGCTGCTCTTGTTGCAAATATCTCTCACTACGGTTCTGATGTCGTCAGTGAGGTACCAACCACAACTAATATTGTTCATGATAATCCACATCAAGTTGAGCATGAAAATGACAACCTCGAACAACATTCAGGAACTAGTAACTCAAATGATGTGGTATCCAATCCAACACATTTGAGTGAACCTCAATAATGTATAGATTTTACTAGTTGAAAAGGTTCGTTTTTTCGGTGTCTAATCGAATTGATTTCCGGTTCAAGTGCGACTTAGTCGTTTTTGGTTAAAAAAAAAAGAAGTTGATTATCTAAAACTAATTTAAAAGTAAATGAGAAAAGTATTTAAAAACAAATTAAATACAAGTTCAAATAATAAAAGTAAAACAAGGTGAATATTAAAAACTAAAAGTTAAAACGATATTAAAACGAATATTAAAACAAATAATAAAGCGTAATTTAAAGCGAAACAATTAATAAAAATAAAACTAAACGAAGAAATTAACTATCGACTCGAAAATAAAGTTTACTAAATGAAAAAGGAGAGAATAAAACTAAAATGGTACTTTAAAGCTAAACGAGGCAAAACCTAAAGCGGGTACTAAATAAAAGATAAAACTTGAACTTTACGAAAAAATATTAATTTTAAAATTAGACGAAAAATTCAACTAAAAATACGTAACTTTCAGAAATAAAATCGGAATAACTTTCAGATAAAACTAGACAATTACGGAACAAAACTAATAAACAAGCAAGCAGGCAGGCTAGCTGCTGGAAGCAGCCAGCCTAGCTGCTTGTTTTTGGCGGGAAACATGCTAAGCATGCAAGCTAGCATGTGAATTGTTGACTTCATTCGGAACTTTGCAAGTTTCGATTCGGAAGTTTTGCCATTGGTTCGGAAGTTTTTTTTCTAAAACTGATTCGGAAGTTTTTTTAAATTGGTTCGGAACTTTTGAAAAAATTGGTTCTGAAGTTTTTGAAAAAAATTGGTTCGGAAGTTTTTGAATAAATTGGTTCGGAAGTTTTTGAAAAAAATTGGTTCGGGAGTTTTTTTTTTATTCGGAACTTTTCAAAAGTTCCGGTTCGGAACTTTTTGAATAAATCGGTTCGGAACTTTGAAAAGAAATTTAGTTCGGAACTTTTTTGACAAGAAATTTGGTTCGGAACTTTAAGAAAATCGGTTCGGAACATTAACTGGGCAATATTAACAGTAGCAGGAACGAAGAACAGGGAAAAGTACTAGAACACGAATTTAAGCAAAATCAATCAAGATCAACCAAAAGATTAACCCAAAATAACCACTAAACATCAATTAACAATAATCAATCAAAACAAATCATCAAAACTAACAAACATAACCAAATTAATCAAAACCCACTTGATCAAAATCATAAAAACTCAAGAACATGAACAATCAAATTAAAGAACAAATCAAACAAGAAAGGTAGAAGGAGATTGACAATAATTAAAGGTAAACTTACTTGGAATTAAAAGAAGATTAAAGGTGCGTTACAAGAGAACTAAAGATCATAAATTTAAAGAACAAGAGAAATGAAAAAATGGGGAAGAGAGGCTTGTCAAGCCTCCAACAACCTAAACAAATGGCTAGTAATGTCTATTTATTGGGGAGGAAGGGATTAGTGGAAGGAAGCTTCCTCCCCTCTTTCCTCTTTTTCTTAATTGCGTCATTAGGTCCCTCCTTTCTTTAATCTTCTTAAATCTTGGACTATAATGACTTTGGCTCGGGATTTCTTTGAACTCGTCTTGTAATTCTTCAATAAATTATACTTGAGTTCTTCGGCTTTTGGTAAACTTCCGTCTTTTGACTTTTTCTTCGATAAATCTTCAGAATTGGTCTTGGACTTCCGTTCTTTTTCCACTCTTGATCGTTCGACTTCGTCTTTTGTCTTTTTCTTCAATAAAAGCCCGTGAAAGCCGTGTTTTCTCCACTTTTCACCTTCTCGATCCTGAAACACAATAAAAACACAAACCACGCATAATTCTGCCATTTACGACATAAAATATACGTTTAGGTCCCGTTTTAATGTAATTAAGTGGTAGAAAAGATGGGTGTTTTCACACCTATCAAATCCCCTACACTTAACCATTGCAATGCCCTCATGCAATGCTTAGTGATAAAGCAAGGTTTACACTTCCCATCATAATCAACCTACTTTGGCCTTTATTAAACAACTAAGGAAAATAAAAAAGATAGAAAATAACAAGATGCAATCAAGGAAGAACATGTAAAGAAATCTAAGACTTACATTAGGGCTTGTGTGTCATGAATGTTTATCACCCTCAAGTTTCACGTTCCCCATGCCAAGCTTAAAAACAAGATCATTGTTAGTACACCGGGAGATGCAGACGATGACGATTTATTCTCTCCGGTTTACGAGCAGTTCACCGATGAACATGATCTTGTGGATGAGGTGGAAGACGTGCTTCTTCGCGATGGATTACGGAAAGTGCACCTTCTTATTGCTCAAATCGAAGCGTTGACTTCTCCTTCTCTTTCCAAGTCTTTACCCCCATCTATTCCTCCCGTTGAAGATAATGACCCATTGCTGGAAGAAATCGATATCCACTCCATCCCTCCAGGTATTGATGATCCTGACACGGAGGAGGACATTATTTTTGATAATTTGCTGCAGGAAAGTATTGACCCAAGTCCCCCTCCCGAGCACATTTCATCCTTTCCTTTAGCCACCATCACGGAGGATGAGTGCTTTGACCCGGGAGGTGACATTGATTATGCTTTACTTGATAACAATACGGCTTTGCCGCTTGCTCAGCATCTATTGTCTTTGGGGGAGGACAATGTGCTTACTATACCCAACCCACCTCCTGTGGATCTTGAATTCACATACTATACGTATGTTGAAAGGACCTTTCTCCCTTTCAAGACTTATCCCCCCGCCTCTCCTCTGTTGATGTCAACCGGGAACGAGGACAAGGTCTTTGATCCCGGTATCACATTCGAGGCTTCCCCATGGACCATTTAATTCAGGGACGAGTCAGGCTCGTGACTCGGTCAACAAAAACAAGCGCTTTTTGGGAGGCAACCCAATTATCTATCTTATTTCACCATAAGTGTAGGGGGAGCCCCGTTGGTGTTTCTTGTTCTCTTTCTTATCATATGCAGGGATTAGAGCTTCAAAGACACACTCTTGATGACTTTTGACGAACCGTGATTTCGTGTTCCCTTCTTCCCGGTTCTATCTTAAACTCTTTTCGATTCACTATTTTATATTTCTCAATATTAAAATAGGAATCTCTTTAGTTGTCTCTTCCTTAACGAGATTTAAACAAAGTGCACAATGTCCTAAGTGTAGGGGAGTTTACTCCCACATGCTTAAACATTGAGGACAATGTTTATATTAAGTGTAGGGGACTTCTATCGAAGTTAAGTGGCCTTTTCCTTGTATTTGCCCTCATTTTAACCGGAAAATCAATTTTTCGACATTTTTCAAAAATTTTAATCTATTTTGGCCTAGTTGTAGTTCCCTTTATTTTTGCTACTTTTCTCTTATTTTAATAAAATGGTTTTAGCAAGTTTAGATATCTTAGATATATTAGGCCCGTTGTGAATATTTTGACTCAACCCGAGTTTACTTATCCAAGTTCACTCTAGCTAGTATCCTTAACCATGTAGACCTTAATTGGTTTATTAGGCTAAGCATCCACGAGTCTCATTCCTTGAGATTTTAAATTGTGGAGAACGAGAAATGATAGAGTTGGTTACAAGTTTGGTATTCTCTCATTAACTTATGTGAGTTAATTATGACCTTTTTCTCCCATCACTTGCTAATAAATTATCTACAATAAGTAAGGTCGTACGATTTGAAAAGTTACTTAGCTTCTAGCCCAAGATCGTTTAAAAGTTGCTCGGTAATGATAAGAGTTCATAGCCAAGGCATAACTTATGAAGCGGGGCGCGAAGATTGGCGAGTCCGAAAAGGCCCTAACAAGGCATGAGGATTCAATTTTATTGCTGAAAATCCAAAGTGATGTGAAAAGCATTATTCCCAAAATCAATATGAAGGATCAAGACTCACGACGAAAAGCAATCAACTCCCATAAAGATCATGGAGAAGTCTATCCGAAAAGACCCTAACAAGGTATGAGGATAAATAGATCCAAGTCCGAAAAGGAGGCGGATCGTTGTATCTCAAAATCCCAAATAGAGATTGAAGAAATAATCATGAAGTCGTGGTCAACAAAGTTGGAGTACCTCTTAAAAGTCTCCAAGTGAAGAAACTCTATGAACGATGAGAAGACCATTATCTCAAGCACGTCTCTCAAGATATGAAGTATGAAGTACATGCCAAATATCGGCCCGAGAAAGGTCTCAAATCGTGAACCAAGTTATGCCAAGATATGAACTTTTCGATATCCCGAGAAGCAGTTTTAAGAGATTTTTTCCTTTAGCTAACTATTGATCAAATCGTCCTACTTTGCTTTCAGCTTAAATAAACTATCGAAATAAGTCCAACAATGCATCTTCATGATCATTCTAAGACAAAAATAAAATAAAAGAGATACCCATAGGAATAAGGGAGTTTAAGTGATTAATTGAACCGCATGAGTAAATGTTTGTTATGCTAACTTGTACTAACAATGATCTTGTTTTTAAGCTTGGCATGGGGAACGTGAAACTTGAGGGTGATAAACATTCATGACACACAAGCCATAATGTAAGTCTTAGATTTCTTTACATGTTCTTCCTTGATTGCATCTTGTTATTTTCTATCTTTTTGATTTTCCTTTGTTGTTTAATAAAGGCCAAAGTAGGTTGATTATGATGGGAAGTGTAAACCTTGCTTTATCACTAAGCATTGCATGAGGGCATTGCAATGGTTAAGTGTAGGGGATTTGATAGGTGTGAAAACACCCATCTTTTCTACCACTTAATTACATTAAAATGGGACCTAAACGTATATTTTATGTCGTAAATGGCAGAATTATGCGTGGTTTGTGTTTTTATTGTGTTTCAGGGTCGAGAAGGTGAAAAGTGGAGAAAACACGGCTTTCACGGGCTTTTATTGAAGAAAAAGACAAAAGACGAAGTCGAACGATCAAGAGTGGAAAAAGAACGGAAGTCCAAGACCAATTCTGAAGATTTATCGAAGAAAAAGTCAAAAGACGGAAGTTTACCAAAAGCCGAAGAACTCAAGTATAATTTATTGAAGAATTACAAGACGAGTTCAAAGAAATCCCGAGCCAAAGTCATTATAGTCCAAGATTTAAGAAGATTAAAGAAAGGAGGGACCTAATGACGCAATTAAGGAAAAGAGGAAAGAGGGGAGGAAGCTTCCTTCCACTAATCCCTTCCTCCCCTATAAATAGACATTACTAGCCATTTGTTTAGGTTGTTGGAGGCTTGACAAGCCTCTCTTCCCCATTTTTTCATTTCTCTTGTTCTTTAAATTTATGATCTTTAATTCTCTTGTAACGCACCTTTAATCTTCTTTTAATTCCAAGTAAGTTTACCTTTAATTATTGTCAATCTCCTTCTACCTTTCTTGTTTGATTTGTTCTTTAATTTGATTGTTCATGTTCTTGAGTTTTTATGATTTTGATCAAGTGGGTTTTGATTAATTTGGTTATGTTTGTTAGTTTTGATGATTTGTTTTGATTGATTATTGTTAATTGATGTTTAGTGGTTATTTTGGGTTAATCTTTTGGTTGATCTTGATTGATTTTGCTTAAATTCGTGTTCTAGTACTTTTCCCTGTTCTTCGTTCCTGCTACTGTTAATATTGCCCAGTTAATGTTCCGAACCGATTTTCTTAAAGTTCCGAACCAAATTTCTTATCAAAAAAGTTCCGAACCAAATTTCTTTTCAAAGTTCCGAACCGATTTATTCAAAAAGTTCCGAACCGGAACTTTTGAAAAGTTCCGAATAAAAAAAAAACTTCCGAACCAATTTTTTCAAAAACTTCCGAACCAATTTATTCAAAAACTTCCGAACCAATTTTTTTCAAAAACTTCAGAACCAATTTTTTCAAAAGTTCCGAACCAATTTAAAAAAACTTCCGAATCAGTTTTAGAAAAAAAACTTCCGAACCAATGGCAAAACTTCCGAATCGGAACTTGCAAAGTTCCGAATGAAGTCAACAATTCAATACCCAAAAGCCAACGCGTCACTCACAAAAAACCTTCGATCTTCACGAAAAGACCCGGCAGCGGCGCCATTTTAATGTATAGATTTTACTAGTTGAAAAGGTTCGTTTTCTCGGTGTCTAATCGAATTGATTTCCGGTTCAAGTGCGACTTAGTCGTTTTTGGTTAAAAAAAAAGAAGTTGATTATCTAAAACTAATTTAAAAGTAAATGAGAAAAGTATTTAAAAAAAAATTAAAGACAAGTTCAAATAATAAAAGTAAAACAAGGTGAATATTAAAAACTAAAAGTTAAAACGATATTAAAACGAATATTAAAACAAATAATAAAACGTAATTTAAAGCGAAACAATTAATAAAAATAAAACTAAACGAAGAAATTAACTATCGACTCGAAAATAAAGTTTACTAAATGAAAAAGGAGAGAATAAAACTAAAATGGTACTTTAAAGCTAAACGAGGCAAAACCTAAAGCGGGTACTAAATAAAAGATAAAACTTGAACTTTACGAAAAAATATTAATTTTAAAATTAGACGAAAAATTCAACTAAAAATTCGTAACTTTCAGAAATAAAATCGGAATAACTTTCAGATAAAACTAGACAATTACGGAACAAAACTAATAAACAAGCAAGCAGGCAGGCTAGCTGCTGGAAGCAGCCAGCCTAGCTGCTTGTTTTTGGCGGGAAACATGCTAAGCATGCAAGCTAGCATGTGAATTGTTGACTTCATTCGGAACTTTGCAAGTTCCGATTCGGAAGTTTTGCCATTGGTTCGGAAGTTTTTTTTCTAAAACTGATTCGGAAGTTTTTTTAAATTGGTTCGGAACTTTTGAAAAAATTGGTTCTGAAGTTTTTGAAAAAAATTGGTTCGGAAGGTTTTGAATAAATTGGTTCAGAAGTTTTTGAAAAAAATTGGTTCGGAAGTTTTTTTTTATTCGGAACTTTTCAAAAGTTCCGGTTCGGAACTTTTTGAATAAATCGGTTCGGAACTTTAAAAATAAATTTGGTTCGGAACTTTTTTGACAAGAAATTTGGTTCGGAACTTTAAGAAAATCGGTTCGGAACATTAACTGGGCAATATTAACAGTAGCAGGAACGAAGAACAGGGAAAAGTACTAGAACACGAATTTAAGCAAAATCAATCAAGATCAACCAAAAGATTAACCCAAAATAACCACTAAACATCAATTAACAATAATCAATCAAAACAAATCATCAAAACTAACAAACATAACCAAATTAATCAAAACCCACTTGATCAAAATCATAAAAACTCAAGAACATGAACAATCAAATTAAAGAACAAATCAAACAAGAAAGGTAGAAGGAGATTGACAATAATTAAAGGTAAACTTACTTGGAATTAAAAGAAGATTAAAGGTGCGTTACAAGAGAATTAAAGATCATAAATTTAAAGAACAAGAGAAATGAAAAAATGGGGAAGAGAGGCTTGTCAAGCCTCCAACAACCTAAACAAATGGCTAGTAATGTCTATTTATAGGGGAGGAAGGGATTAGTGGAAGGAAGCTTCCTCCCCTCTTTCCTCTTTTCCTTAATTGCGTCATTAGGTCCCTCCTTTCTTTAATCTTCTTAAATCTTGGACTATAATGACTTTGGCTCGGGATTTCTTTGAACTCGTCTTGTAATTCTTCAATAAATTATACTTGAGTTCTTCGGCTTTTGGTAAACTTCCGTCTTTTGACTTTTTCTTCGATAAATCTTCAGAATTGGTCTTGGACTTCCGTTCTTTTTCCACTCTTGATCGTTCGACTTCGTCTTTTGTCTTTTTCTTCAATAAAAGCCCGTGAAAGCCGTGTTTTCTCCACTTTTCACCTTCTCGACCCTGAAACACAATAAAAACACAAACCACGCATAATTCTGCCATTTACGACATAAAATATACGTTTAGGTCCCGTTTTAATGTAATTAAGTGGTAGAAAAGATGGTTGTTTTCACACATATCACTCAACCAAATGCTACCACGGGTATGGAATCTTATGCTCAACATGAGTTGGTAATGGTACCTAAACATATTATTGATAACATGAATGTAGCCGTCCGACAAACCGCAGATTTGAATGCCAATCTAACCACTGAGCTTGCGTCGTATAAGAAAAGGTCAAAACTTTTGAAATGGTCCCTCAAGTAGAGAAAATAATTTATTCTAAATTTGACCAATTTCGTTTTGAAAGGATAGAACACTTAAACAACCCTACTTCATCATCATTTACACCACCTTCTAGGAATGAATGGGATACGCTGTTTCAACCGTTCTTTGATGAATTCTTTACTCCTCCAAGTATTTTTGCTCCAGAACCTGAGATAATAGCTCCGGTTATCGAAGTTGTCGCTCCAGCAACCGAAGCACAATCAGATACGTATACACCTACAATTGGTCAATATATACCCTCAACGAGTAATTCTCAACCAACACTCGAATCAACTACCCATGTCATGCCTATTGATGATGAAGAGGATGATGATGATCATGATTTGGAATTCGCTCAAATGCGTGAACTTCTAATCTTCGGTGTACCAATTCCCGACCTTAATCTAGCCGGGTCGTCCACCTTAGAGGAAGCTTCTACTACGGTCTACTCCAATCCACGGATTCGTGAGCATGACATCAAGTGGACAAAGGATCATCTGATAGGTTCTATAATTTATGACCCTAATCGTCCGGTATCCACACGAAGTCAGTTACAAGAAGGTGCATTGTTTTGTCATTTTGATGCTTTTCTCAGTGAAGTTGAACCGAAGACGTGGCAACAAGCTTTTACTAAATCACATTGGATAGAAGCTATGCAAGAAGAACTTAATGAATTTATACGTCTTGATGTATGGGAACTTGTCCCATGCCAAGATCAAGTGAAATTACTCACTTTGAAACGGGTTTACAAGGTGAAACTCGACGAGTTAGGTGGAATATTGAAGAACAAAGCTTGGCTAGTAGCTCGTGGATACAGACATTTATGGAATCCGTTGCACCTGTTGCCCGTTTGGAAGCTATTAGACTATTCCTCGCTTATGCAGCTCATATGAATATGATCGTCTATCAAATGGATGTGAAGACGACATTTCTCAATGGTGAAATCAAGGAAGAGGTCTATGTTCAACAGCCGGATGGTTTTGTGAATTCTAAATATCCTAATCACGTGTTAATAACCATTTTTTTAGTATATCGTTTTCTCCTCAAATCGACTCGAATTGATTTACAACTTTAACAATGAGATTTATTAGTTTTTGGTTAATAATAATTGCTTGGTATCTATGTCTATTTAAACTAAAATGGGGAAAATTATGTAGGCTAAGGAATATATAAAAATAAAAGCGCAAATAAATCACATAAAATTAATCTAAAATGCAAAATAAAATTAAACTACAATTTAAAATCTAGATGCAACAAAATGAATTATACTTAAAAATATTAATAATTCTAAATGCAAAATTAAACTAAATGCAAGCACATAATAACAAGTAAAAGTGACAAAAAATGAAATCACAAAGATAAACT
The DNA here is from genome assembly GCA_025667525.1 of Glebionis coronaria. Classification (NCBI taxonomy): domain Eukaryota; kingdom Viridiplantae; phylum Streptophyta; class Magnoliopsida; order Asterales; family Asteraceae; genus Glebionis; species Glebionis coronaria. The sequence continues at coordinate 698,534,272 of CM046874.1, read as the reverse complement.
TAAAAATAAAGCGTAAAGCTTTAACCATTTTAGCTTATTAATCTCTTAGATGATAAAGCTAGAAGCTTTATATACTAATAAGCTTAATAATCACAAAAAGGTGTAAACTTTATACTAATAATAAGTTTATCTAAATGAAAACTAATTTTTAAACCTTTAAATCTATATTTTAAAACAATAATAATTATTAAAACTAATTAAACCGATTTTTATGAAAAATATATGTTTTTATCTAATTATTTAAACTAAAACAATTAAGCTAGAAAATTAAAAAGGAGAGAACTTTGGTACCCGTGGTCCGTAGAAAACGCTCTAAACAAAATCAATCATATGTAACAACATATGGCCCGTAAAGTACACGACCTCCCAAAAGCAACAAAATACGGCCCGTAAAGTACACGGTCAACCAAATCAAACTAAAGCTAAGCGTATCCCGGCCCGTAAAGTACACGGCCAACCAATTCAAACTCGAACAAAATTAATCAACCATAATCTCTTTACCAAACTTGATAAATCGATTCACCAAGATCACAATAATACAAGAGGTTAGAATAATAAGTAACTATTAATATTAATTAAAGAGATTTAAATATATAGATCTAAATATATTAATTAAAGAGGTTAGAATAATTTTTTTAGTTTTATAAAAATATATTAATTTTTAAGCTTAAAACTTATAGATCTAAATTAATTTATATAAAAAACTAATAGATCTAACTATTTTTTTTGTTTTATGAAAGTATTTTTAATTTTTAAAACTTAAAAATAATAGATCTAAAAAAACTAAAAGATATAAACCAAAAGTAATTAATTAAAAAGCTAGCTTATAAATAAGTTGTAAGCCTAAGCTTAGAACTTATGAGATTTAAAAAGCTAAAAAGCTAATTAAATAAATCCTCCGACAATAAGCTAGATCTAGGAATATAAGACAACAATAAGCTTGAAATAAAATTAATTATTTCAAACTTTATATAAATCTAACTTATTTGGAAAAAGTTATAAAAAACTTATCCCAAAATAATAAGATACATTATAATTAAAAGTAAAAGAAAGGTAGAATGAGAATTAAACTAAGAGATAATCAATTAAACTAAAACTTGAATTTCATTAAAAATGAAAGATTACAAAGCTTGGAAAAGTAAAATTACATTTATAAAATAAAAATGCAAAGAAAAATAGAGAGAAAACTAATTTCTAAAAATATCTAACACCACAAAATGAGATGGAGGAGGACCATATATAAGCTGGTGGGAGTACATGGGTATAATAGTCTTTTCATTCTCTTTAATACTTAGAGGCTACGTACATTTTCTTGTTTTCATCGCTAGTGGGAGACAGCTGGCCACTTGTGGGATCACACGCCTCATAATTGCCTGGCACACGCCCATTTCTTCTTGTTTTCATCGAAGCTGCCACGTGGCGGGTTTTGATTGGCTAGCCTCAGTTGACAAGTCTACAGACCTGCCACCTCGTACTGACGTGGCGGCACCGCCGCCACGTGTCACCACCTGGTTGGTTAGCCTCCGCTGACAACTGCCACATCTGACATTCCCTGCAACCTAGGACTGACACGTCAAACTAACGTGTCAGCGCCGCCATGTCAGCCTGCCAAGTCTGCCACTTCTGCCACGTGTCGTCCTCTGGTTCGTCAGCCCCCACTGCAACCTTGTAATGAAATGACGGCGCCGCCATGTCAGACTGATCCTCATACCTGCAACAATAACTACATGTCAATGCCACGTGGCGCGCTGGCATTGGCCAGCCGCCGCCACGTGTCATGCTGACGTCATGATAACGTCAGCTGGTCTGGATAGGGTCCGGTCTGGTTTGGGTCCGGTCTGGTTCGGGTCAGGTCTGGTTCGGGTCCGGTCTGGTTCGGGTCCGGTCTGGACCGGCTCGCCACGTGGACCACTCAGAGAGTGTCACTTGGCATTGGGTTAATAATCCCAGTCTTTGGCCAGCCCCAAGATTCGAAACCGGGTGGCTTGGCTCGCGACTCTATTGCCCAAAGGTTTGCCAGTTGTGTTGGCATACCATTAAGTTTATACCCCCCCCCCCCCCGAAATTTTATTTTTAACCCTATTCTTTTTGAACCCCCAGCAGATTTGACCTTATTTGACTTAGTTTAATTCTAATAATAATAATAGTAATAATAATAATAATAATTGATTTTGCACCAGGACGTGTGGTGGTTGATGCTGCACGACGTAAACGTGTCAAATATGAGGCTAAGTGTGCAAATATCGGATATGGTTTTCTCCCCTTCTCATTTTCTTCTTTCGGGGAACTTGAGAAGGATGCGGTGGACTTACTAAAGCGGATCTGAAGATACTCTGTGACTCAGGATATTGGGTCATGTGGTGCTTGTTATATGTTTAATAGGATCGGGTTTGCTATTGCTAGAGGAGTGGGGGCCCAAATTGTTTCTAGGCTTCCCACTAACTTTTTGTAAATCCTATTATTTTAATAAAGTGATGATATTGGGTTCTTCTCCTCTGACCCGTACGGGGATGAATGACTTTGTTCCCGGCCGAGCTGTGATTGATGTTGCACAACGTAAACGATGCAAGTATTTGGCTAAGTGTGCAGCTCTCGGATATTGGTTTCTTCCTTTCTTCTTTTCTTCTTTAGGGGAGTTACACGAAGATGCAGTTGCGTTGCTGAAGCGGATCCAGAGATTTTCTAAGGCTCAAGACATTAGAGCGCGCGCTGCTATACATATTTTCCATAGAATAGGTTTTATCATTGCTAAAGGGGTGGGAGCGCAGATAGTATCTCGGCTCCCATCCAATTTGTTGTAAATCCCTTTTTTTGTTGTTAATAAAAGTGATGGTTTTAATTACAAAATAATAATAATAATAATAATAATAATAATAATAATAATAATAATAATAATAATAATATGTGCGGACAACGGATACAAGTTCATTCCATTTGCTTTTACTACATTTGGGGAATTCGACAAAGATGCGTTGGACACACTTTCACGCATTAAGTCTCTTTCTATTAGTCACACTAATAGTGCTAATAGTGGCCCATTTATTTTTCAAAGGTTGAGTTTTTGTTTCCAAAAAGGAGTGGGAGCGCAAATTGTGTCTAGACTCCCATCCAACTTTATGTAACGTTTTTATGTTATATTAATGAACATAAGGAGTTTCATAAAAAAATAAAATAATAATAATAATAATAATAATAATAATAATAATAATAATAATAATAATCGAAGTTTCTCCATGACTCAAGATCTTGGAGCACGTGCTGCTATTCACATTTTTAATAGGATCAGTTTCGTTATAGCTAAAGGAGTGGAGGCCCAGATAGCATCTCGGCTCCCCACTAACTTTTTGTAAATCCTATTATTCTAATAAAGTGATAATAATAAATAAAAAAATAATAATAAAAAATAAAAATAATAAAAATAATAATAATAATAAAAATAATACAAAAATTATTTTATTTTTATAAAAACTTTATTTTATTATTTATTAATAATATTCGGAAATTATTTTATTTATATTATTTATTTAAAAAACTTATTTATTTAATTTAAAAACTAATTAAACTTAAACAATTCATAGGGAACAAATCGTGAGGAGTTACGATGCGAGGTCGGGACCGTTGGCTTCGTAATTTTGTGCTCTTTCATTTGGTATGTTAGTGGATGATTTTGGAGAATGGAAAAAATGGTCCTTGTTGTACAATCTTCATCAAATCTTCATCCTTAGCCCTCCAAACTCCATTGTTTTGGCACTTTTGGTCCTTTGACTTTATCTTTGACCTTTTTCTTCGATAAATGTCCGTGAAATCCCGTGTTTTCTTTCCTTTTGATCTTTTGTATCTATTTCACAACAAAAACACATACCACACATAATTTCGACATTTACAATATTAATTACACGTTTTGGTCTCGTTTTTAATTGTTTTAAGTGGTAAAAAGATAAGTGTTTACACACTTATTAAATCCCCTACACTTGACCATTGAAATGTCCCCATGCAATGCACAATTTTAAAGCACAAATTTATATTTTTCATCATAATTAACCCATCTCGGCCTTTATTACGATATATTACTACTAATATAATAAAAGAAACTAAAGTACGATGAAAAAATAAAAACTTTATTCAAGGAAGCAAAAGATATAACAATTTCCATTCAATTTATTAACTTAAAATTGTTTGATGTAAGAAACTCGTGAAGAAATCTAAGACTTAAATTAGGGCTTTTGGTGTCATGAATATTTATCACCATCAAGTTTCACGCTCCCCATACCAAGCATAAAAACGAAATCATTGTAATTACAAGTTAGTAAAGCTAACACTTACTCATGTGGTTTAATTATTCACTTAGACCCCCTTATTCCTACGGTGTATCTATTGTATTTTACTTTTGTCTTGAATGATCACGAGGATGCATTTTTTACTTATTTTGATAATTTATTTAGGCCGAAAATAAAGTAGGACGATTTAATTCATAGTTAGCTAAAGGACAAAATCTTTTAAAACGGCTTCTCGAAATCTCATAAAGTTCATATCTTGGCATAACTCATTTCACGATTTGAGACCTTTCTCGGACCGATATTTGGCATTAACTTCAAACTTCAAATCTTGAGAGACGTTCTTGAAATTATGGTCTTCTCTTCATTTTGGTATACATCTTCATTTGGAGTGAGAGATGCTTCAAACGTTGACCAAGACTTCTTCATTTATCCTTGTCTTTATTTAGGATTTTGATATACAACGATCCGCCTCCTTTTCGGACTTGGATCTATTTATCCTCATACCTTGTTAGGGTCTTTTTGGATAGACTTCTCCATGATATTTAGGGGAGTATTTGCTTCTCGTCGTGTGTCTTGATCCTTCATATTGATTTGGATTAATGATCTTCACATCATCCTAGGATCTTTAGCAAAAAATGAATCCTCATGCCTTGTTAGGGCCTTTTTGGATACGTCAATCTTCACGACCCGCTTTAATAAGTTATGCCTTGGCTATGAACTCTAATTAATCCCGAGCAACTTTTAAACGATTTTGGGCTAGAAGCTAAGTAACTTTTTAAATCCTACGACCTTATTTATTGCATTTATTTATTTACAAGTGATGGGAGAAAAAGTTTATAATTAACTCACATAAGTTCATGAAAGAATACAAAACTTATAATTGAATCTATCATTTCTCGTTCTCCACAATTTAAAATCTCAAGGAATGAGACTCGTGGATGCTTATCCTAATAAACCAATTAAGGTCCATACGGTTAAGGATACTAGCTAGAGTAAACTTGGATAAGTAAACTCGGGTTGAGTCAAAATATTCACGACATGCCTAATATATCAAAGACGTCTAAACTTGTTAAAACCATTTTATTTATTTATTATTTTTATTGACTCTATTCATGAAATGGAATATATACATATGATGGCGATGACAAGAGGAAAGTAGATAAAAGAAAATAAATGAAAAATACTACTAGGCTAAAATAGATCAAATATTTTGAAAAACGTCAAAAAATATTGATTTTCCGGTTAAAATAAGGACAAATTAATGGAAAAGCCCACTTATTACTTCGATAGAAGTCTCCCCCACACTTAATATAAACATTGGCCTCAGTGTTTAAGCATGTGGAAGTAAAATCCCTTACACTTAGGACATTGTGCACGTTGTTTAAATCGAGCTAAGGAAGAGACAACTAAAGTGATTACATTTATTCAACTTATTTATATACAAGTATGAATCACAAAAGGCAAAACAAATCGAAGATAACCGGGTACACGGGAACACGGGAACACGGGATCATGGTTCTTCAAAGGTACCAAAAGTGGAGCACGAAAGCATACATCCCTACAAAACAACACATCACAAACAACCTACATGGCTCCCCCTACACTTATTATGGAAAAGGTGAAAAGGTGGAAGTGGGTGAAATCATGGAAAAGCCGAGATTTCCAAGGGATGAAAATCTCTCCATGATAAAGGGTGAGACATAGTCATATAAGGAATACCCCGATAAAGTCCACCCGGGTCAAACACATAATTTCCATCACGAAAGGAAATAAACCTCATGGTGGTAAAATCACACAAGTATAAGTCGAGTAGGGTATCCTTAGGCAACGATCTCTTAAAGGAAAGGGTGGTATGGTGATATGGCAATGATATCACAAAAATCTCTATTCTGGGATCAAACACATGTTCCTTAACGAGAAAATAACAAGAGGTGTTGACATTAAAGCTCAAAATGTCATTATAATCCAAAGTAGGAAAGTCGTCCTCTTCCAAACTTGATGTGAAAACATAAGTATCATCGGAGTCATAGGAAAACTCATCCTCGTGAGGAAATAGGTATTTAGAAAGATATCTAAATCCTTCTCAAATGGAATATCCTCTAAAGAAGGAATGATCTCTAAGAGTAGAGGATCCTCCTCAAAAGTCATGACTTCTAAAATTGGGGTATAAAAGTCAAAAGGAGTCTCCATAATGGAAGAATCACTCATAGAGATATGAGGTGCATTAAGGTCACGAGGTAGGTCATCAAAAATAATGAGATCACTTAAATAAGTGTCATCATTGTAATCATCAAAGATTGGTGGATCAAAAGTGGGTGGGTCAAAAGGTGGGTCGTCTAAACCGAAGATAGTGTGATCACTTAAAGAAGTGTCATCACTATAAGTATCATAAATAGGAGTTTCAAAAATTTGAGGCTCTAAGGGAAGGGATGAAGTTATCACAAAATCATTTTGATTAGACTTTTTAATTCCAAAAGGATTAATAAAAATCTCTTCATTATCATAATTAAGAACATCAATCATATTGACCGACTCTTTTCTATTTGATTTAGCTATGATTTTTCTTATTTTAAAAACCTGTTGTTCATCCCTAACCCTAAGAATTAACTCCCTTTCGGCCACATCAACTAATGCTTTTCCGGATCTTAAGAATGGTCTACCAAGTATTAACGGAGTACGAGGATCCATCTCATAGTCGACGACGACAAAGTCCACGGGAAAAGTAACTGTACCAGCTCGAACAAAAACTTCCTCGGCAATACCAACGGGGTATGCGAGAGTTCTATTAGCTAACTCGATAGTCATGCGAGTCGGTACAAGGTCGGGTAATGATAATTGTTTCCATACCGAGAGCGGCATAAGATTGATTCTAGCACCGAGATCTGCAAAAGCCATACAATAATCAATTTGAGGAAACGAGCAAGGTAACACGAATCGTCCGGGATATCCTAGCTTTTTGGGAAGCTCTTTGAGAAGAATCGTGAAACAATTCTCATTTAAACGAGTGTTAACGAGCTCTACCATTTTTTCTTTCTTATTGAGAAAATCTTTGAACATTTTCACAAATTTAGGCATTTGATCAAGTGCTTAAATAAGGCTAATGTTAACATTCACTTGGGAAATCATTTTCAAAAAGTTGGAAACGTGAACGTCATCTTTGGTAAGCAACTTAGCCTTGTCCAACCTAGAGGGATAAGGGATATTGGGTTTAGAAATTGAAGGTTGAGAAGGAGAAGGACTCGCTTCTTGAACAACCTTAGGGTTAGGCTCTTTAGGCAATGGAGAACTAGTACTAGGAGTGGTAGTGGAGGGATCACCGAAGGGGGAGTAGGATTACTCATTATGACCTCTGGGCCTTGTCTCTCCTTTATGGGCGAAGAGATGGAAGGTCCCACTAAAGCGGCTCCACTTCGAGTATTAATAACACTCACATTAGCACGAGGGTTAGTCTCGGTATTAGAAGGTAAGGCTCCTTGTGGTCTAAGGGCTTGCAACATTTGCACGAATTTCCTATCGATGGACTCTTGCATTTGTTTCATGGTTTTCTCATGTTTGTTCAATTTTTGAAGAACCAAGTCCATTTGAGGATTAGGCATATTGTACCCTTGATTGTTAAACCCTTGATTAGGAAAACATTGTTTTTGATATTGATTATAATTTTGAAAACCTTGATTTTGAAAACCTTGGTTATTAAAGCCTTTATTTTGATTATTAAACCCTTGGTTTTGCCCTTGAAAATTCCTTTGATTTGGGTTAAAACCCCTTGCATTTGAATTCCCTTGAAAATTACTCCCTTTGAGGACCTTGGTTCCTATTTTGGTATTGGGTATTTTGGGCGGGTGGGGGTGGTCTTTATGGAGCTACAAAACCCGGGGGAGCCAAATAGTTATTAGACTTATAAGACAAATGGTTAACATCAACATTCAGTTAAAAGTGAACTCTCTCATTTTCATTGGAATTGAAAGCATAAACTTCTTGTTGTTGATTGTAAACCTTGTCAAAATTATAGTACGAATGTGGTCCACCACAAGTTTCAAAAGTCTCATTTAAAGCATGTACATGTGTAGTGGGAGGGTTATCTCTTAAAGCAAGTTTTTTCACAATGAAAGTAAGCTCCTTAATTTGATTATTCACCTCATTATAACTAGCACTAGTCATTGTAGCCCTTACACTCTTGGTTTGAACTTTTGTCTTGTTTTCAATTATTGCCCTAGCCTCGTTCATGGATTTCACAAGAATATTACCTCCGACGGCGCTATTAAGTGAGTCTTGGTCATTTAGAGTTAAACCATTGTAAAACGTATTAATTTAATGCACTTTTGTGAAACCATGTTGTGGACATTTTCTTAAAAGCTCCTTAAAACGGTCCCAAGACTCACTAAACGTTTCCCCGTATTTCAAAGGTAATGATGTCATTCCTTAAAGCGGTGGTCCGTGATGGTGGGAAAAAGTAGTTAATGAACTTGGTCTCTAAATCCGCCCATGTAAGAATACTTTGGGGTGGTTCCTTATCAATTCAAATCCGGGCTTGTTCCTCGAGGGAAAAAGGAAAGAGCAACAAACGTATTGCCTCTTGAGTCACCTCATTATATTTCACCGTATTAGTCAAATGGATGAATCTCTTAATATGATCATGGGGTCATCTTGGGAACGACCCAAAAATGGTGTAGCGGAAACCATTTGAATAAAACCCGTTTTAATTTCAAAATTATTTGCTCCAATTGCGGGGACAACGATAGCGTCATTGTTTCCCTCAACGTGAGATTGTAAAATCTCAATCATAGGACGATTATTCGTTGCCATAGTATCGATGTCGAAAGCAAGATTCTCGGTATCGGCTTGATTGGCGGTCTTTTTGTTCTTCTTCTCTTTTTGGAAGAATTAGAAGTATTTGGTACAACACTCGGTATGTGTGCACGCGCGCGAGTGCACATACAACTAAACACGAGGAATGAGGTAGGATACCTCGATCGACTTTGAGAGGAAATGGATTATCCCTCTCGAGGTTCAATATGAAAAAGCTACAAAAAATATATATGTAATACTACTTGGGCGGAAAAACCCTCGATCAGCCTTCCTTCTCAAAATACTCACAAGTGAATGGGGGGAATGAGGTGGCGTGAAGCACTTAAGTACCTAGCTTCCCTTAGACGGCCTTTTATAGCACGTCGCCTTTCTATTCACCTTAAAGTTCGTATTTTTTTTGAATTAGTGCTTAACGAAAGTATTTATCTATTTTTGCCTTTATTTTTGTTTGATCGATACACGTATAAGAAACTGGAACGCCTCCAAATACGAGGTATTACAAGCAATACTTATGGAAATATTGTATATTGAGGTTCTTATACGTAATATCTATAGCAAAAGAAAAATCTTTTTGTATTTTTTTTAAAGAAAAATATATTCACAATAAAAATCAAGATAAATCGAAATAAGAAAAATAGTAATAGTACTTAATATTTTTGGTGTAATACTTTTAGGAAAAGTATTACTTTTGGATTTTTTAATTTTTTAGTGCAAATCTTAGGAAAGAATTTTCTTTTGTGATTTTTTATTTTTTTGTATTTTTATCTTTTTGATTTTTTTTATGTTTTTGATTTTGTAACAAGAAAAATAACTTTAAAAAATGAACAGATCCCAAAATCCAAATCTTCTCACGAAAAATCGTCAATCATAACGAGATCGAAGCGGCAGCGGCGCCAATTTAATAGCCATTTTTTTAGTATATTGTTTTCTCCTCGAATCGACTCGAATTGATTTATAACTTTAACAATAAGATTTATTTGTTTTTGGTTAATAATTATTGCTTGGTATCTATGTCTATTTAAACTAAAATTGAGAAAATTATGTAGGCTAAGGAATATATAAAAATAAAAGCGCAAATAAATCACATAAAATTAATCTAAAATGCAAAATAAAATTAAACTATAGTTTAAAATCTAGATGCAACAAAAATAAATTATACTTAAAAATATTAATAATTCTAAATGCAAAATCAAACTAAATGCAAGAACATAATAACAAGTAAAAGTGACAAAAAATGAAATCACAAAGATAAACTTAAAAATAAAGCGTAAAACTTTAACCTTTTTAGCTTATTAATCTCTTAGATGATAAAGCTAGAAGCTCTATATACTGATAAGCTTAATAATCACAAAAAGGTGTAAACTTTATACTAATAATAAGTTTATCTAAATGAAAACTAATTTTTAAACCTTTAAATCTATATTTTAAAACAATAATAATAATTAAAACTAATTAAACTGATTTTTATGAAAAATATATCTTTTTAAAAACAATTTAAACTATATTAATCTAGTTATTTAAACCAAAACGATTAAGATAGAAAAATAAAAAGGAGAGAACTTTGGTACCCTTGGTCCGTAAAAAACGCTCTAAACAAAATCAATCACAAGCAACAACATATGGCCTGTAAAGTACACGGCCTCCCAAAAGCAACAAAATACGGCCCGTAAAGTACACGGCCAACCAAATCAAACTAAAGCTAAGCGTATCCCGGCCTGTAAAGTACACGGCCAACCAAATCAAACTCGAACCAAATTAATCAACCATAAGCTCTTTACCAAACTTGATAAATCGATTCACCAAGATCACAATAACACAAGAGGTTAAAATAATAAGCAACTATTAATATTAATAAAAGAGATTTAAATAAAACTAATAGATCTAGAATATTTTTTTAGTTTTATAAAAATATATTAATTTTTAAGCTTAAAACTTATAGATCAAAATTAATTTATATAAAAAAAACTAATAGATCTAACTATTTTTTTGTTTTTATGAACGTATTTTTAATTTATAAAACTTAAAACTAATAGATCTAAAAAAAACTAAAAGATATAAACTATAAATAATTAATTAAAAAGCTAGCTAATAAATAAGTTGTAAGCCTAAGCTTAGAACTTATGAGATTTAAAAAGCTAAAAAGCTAATTAAATAAATCCTCCAACAATAAGCTAGATCTAGGAATATAAGGCAATAATAAGTTTGAAATAAAATTAATTATTTCAAACTTTATATAAATCTAACTTATTTGGAAAAAGTTATAAAAAATTTATCCCAAAATAATAAGATAGATTATAATTAAAAGTAAAAGAAAGGTAGAATGAGAATTAAACTAAGAGATAATCAATTAAACTAAAACTTGAATTTTATTAAAAATGAAAGATTACAAGGCTTGGAAAAGTAAAATTACATTTATAAAATAAAAACACAAAGAAAACTATAGAGAAAACTAATTTCTAAAAACTATCTAACACCACAAAATGAGATGGAGGAGGACTATATATAAGCTGGTGGGAGTACAGGGGTATAATAGTCTTTTCTTTCTCTTTTATACTTGGAGGCTACGTACATTTTCTTATTTTCATCGCTAGTAGGAGACAGCTGGCCACTTGTAGGATCACACGCCTCATAATTGCCTGGCACACGCCCATTTCTTCTTGTTTTCATCGAAACTGCCACGTGGCGGGTTTTGATTGGCTAGCCTCCGCTGACAAGTCTGTAGACCTGCCACCTCGTACTGACGTGGCGGCGCCGCCGCCACGTGTCACCACATGGTTGGTCAGCCGCCGCTGTAACTGCCACATCTGACATTCCCTGCAACCTAGGACTGACACGTCAGACTGACGTATCAGCGCCGCGATGTCAGCCTACAAAGTCTGCCACCTCTGCCACGTATCGTCCTCTGGTTGGTCAGCCGCCACTACAACCTTGAACTGAAATGACGGCGCCACCATGTCAGACTGATCCTCGTACCTGCAACAATAATTACATGTCAGTGCCACGTGGCGTGCTGGCATTGGCCAGTCGCCGCCACGTGTCATGCTGACGTCATGATGACGTCAGTCGGTCTGGATAGGTTCCGGTCTGGTTAGGGTCCGGTCTGGTTCGGGTCCGGTCTGGACCGGCTCGCTACGTGGACCACTCAGAGAGTGCCACGTGGCACTGGGTTAATAATCCCAGTCTTTGGCCAGCCCCAAGATTCAAAATCGGGTGCCTTGGCTCGCGACTCTAATGCCCAAAGGTTTGCCGGTTGTGTTGGCATACCTTTAAGTTTATACCCCCCAAATTTTATTTTTAACCCTATTCTTTTTGAACCCCTAGCAGATTTGACCTTATTTGACTTAGTTTAATTCTAATAATAATAATAAAAAAAAAAAAAAAAAAAAAATAAAATAAAAAAAAAAAAAATAAAAAAAAAATAAAAAAATAAAAAAATAAAAAAATAAAATAATAATAATAATAATAATAATAATAATAATAATAATAATAATATTTCTAAGGCTCAAGACATTGGAGCGCGCGCTGCTGTACATATTTTCCATAGAATAGGTTTTACCATTGCTAAAGGGGTGGGAGCACAGATAGTATCTCGACTCCCATCCAATTTGTTGTAAATCCCTTTTTGTTTCTAATAAAGTGATGGTTTAAAAAAAATAAAAATAAAATAAAAATAAAAATAAAATAATAATAATAATAATAATAATAATAATAATAATAATAATAATAATAATAAAATAATAATAATAATAATAATAATAATAATAATAATTGGTCCCTTTGGGATTTCTTTCAGCTGATGGACGAGACCTTCGTCCAGCGGATTTATTGTTGCATAATTGTTCCCAAGGCAAAGACGCTTGCTTGGATGTTACGGGTGTCTCTCTGTTTGCTGGTACGGGTTTGGATTCGTGGGTCCCCAGGATTGCTTTGCGGACTACTGCTCTGAAGAAAAGGATTAAGTATTCTTCTATTTGTGCCGTGCACGGTTATTCGTTCATCCCTTTTGCCCTTTCTACTTTTGGGGAGCTTGACGTGGAAGTCTTGGTTACTCTTTCGCGTCTCAAGCGCTTATCTGTTTGTCATTCTAATGATGTTAGGAGTGGCCCTTTTCTATTTTCTAGACTTGGTTTCTGTATTCAAAAGGGGGTGGGAGCGCAGCTTGTTCGAGAGTATTTGATGGGGATATATTTGGGGATCATGCGGTATCGTGTGCTGGTATAGTTGGGATTAAGTGTAAAACCCGCATGCTTTTACCGTGAATAGTACCCTTAAGATCGTACGTACTAGATTTAAACTTTCCTAATATAGCATGATTACGATTACGTGTTAGGATTTTACGTATTACGTACGTGTTAGAACACGATAAGTATTTACTACGCACGAGCACGTAATAATTATTTAACAATAATTAATCACGAACATGCGATCATGAAATCATGAACGTAATTAAATCACGGGCTAAAGTTAGTTACGTATATATATTTATTACGAACACGAATAAATATATTAAGTCACGATCGATAACTAATTAAAACACGTAAAACACGAACACGAGAACACACCAATATTTTAGACACGGAAAAACATTCGGGTTACCCCTTGTGGGCCCCATTACCACGAAATAGGGAGGGAGGATGGGCTTAGCCCATCAAAATTTACTAAAAGGGGTTTAAGGGATTTTCATTACTCATTTACAACTTACAGAAGAATTTTTAGCAAAAACCTAAAAACCCTCCTCTCCTTCTCCTTTGTGCCGCCACCTTCAAAACACAAAAAGGGAGTGTTTGTTGATCTTGGATCTTGGAATTTTGGTGATTGATCGTGTTTGTTCTTCGTTCTCTTGATCCACGAATTCGGTAAAACCTTTTTAAACCTTTTCTTTTGATTTAATCTTTTTATAAATTATGAACATCAGATGTTTTTAGAAAAACATAATAATGAATCATAGATCTAACATGTTTTGATGATTAATTAAATCAAAGGGTCGTTTTAAGGGGTGTTTGTTTGGCCGTAGGCTGCAACCGAACCCGAATGGGTTTCGGCTTGCCAAGCCGACCACCACCAAGACCATATGGTCTTGGTTGGTGCGTGTGGGTCCCACGGCAGCAAGGTAAACACGGGGTACCCCGATTTGGTTCGGGGTACGGTGTCGATTTCATGTCCGGTTCATGTTTTTAGCCTAGATCTGGTTCATGGTGTAAGTTTTTTTTTTTATGTTATGAACTTATGTTAAAATTAAATTAATAAAATGATGAGATTAATTTAATAACATGACTTAGGTTATTTAATTATTATTGATCATGAAATTATATTAACCTAAGTATTTATATATTTAAGACTTATAATTAATTAATTATTTTAAAACCATGGATATAATTAATTAATTAACATGACTTAGGTTATATTATTAATATATAATAATACATATTTTAACCTAAGTATTTAACTTATTTACATAAAAACATGTTATACTTTAATTAAATATTATAACCTATAGTTTAATTAAATTACATGAAATAATTATTAAACTATACAATATACCATATGACTTAGAAAATAATCATGAAAAACACTTAGGCTTATGTACTTAGCTTATTTAACCAGCTTATTTCTAATTATGGAAACTTTCTATTTATGGAAACTTATTTAATTGAGGCAGCAAATCTATTTATGGAAACTTTCTATTTTTAGAAACTTATCTATTTTAAGCAGTAAATCTATTTTTAGAAACTTTCTATTTTTGGAAACTTTCTATTTTTGGAAACTTTTTATTTTTGGAAACTTTCTATTTTTGGGAACTTTCTATTTTTGGAAACTTTCTATTTTTGGTAACTTTCTATTTTTGGAAACTTTCTATTTTTGAAACTTTATATTTTTGGAAACTTTCTATTTTTGGAAACTTTCTATTTTAGGAAACCTGCTATTTTTGGAAAGTTACTTATTATTACACAGTAAGTATAATAACACATGAAATACCCGAAATACTTAATCAGATTAAACAGAATATAAGATAAAACACAGTTTAAGGCTTTAAAACAGTAAAACATGGTAAGAACACATAAAATAAGCTAAGACATGACGTAAAACCAGCTACGTAATTAGTAAGCAGATACTTATTCATGTATGTATTTATGTAGCACTAGTGATTCGGAAGTAGGATTCCTCTCAGTTCATCTTTTTCGTTCACTGGACATAAGGTACGGATTCCCGTCCTTTCAGTATGGACATTCTTTCCTTATTAGGATTCCCCGTATGCAGCCAACTGTTTTCCCGTAGTATAAGTTACGTGTTTGATTGCTTATTTTTAATTAAGATTACCTATAGCCATATACATGCATGACCAGTTTCACCTAGTTATGGAGGTACCATAACCATAACATTAGAGACACTGATGTTATGACTTCACCACGGCGGAGTGATTGCTCGTGGCGTCCCTTCAGCTTTTGGCCATTTATTTATATTTATCATGTGGGGCGTATGGGTGCATCCTAGTTACATGTTTTTATTCAGGATTACATGGTGAATGTGGTGTGTGCCTTGCATCCTTCACAAGGAGCTGATCCCTCCTACCCAATAACCAGCATATTAAATTAGAGGCAGCCCCTCTAATTTGCATGATGAGGTCACCCCTCCAAGTATTCATGCACGGTGGATTTTCATGACCTATATTGGCTAATGGTAAAATATGTTAAACAGTTTTCTTAAGATAAACATAAGGCTTTTCAAACTATAAAACCAGTTTTATGAACATGTTCCAGGTTTTCTAGGACTTATGCATTTCCGCTGCTATTAAGTCTTTATTATGTTTTAGTCATTTATACTATGTCTATATCCGTGCACTGAGCGTTTTGCTCAGCCGTTACTTTCCTTTCCATGTCCCAAAACGGCAGGTACTCAAGGACTGACTGGAGCATTTGGAGGACACGCATAGGATGGGAGCTACCTTAGATTCCTTCTCCTCTTGCCTTCATATTTATGCTTGTCTAGTCTTCCTTTTTGTTCATTTACTTTATTTATGTTTTGGGCTTATGTTTGGGAACCGATGTTTGATTTCGGTTATCCCTATGGTCATGTAATGTTTTATACATTTATCCTTGTATGCTTTGATGACACGCCATAATTACGCGTGACATTCCATTATCAAAATGGGGTGTTACAATTATGGTATCAGAGCCCAAGGCTTCGACCTGTAGGCTCTAAAACTCGACCTGTGACTAGTGGGTAGTCACCAGGAGCTTCCTAAGCCAACGTATGTTATTCTACGTATTGATGTTTTCAGCGCCTTGTTGTTTTAACCATGATGTTTTCAGCACCTTGAGGTTTTAACCTTGATGTTTTCATCGATATTGTTTTGCTAATATGGATGGACAACCGTCATTCATATTTAGTTATGTGTCATTGTTTCATGCATAATGTTCCTCGTGAACTGTGGCTATGTGAACTGAACCCCAGTAGTTCATAATTAGTCACATAAAATTTTTTTTCTGATAAGTTTTGACATATGAGTTTCATTTATTTATGTTTCATGTATCATTGTTGCAATGATTATGACTAAGTAATGGCTGGTACAGGACTGGCCTTATTTAGTCGCATGTGCTTTTATCGAAACTTTTAATTTTGGGACCGACCCATAGGCGTCCCCTCGCCATGTCTTTTGTTTTGGGACCGACCCATAGGCGTCCCCTCGCACATATAAAGGTTTTTATAAACTACAGTACGCATTCATGCACTGTTTTTCATGCATAAAATTTTTCTCATGATTTAAATTGGCATAAATTTTTTTTCATGTCCCCTCATAAGTTATTATGTTTTATGTCAAGTATGTTTCATACTGTCATGGTTAACTTCAGTTTCACGCTGATTATGTTATACATTTCTTCGTGATAGATGGTTTCATGTTTCTTCATGATAATTCCGTCTTCATGTTGATTATGTTTTACGCCTCTTTTGTTATTTACGTTGTCTTGCAAGACATTGTTGGATTTCATTAGACTCTGCTTTCATGATAGGCATGGTTGGTTTTCATTGATCATGCTGTCAGGAAAATCATCGTTGAATTTTGTGTAACCACACTTTAACGTTTCCATTACAACCAAAATGATGTCTATGCTAATACTGCCAGGTTATCATGATGGTTTTCCTAACCGTTTAACCGTTATGCTTTCCTTAAATCATGATAAATGATCGACCCCATACCGATCATTTCATGTGCATTCCACGTACCGTATTTCATGTGTATTACATGTACCTTAATCCATGTGTATTCCACTTGCAATACTTCATGAGTATTCGCTAGTCGATTCTGAATCATCTCAGGCGTATGTTCACTTGCTGATATTCCACAAGATTGCCGATGCCGCTCATAGCTTGGAGATGTTACTGAAGGTTGAAGCTGCTGACGTTCGGAGACGCTACGAGATGCGGATGCTGTTCACAACCTGGAGATCCTACAAGACGAAGACAAAGGCGTCGGAGCAAAGCAATTGGACGAGAAGATGCTTCACCATCAGACGATTTTCATCAACCATTGTCCCTAATTCTTAATTACATGTCACACGTCATCCAGCTGTTATTTCAGCCATATGAGTGCAAACCGGTACCAGCCGGCCACTCAGCTGAAGAGTTGCATGAATCACGGTCATGAGAATGACCGTCATGGAACTGACAGACATGACGATAGTAACCACTACTATGACAGAACTATCCCAGAAATCGCAACCGAGACTCCGGTCGCGGACGTGATCAGACATACAAAGGATCAGTAGTCCAACCGATCCGCCAATTCTGGCATAATAACCTAATATTGTAGTTCTATTGTTTTACGTCTCGAGACACATGTCAAGACATCAGTCAAGACACATGTCTCACGTATACCTTTGAAGACACATGTCAAGACATCAGTCAAGACACATGTCTCACGTATACCTCCTGAAGACACATGTCAAGACACCAGTCAAGACATATGTCATGCTTATAGTTCCAAGAAACGAGTCAAGACACATGACTCACGTCCGACTATGGAACATTTCTAAGAAATTCAGGGTACACTCCAAGGGTATATCTATTTTGTTGTGCCATGTATTAATCAGGCCACAAGAATTTCTATACCATTATCGGCGCATCAGTGAGAATTGTCACGTTGCCAATGTCACTTTCATTTGTTTCACCATGGTTCATATATTCATGACCATGAAGGACGCCTTTCGTATTCCCACGAATACGAAGGTTTTCCTTCAGCTTAATGATGAGATCCAAGCTGCTAACGCATTTTCCTCGGACAGACACGAGATGAATTTTATCCTAATTATGTACTATGAACAGCACACCATGCTACGATTCATAATTATGTACAGTAATGTTTAGGCCCCTGAATACATTCAGCTTGATTTTTCATCGGGAAAATCGGTACAAATTATCTATGCTTACAAGCATGTGCATTGTTAGCCATGGTCGCTAAAATTTACTAGCTGTCAGTAAGACACGACCACTTAAGTCTTATACGCATAGCCAGTTGATTATTCCAAAATCTTCCCATACATTCCAGGAGAACCTACAAGGAGAAGGATGGTACCATGAGATTATGTGTCGACTACCGTTGACTTAAACAAATCACCATTCATGACATTTATTCTCCTCCACGTATTGGCGACATGTCCAATCAACCGTATAGTGTTAATCACTTTTCCAAGATCGAACTCATGATCATGCTGCCAACAGTGACGAGTGAAAAAGCAGGACATGTCCATGACTGCTATTCATGCACGACTCGGTCATGCTAGATTTATGATTTTGATTTAGTCTCATCAATGCTCCAACAGCATTATGGACTTAATAAATTGAGTTTCCATGAACTCCTAAACAAATTCATCAGCGTTTTCATTGAGGATAACCTGATTTCCTCTGAGCCTAGATAAGAACAGGAAGACCCTATCTGCACTATGTTGCAAATTCTATGACAAGAGAAATTTCACCCTGGAAATTTTTCCAATATCAATTCTGTTTGATTACAGTGACACACTGAATCACATGGGTTTCTACGGTTAATCTTACCATGACTCTGCTTATGCGTAAAGGAGAGAACCCTACACTATATTAGGTGTTCTAGGAAATCCTACGTTAAGAGAAGTCTAGATTCAGAGACTCAGAGTTTCGCAACCTTCTATGTATCAAGTTTCTACGAAGCAAGATACAGTTACATTCATATCTTCATACCTGTCATACAAACAGGCTAAGATAGGACACCAACAGACTAGGATGTTTTCATCATCTGAAATTGTAAATTGAAATGGGACAAGATCTCCACGGATTTTGGTTACCAGTTTAACGCGAACTCAGATGAAGCATGATGCTATCTGGGTTATTGAAAACAGTTTGATCAAGTCTGCAGAATCCTTACATCCGTAAGGATTTCAGAACAAACAAATTTATCGGACATGTTCCAGCCAAGGCTCATCCGATCACTTGGTAATCCCTCAGTTATCGGGTCAGACAAATATTCATATTTGTGCTCCTAATTCACTTCACGTCCTTGTTCTAATTCCACGACTTGCTTTCGCGCTCGCGTTCATGACACTATTCATGTTCATGATCGTATTTTGGTTTACGATTTTACGTTCATTTGTTTTCTCATTATGGGTAGTTTGCAAGAACTTGAGAGACCAGACCCAAGTTTAGTATAACTCCCTATCCTCAGATAGACGTTTCTCGTCATAATCTGTCTCACCTTCTAGCGTTGTCGTTACCGCCATTATATTCTATGTTCACGATATGTTTCACATGTCATGTTCATTCCACGTTCCTCATATCATGATCAAGATATGTTACCACGTATCATGGATCACGATATGTTTACTCATACTACACTCGCCATATCTCCACGTAGCACGTTCAAAAATTTTCACGTATCACGTTCAAAATTTTTCACGTACTACGTTTCTTTATGTCTCGCACATCGTTTCTAGTTAATAGTTAAGTCAGATTGTCTTTCATCGTAACGTTTCAGTTACCCTTGCACGTTAACTCTTATTTTTCCTCGATCAAATTTAGGGGATCTACCTTCCGTTGATAACCAAGAATTTCTTCGTATTCCAAGTCAAGGTCAGGAGGACCAAGACTTATCATTCGTGTCAAGATCTTATAAAGGAACCGTTCCAAGAGGGAAGCCACTTGGAAACGGACAAGTTCATCCGGACTTCTTATCCGTTTTCTCTTATCAATTAGATATGTCCTTTCAGCCACGTCACGTTCCATGTCCTTTTTAGACATGTTACGTTCCGCGTTCTTTCTGCCAGGTCACCTGCACGTTAATTTATTTTACATACCCTCTCAGTTTGATTCGGGTATGTTTCTCTTTCAGTTACGTTATCTATAATTCGGGGACGAATTATTCTTTTTAGGGGGGAAGAGTTGTAAAACCCGCATGCTTTTACCGTGAATAGTACCCTTAAGATCGTACGTACTAGATTTAAACTTTCCTAATATAGCATGATTACGATTACGTGTTAGGATTTTACGTATTACGTACGTGTTAGAACACGATAAGTATTTACTACGCACGAGCACGTAATAATTATTTAACAATAATTAATCACGAACATGCGATCATGAAATCATGAACGTAATTAAATCACGGGCTAAAGTTAGTTACGTATATATATTTATTACGAACACGAATAAATATATTAAGTCACGATCGATAACTAATTAAAACACGTAAAACACGAACACGAGAACACACCAATATTTTAGACACGAAAAAACATTCAGGTTACCCCTTGTGGGCCCCATTACCACGAAATAGGGAGGGAGGATGGGCTTAGCCCATCAAAATTTACTAAAAGGGGTTTAAGGGATTTTCACTACTCATTTACAACTTACAGAAGAATTTTTAGCAAAAACCTAAAAACCCTCCTCTCCTTCTCCTTTGTGCCGCCACCTTCAAAACACAAAAAGGGAGTGTTTGTTGATCTTGGATCTTGGAATTTTGGTGATTGATCGTGTTTGTTCTTCGTTCTCTTGATCCACGAATTCGGTAAAACCTTTTCAAACCTTTTCTTTTGATTTAATCTTTTTATAAATTATGAACATGAGATGTTTTTACAAAAACATAATAATGAATCATAGATCTAACATGTTTTGATGATTAATTAAATCAAAGGGTTGTTTTAAGGGGTGTTTGTTTGGCCGTAGGCTGCAACCGAACCCGAATGGGTTTCGGCTTGCCAAGCCGACCACCACCAAGACCATATGGTCTTGGTTGGTGAGTGTGGGTCCCACGGCAGCAAGGTAAACACGGGGTATCCCGATTTGGTTCGGGGTACGGTGTCGATTTCATGTCCGGTTCATGTTTTTAGCCTAGATCCGGTTCATGGTGTAAGTTTTTTTTTTATGTTATGAACTTATGTTAAAATTAAATTAATAAAATGATGAGATTAATTTAATAACATGACTTAGGTTATTTAATTATTAATGATCATGAAATTATTTTAACCTAAGTATTTATATATTTAAGACTTATAATTAATTAATTATTTTAAAACCATGGATATAATTAATTAATTAACATGACTTAGGTTATATTATTAATATATAATAATACATATTTTAACCTAAGTATTTAACTTATTTAATTAAAAACATGTTATACTTTAATTAAATATTATAACCTATAGTTTAACTAAATTACATGAAATAATTATTAAACTATACAATATACCATATGACTTGGAAAATAATCATGAAAAACACTTGGGCTTATGTACTTAGCTTATTTAACCAGCTTATTTCTAATTATGGAAACTTTCTATTTATGGAAACTTATTTAATTAAGGCAATAAATCTATTTATGGAAACTTTCTATTTTTAGAAACTTATCTATTTTAAGCAGTAAATCTATTTTTAGAAACTTTCTATTTTTGGAAACTTTCTATTTTTGGAAACTTTCTATTTTTGGGAACTTTCTATTTTTAGAAACTTTCTATTTTGGTAACTTTCTATTTTTAAAAACTTTCTATTTTTGGAAACTTTCTATTTTTGGAAACTTTCTATTTTTGGAAACTTTCTATTTTAGGAAACCTGCTATTTTTGGAAAGTTACTTATTATTACACAGTAAGTATAATAACACATGAAATACCAAAAATAGTTAATCAGATTAAACAGAATATAAGATAAAACACAGTTTAAGGCTTTAAAACAGTAAAACATGGTAAGAACACATAAAATAAGCTAAGACATGACGTAAAACCAGCTACGTAATTAGTAAGCAGATACTTATTCATGTATGTATTTATGTAGCACTAGTGATTCAGAAGTAGGATTCCTCCCAGTTCATCTTTTTCGTTCACTGGACATAAGGTACGGATTCCCGTCCTTTCAGTATGGACATTCTTTCCTTATTAGGATTCCCCGTATGCAGCCAACTGTTTTCCCGTAGTATAAGTTACGTGTTTGATTGCTTATGTTTAATTAAGATTACCTATAGCCATATACATGCATGACCAGTTTCACCTAGTTATGGAGGTACCATAACCATAACATTAGAGGCACTGATGTTATGACTTCACCACGGCGGAGTGATTGCTCGTGGCGTCCCTTCAGCTTTTGGCCATTTATTTATATTTATCATGTGGGGCGTATGGGTGCATCCTAGTTACACGTTTTTATTCAGGATTACATGGTGAATGTGGTGTGTGCCTTGCATCCTTCACAAGGAGCTTATCCCTCCTACCCAATAACTAGTATATTAAATTAGAGGCAGTCCCTCTAATTTGCATGATGAGATCACCCCTCCAAGTATTCATGCACGGTGGATTTTCATGACCTATATTGGCTAATGGTAAAATATGTTAAACAGTTTTCTTAAGATAAACATAAGGCTTTTCAAACTATAAAACCAGTTTTATGAACATGTTCCAGGTTTTCCAGGACTTATGCATTTCCGCTGCTATTAAGTCTTTATTATGTTTTAGTCATTTATACTATGTCTATATCCGTGCACTGAGCGTTTGCTCAGCCGTTACTTTCCTTTCCATGTCCCAAAACGGCAGGTACTCAAGGACTGACTGGAGCATTTGGAGTACACGCATAGGATGGGAGCTACCTTAGATTCCTTCTCCTCTTGCCTTCATATTTATGCTTGTCTAGTCTTCCTTTTTGTTCATTTACTTTATTTATGTTTTGGGCTTATGTTTGGGAACCGATGTTTGATTCCGGTTATCCCTATGGTCATGTAATGTTTTATACATTTATCCTTGTATGCTTTGATGACACGCCATAATTACGCGTGACATTCCATTATCAAAATAGGGTGTTACATTAAGCATCGTCACAATTTGGTACGTGATACTCTTGCTGGTATATGCTATCATTCAGGGATATCTGTCGAAAAGGAAGTTAATATCGGATTAGATGGAGGACTTGATAATGCCTTACGTCTGGCAGATATTTTGTCTTATTCTTGGGATGGAGGTAAAGATGTGTGTGTTGATCTGACTAGTTCTTCTCCTTTGACTCGAACGGGGATGAATGACTTTGTACCCGGCCGAGCTGTGATTGATGCTTCACAACGTAAACGATGAAAGTATATGGCTAAGTGTGCAGCTCTCGGATATGGGTTTCTTCCTTTCTCTTTCTCTTCTCTAGGTGATTTACAGGAAGATGCAGTTGCGTTGCTGAAACGGATCCAGAGATTTTCTAAGGCTCAAGACATTGGAGCGTGCGTTGCTGTACATATTTTCCATAGAATAGGTTTTGCTATTGCTAAAGGGGTGGGAGCGCAGATAGTATCTCGACTCCCATCCAATTTGTTGTAAATCCCTTTTTGTTTATAATAAAGTGATGGTTATTATAAAAAATAAATAAATAAATAATAATAATAATAATAATACGAAAATTATTTTATTTTTATAAAAACTTTATTTTATTATTTATTAATAATATTCGGAACTTTATTTTATTTATATTATTTATTTATTAAAAACTTATTTATTTAATTTAAAAACTAATTAAACTTAAAAAATTCATACGGAACAAACCGTGAGGAGTTACGATGCGAGGTCGGGACCATTGGCTTCGTAATTTTGTGCTCTTTCATGTGGTATGTTAGTGGATGACTTTGGAGAATGGCAAAAATGGTCCTTGTTGTAAATTCTTCATCAAATCTTCATCCTTAGCCCTCCAAATTCCATTCTTTTGGCACTTTTGGTCCTTTGACTTTATCTTTGACCTTTTTCTT
This sequence comes from Glebionis coronaria, assembly GCA_025667525.1. Taxonomy (NCBI): domain Eukaryota; kingdom Viridiplantae; phylum Streptophyta; class Magnoliopsida; order Asterales; family Asteraceae; genus Glebionis; species Glebionis coronaria. The sequence goes on along the minus strand of CM046874.1, from coordinate 698,509,956 downwards.
CGATAAATGTCCGTGAAATCCCGTATTTTCTTTTCTTTTGATCTTTTGTACCTATTTCACAACAAAAACACAAACAACGCATAATTTTGACATTTATAATATTAGTTACACGTTTTGGTCTCGTTTTTAATTGTTTTAAGTAGTAAAAGGATAAGTGTTTACACACTTATTACGTGTACAAGCTTAAGAAGGCTCTTTATGGGTTGAAGCAAGCTCCACGCGCGTGGTATGACTTATTGTCACAATTCCTCATTACACAAGGCTTCGCTAAAGGCAAAGTGGATCGCACGCTGTTCATTCAGAAACGAGGTAAAGATATGATTATGGTACAAATATATGTTGATGATATTATATTTGCTGCCTCGACCCAAACCTTATCGGATGAGTTTGGGACACTCATGTCTTCCAAGTTTAAGATGTCAATGATGGGCAAGGTGTCATTTTTCTTAGGTCTTCAGATATCTCAGAGTCCCAGAGGCATCTTTATCAATCAATCCAAGTATGCCCTTGAATCGCTAAAGAAATATAAGATGGAATCTTGCGACCCCGTGGATACTCCAATGGTGGAAAGAACTAAGCTAGATGCAGATCTAAATGGGATTGCTATTGATCCGACACTTTATCGTGGCATGATCGGTACCCTTCTGTACATCACAGCTAGTCGACCTGATCTTCAATTTGCTTTATGTATGCGTGCTCGGTATCAAACTAGGCTTACTGAGCTACACTTAGCTATTGTTAAACGGATCTTTCGGTATATTAATGGAACCGTTAATCAGGGCATTTGGTATTCGAAGGACTCTTCGATTGCACTAATGGCATATGCAGATGCAGACCACGCTGGATGTCAAGATACCAAGCGTAGCACGAGTGGAACTTTGCAACTACTAGGAGATCGACTAACCAGTTGGGCATCTAAAAGGCAGAAAAGCACTGCAATTTCAAGTACGGAAGCAGAATACATAGCTATGTCCGGTTGCTGTGCTCAAATTGTTTGGATGAGATCGTAATTAACCGACTATGGTCTAGGTTTCAACAAAATTTGGATGTACTGCGACAACAAAGTGCAATTGCCCTATGCTGTAACAACGGTCAATTCTCCCGGTGGAAGCATATTGACATTCGCTACCACTTTATCAAGGAGCAAGTGAAAAATGAAGTGATCGGACTTTACTTTGTCCGATCTGAGTATCAATTTGCGGATATTTTCACGAAGGCTTTAGATCGCGCTCGAATTGAATTTTTGGCCGACAAGCTAGGATTGAGAACTTTCTCGCACGAGACTCTAAAGGAATTGGTAGATGAAGTGAAAGAACAGTGGTGGTAAACTATTCTCCGTATCCTTGGTGATCATCTGTATATATTGTTTATATTTTTATCCACAAAATCAAAAAATACAAAAATATAAAACCATATAAAAACCATAAAAACTGAAAAATTCAGAAAAATCCAAAAATATTTTACTTTATTTTTCAAAGGCATGTCTTTTGGTACGATATATTTACGGCCTTAGAAATGTTGATTAATATTGATACGGCACCATAAATAGAGTTCGTACAAAAGTTGTAAATATTTTATAAAACATGCCTATATGGCTTGTAGTTATTTCAGACTGCAAGCCGCCTTTCATATTAAAGTCAAGTATTTCTTATGAAAGCTTTGGCTCAACAACTTGAATTAATTATCTCGGGCATGGTTTACTTTATAACCATGTAAGGGTTTGTGTTTACATTATAACACAATCTAACACGGATATATGTACGCATCAGTGCATTTATTTGTTAAAACAAGAGAAATCTTGTTTTTATGAAGTTATCATCTCCACAAACAGTAGCAATTTACAATTGGTATCCACAATACTCGACGATGCGACTACTCAAACGACGACTACAGCTCTTTCGATAGAACACGGGTCAAAAATTGAGGGGGAGAAATTGTCAAGCATTCAGAATCTTCGATGCCGAAAGTGCCAAGTTCACAAAGTGGTGTCAAATCATACATGTGGTGACAAGAGATGAATTCAGACGTGACGAGGTGACCAACACTTGCCGAAAAGAACCATGTGATCTTATCATATGATGTTCTCATCAATCAGGTCCAACCTTGTCAATTTATTCTTATATGGTGAATATGTGATTATTTTACAATTGGTATCATTTCTCACACATTGTTATCATGAAGAGAAAACGGACTTGCATTTTTCTTCCCAAAAACTTTGTTAAAACTTCATTAAATCAATTGATATCAAAAATATCGGCTGGGTTATTATTTTTGATATGCGGGAGAAAATGTGATTTAATATGAGACATGATTAATAAAAAATGGTTTGACATAACGTGATGGCTCATCCTAACATGTGCGAAATATTTTCGAATATCGTGGCATATGTTAAGGGGGAGCAAAACGGATTTGCATATCAAAATGGATTTTCATGGTGACATATACTTACCCTCAACCCATTTATTTTACGGCGATGAAGATTGTGGTGACATAAGGATGGTAGGATAGGTTAAGTCCAATGATTCTTCCAAAACCGGAGGAATCTTCCCAAGGACATTCCATAGCTAGAAATAGTATTCCTTATGAAAGATGGGGAAAGATTGTGAACGTAGATGAATGCCAACCAAGTACTTAAGTTAGCACTGGAACAATCACAACAAGGTGCTAATTATGACGTATTGGTAAGCATTGAAGGGGGTTGAAGAATGAAAAAGAATTATAAAGATAAAGGGTGAAAAGAAAGAAGCCCTTCTTACAACTTAAGCAGAAATCGGGTCAACACATATGCTATAAAAGATAGACATCATGGACCCAGTGATGCAATGCACAACCCATCCCATCTAACTCAGATATCTCTTAAAAGATATTTGTTTTAATCACACGGAGATCAACACGTTATCTATCGATTTATTCACTCCGAGTAAATTGGTATTGAAATGGTGGCACTCCTCTCCAGCCTTCGATCACTAAAAATCCAAGGTAATACTTGTAAACACGTACCAGGCCTCTACGCAATATCTTAGTGATCTTGCCAGAACATTCAGAGTAATAATTTTTAGTATTTATAGTGATGAATGGAAATCCTTCTAGTGTTAACGTCAAACAGCACTTGGTAGGTAACTTGCAAGATTCAATATGAATCAAGCTCGTGACAACTGGAAAGCAACAATGGTGCAATTCTTTAATAAATCAAACTTGTTCTAGGAATCAGAATTGACGGCTTCAATGTGATAACCCCGGTTTTGAGGTTCGTCACTTAGTTTTATTTTGGGCATATTTCGTGAAATTATGTGTCTTTATGTGTTTATGTGTTATTTGGTGTGAATAGAGTGTGGTTTGGACATCGTTTTCGGGTACGGAGTACCTTGTGAGTGAAACGATGTGTGATGTTTTCATGTTCATGAGCTCACATAGTAGTGACTATGAAATAAGATGGGTTATTTAGTGGTTTTACGTATACGTATATGTATTATAGAAAATCGTATTTTTACGATTTAAGGTTTAGCATTTAGAGGTCTCGGATGAGGTAATTAGTCGCGGGAGTATTTTTTAGGATGGTTTTAAGTCATTTAGAACTTAGTTTATTAGTTTATTTCATATTTCAAGAGTTTTTATAAAACTGTATATTTTACGTCTTTTACGGTATACGCGTAAATTTGACTAGTTTTACGGTTTTGAGGTTTTGGAGGCTTTAGGAGCTGAAATAAATTAAGGAAAATTAAGGTAATATTATTAATACGATTATTAATAATAATAATAATAAAGCGAAATTAAAGGGGTATAGGTCGGTTAAGTGAAAAAAAAGAAATAAAAAGAGAAAAAGTAGGGAAATTATATATGACAATTTTACTTGGGTTAGGATTAGTATTTTAACTATATAAAGTGTTAACTAAGATAAAAAAACAAACATAATCCCTGAAGATCAAAGGGTCAACGTGTTTTTTGTGTTTTAGGGTTCTTCATAATTTTTTTGTGTCTTCCATTATTCTTAAGGTAAAAACCTTCAATCTCTTTTCAATTTAATTGTTTTCAATTCACTCTTAATTATTATATGATGGATTTAGGTTAGAGTTTATTATTAAAATCAGTATAATAATGATATGTAATGATTAGAATAGTTGGGGCTTGTAATTAATTAATTTGTTGGGTAATTAATTAGGTTAGTTTAATTAAATTCTTAATTAAAAACAGGGCAAAATTTTAGGGCTAATGTTTTGATCATATCTAGAGTTCTAAAAACTTCTAATTTTCGAATCTTATATCCCTGAAACGGTAATTGAATTGGCTTTCAAATGAAATAAACTAGAATTGAATTGGAGGTTGGGAAGTGGGTCAAAAATAGGTTAAAACAGTCGGAGGTCAAAACAATTTTGAAATCAGTCGGGTTTAATTTAATGTTTTAAGGTGGTTAGGATACTTAGAAGTACAATTGGACTTTCAAACGAACATGAGAGTTAGTTTATATGTTATATAAGATATCCGAAAGAGTTCTAATCAATTGGGATAGTGGAAGATCCTCTGATCATAACAAACTTTTCATATGTTCAAAATCGGTAAAATTTGGATAGACGAAAGTATAAGTTGTATATCGGGGACTTAAATATTGCTTTGATGTTTGGGAAAGGGCTGAGATTTTAGCTAACATATATAAGTTTATCGGATTTTGATGGCAAGGAATGTGGGTTAGGGTTGGTGGGCGTTTGGCTCATAATACGGAGTATGAAAATCGGGACTGTTTTGGGTAAAATGTTAACGAGACGGGTTATGAACTTAACTAAGTTAAGGGCATATAGAGGGGTGTAATGGGATTCTTATAGCACATAAATGAGGTTAAGTTGTAGGATAATTTTAGATATCTATCATAGATTGATGAGCCATTTTGGTATGTGGTTCATGTCTTGATTGTATATGTTTGCGTGTTTAGATTTTCTCTAGAGCGTGGATATTTAAAGAAGCTTGATCATGTGAGTTTCATAGTCCCATATCTTTTAGTGATTTTGAGTTCTAGATGGGTGGAAGAGACACTCGTTATGGTTTTGTAAATTGGTGTTGTGAATGTTTTATGATTGGTGATGGACTTGTGTGTACTTATGTGATTAATTGCTAATTGATTCATGATTGTTTTGTGATTTGACTTGGTACCAAGGGGATGTTGACAAGGCGGGGCCTTGGGATTGGTTCATAGGTGTATGGGCACCTATGGGACCATGGTGTGTGGAAAGGCTTGGAGCCTTGGAATTGGTTTGGTATGTTTAATCTTGAATTGTTAGTTGTTAATGCACATTTGTAACACATTGTCCATATATTTTTATTGTTGGTGGTTATTCACAGCTTATATTATAATTGATTTGAGATTGGAGTCTAAACCTATGACTCTCACCAACATTATGTTGACGTGTTTTAGTGTCTCTTTCAGGTGAGAATGTGGATTAGCATGAGAATAGGAGTGGCTAGCTTTGGAGGCTTAGGATTATATTTGGAGGAACCCCCTTTCCTCTTAGACTTTATTTTATGTTCGAATAAGTGATACTTTGTAAACACCTATATGTTTGATGTGTGTTATTTGTTTGTCTCGGGTAAGCGGTAGGACTGTTACCTACGTACCTAGACTCCTACATTGTTGAGATATTGTCATGACATTTGTGTCACCATTTTATGACATTTCTTATTTCATTTAGTTATCTCTATAGACACGCCATGTTGTGATGATATCCATACGTCGCGCCCCATATTCCGCCATGGTGGGGTGTGACAGAATGGCATCAGAGACAATGGTTATAGAGAATTAGGTTGCCTAGCCTAGTAGCCTAGTCTATAGCTTAAGGGCCCCTGCATATAGGCGTCATAGGAATATGTGTGCATAGATTCGACTAATATAAATATATATTTCAGGATATTTTGGATTCGTGTTTATGATGTTTCATGTCGGATTTTGACTAGTATGGATTAGACTATAATCGTTCATACTTTGTCGCATGTTATTTTCTTTTCAGAATTTGACTAGTGCGGATCGAACCTTAATCATCTACGCTAGTCATTATTATATGTTGTATTAATAGTACATTATAGTACATAATGTGGTTAATAGTATTTTCCGTCTTTGGCGTTATTTTCGTGCATCTAATGTATAGTATGTTCTTTTGATGTTTAAGTCATGTTCCTTAGGAATCATGTGGTGGTTAGAGTTACTAGGAGTAGGTGGATAGGAAGGATGTTATGTTGTTACCACTCTTATGGGAGACATGACATATAACTGATTATGTTTTCGTTTTGGATTTTGTCTATGCTATTTTAACTAGACTATAGATTTATGTATTCCAAGAGTTTGACTATGTTATTTTGATAGATGGAGTTTTGAACCTCATTTTATGTGATTGTATGATTACGTGAGTTGGTGGATTATGTGTTATATGTTGTATTAATTCTTATAAGTGTCGTCATAGGAGGGAGTGCATTGGGGAAAGGGTAATTGTATAAGTATGGTGGCCAACATAGTTATACAAGTACCACAACTTCAATGTGTTACTAAGTATGATTGCATGAAAGATGGTTATACATGCTTGTATAGTGGATGTTGGATGGATTTAAGTATATGTATCCTAATATGCCTATATATGTATGATCCCTACAATTATCAGTTGTATCCTTAGGAGGGTTTGCTAGCTCGCTTCTTTTAGATATTCAACCTTCGTTGTAGTGTATTCTTCAAGTTCCTATTTCACGTGTCCGTTTTAAAATGGTATTTTGGTTGTTAAGGCTATTAAAATAGCTTAATATTTCTTTTGGGATAATGATACATTTTGTGTTGAGTTTTATATTTCTTTTAAACGGTATATTGAAAAATATTTTGACATCTACTGTGGAGTTAAGATAGTTGGTTGCATTCGATAAAATAAGGGTAAAGTGTTGGAGTCGTGTTTGAAACAAGAGGTAACATAAAATCTTTGATATATATTCAACACGTATTTATTTCAAAATTCTAAAAGACTCTCTTTAAAATAAAGCAAAATAAAATTTTTTTTCTACTTAAATAGTTCATATAAATGAGTTTAACCGATTTACGTCATTTATAATTATTTATTCAAGGTTAAATTGAGTTCATGAAAATTTCACATACAATTATTTATTTCATTTAAAAGGATTATATTAACCACTAAGATGATTCTTTAGTTTTTAAACAACTAGTATATAATGTTTTGGTCGTAACTTATTCGTTTTTAAAGCTTTTTGGGTGATTCAAAAGCCGAAAATTATGTACTCGGAACGTACTTTTCAAATATTCAGAATGTATAGTTATGGGAGGTTAGTATCTTGGTCGAAATTTTTGTATAAGGGTCGGGTTCAAGGTTGAGTTTTGAATAGTAGTTTTTAAACATAGGATTTGGGGTGTTCGAGGTACCTAGTCTTTGAGTTAAGTCTTGAGATCGTCTAGAGGGTTGTTTGTAGATTTTTTAAGTCAGATAGACGTGGGGAGGTAAAGAAAAATATTCTTTTGGAAAAGTCGATTTTGTGCAAGGTTTAAATAATATGTTGCAGGGCGTAATATGTTTTGGTTGCCATTGTGTGTTTCTTGGATCATTTTTCGTTGTCATGAGTCATTTGAATTGATATATGTTTTGGGTTTGAGTTTTCTTTTTTAGTCTTGTGGTTTTGGTTTGTTTTAACTCGTGCACGTGATATGTCGTTAGTAGTCCATAGTTTTGATTCGTTGATCGTATCTGGTGGATTTTAGATGTAGTTTTGGGTTCGTACTGATTGAGAGCATTGATGTAGTCATATGAGATGAGTGGTAGTTAGTGCCTTCCATGGCAATTGTTGTTGGGATGATTTTAAAGGCATGAGTTGTTAGAATAATTGTAAAGGATGCAAGGTAAAGGCTGAGTTTTCCTAATGGTAAATGGGATGTGGAACGTGTTAGAATGGTTTGATGATAGAAGGTATTGTTCTGTTAGAACGTGTGTAGAATTTTGCGAGTATAACGAGGTAGAAATTTGTTTGTATGTCCGCCAAGAGAGGGCACAAGGATGACGTAGTCGAAATGGTTAAGGATGTTGTATGGATGTTTAGGGCTTACGGTTATGCATTTGGCTTTGCCAAAGAACTAGCGATCTTCATGGAGTCAATGAACCGAGTGTGCATGACCGTATATAGATAAGTTTCCATCGTAAGTATCGACGAAAACTTGATCTACATAAAGTCTAAGAAAGAGAGTGAGGCGAATTATGAGTTAGTTTTGGAGTTGTTTAGAAAAAGGAATTATACGTGGGATTTTCAAGTATGAGTTTTAGGAAACTGGTTGTTGGGGTAGGTAGTTAGAGATGATGGCTTTTAGTTGAAACCACAAGGATGAAGCGAAGCAAGGTGAGGAGGCATTTTGGAGGCCAAAGAACTAGCATGGGTTGTGAGCTGATCTTAACATTATCGGAAGGACTGGACGAATTCGCATAGTAGGACGATACGTGGAGCAAGGATTAGGATGCGTGCGAGGACGGCGAAGAAAGGTGATTGCTTATATGTTGCAGGATTTGAAGGTTTGGAAGAACTACATTAGTCTAGATAGTGGAGTTGGGTTGGTATAATTTCCTAGAATGCTAGAGTCATTCGGTGTACGAGACGTAGAGAATGATCTATACGGGTAATGAACGTCTCCAACACACATTCAATCCTCTTGATTGGACATTAGGCATAGGTGATGGATGGAGTTAAGTGGTGAAGAAACTTGCAAGGCCAAGTACCACCTGGGAAGTGCAAGCAATGTTAATGAGATATAGAATAAGAGGAAGGATGTGAAGCTAAGATAAACTTGAGCTATAGAGATGACATATTAAGATAGGTTAGATGAAAGATGTTGGTTGCCTGCGTTGAGTTGTCTAAAGCAGAGAACGCGTCCACATCTATGTGGTGTGGCTTGGACTATCTAATGGAGAAAAGGGAAATAGGTTATACTTTCTAAATAGATAGGAGTGTCTTGTAAAGACGATGTAAGAACGTTGACCGTAAAGGAGATATATATTGAGGTGGAGAAGTAGGTACGAAGAGATTTGGGTGATAGTCGATAGACTGACTAATTCATCCCATCTTCCAGCAGAATGAGAAGTCATGTGGTTGAGAAGTTGGAAAGGTTGCATACGGATGTGATGTTATGGAATATGAAATTTTTTTGGCGTGGTAATCCTAATAGGTATGGAATGTCTGGTGAAGAATTATGGCAAGTGTAGACGTAAGGAGGAACGTGTGTAGATTCAGTTGTGGCATACCATTGATAGACAAATGGTTAGTAAGAAAGTACTATTGAGATAGTTAGAGTAGACGTCTAGAGTATGTGCGTGCGTTTTAGAGATGGTTGGAATATTCACTTTTGATAAGAAGAGTTCAGCTACGAAGAGAGTTATCATTGGGTGTGACGTATGCTTCATTAAGGAAGTGTATGGAAAGAAAGAAGGTCGCCTATTTTGGTAGGCTGGGATTTGAGAATGGAAGATGGTATGGACTTAAGATTATGGAGGGGCAAGCGAAAAGTAGTAGTGAGGAAAATGGCTTGAGGAAGCAAGAGATTGTCAAGATGGTAGATTGATATTGGAAGGAAAACCGTCAGAGTTAAAGGTTAGTAATCATGAGCAATGGAAAGTTTCACCTAGAGAAAGGTGTAACACCTGTTAGTATGAACGATGGTTAGCTTGCTTTGTGTCGCGTATGGATAAGCGAAGATGTGGTGGTGATTATGACATGTTTCATGTGGTTATTATGAGGAGTTTTCGGCTATGCAATCCTACATACGCCATTAGATGTGATAAAGGTTGGTAGAAACTTTGGATGATAGAAAATTTGTAGAGATTATGGGTTGTTAGGTATGGTGATAGAAAGCATAGTAGAAATGCTAGAGTTAATCTATAGGAGAAAATGAGATCACCGTTGTTATGGGCTCAGATTGGAAGTAGTCAGCTTGTTGGACCAGAATTGGTTCAGAAAACTACAGATGTGATAACAATACTCAAGGAGAAGTTGAAAACGGCAAGAGACCGACAAAAAAGTTACGCTACACGTTTAAACATGGTAAGGAGTAATGCGGTTAGGGAAGAAAGGGAAGTTAACACCTAGATCGTGGGTCCATAGTCCCATATCTTTTAGTGATTTTGACTTCTAGATGGGATGGAAGAGACACTCGTTATGGTTTTATAAATTGTTGTTGTGAATGTTTTATGATTGGTGATGGACTTGTGTGTACTTATGTGATTAACTGCTAATTGATTCATGATTGTTTTGTGATTTGACTTGGTACCAAGAGGATGTTGACAAGGCGGGGCCTTGGGATTGGTTCATAGGTGTATGGGCGCCTATGGGACCATGGTGTTTGGAAAGGCTTGGAGCCTTGGAATTGGTTTGGTATGTTTAGTCTTGAATTGTTAGTTGTTAATGCACATTTGTAACACATTGTCCATATATTTTTATTGTTGGTGGTTATTCACAGCTTATATTATAATTGATTTGAGGTTGGAGTCTAAACCTATGACTCTCACCAACATTATATTGACGTATTTTAGTGTCTCTTTCAGGTGAGAATGTGGATTAGCATGAGAATAGGAGTGGCTAGCTTTGGAGGCTTAGGATTGCATTTGGAGGAACCTCCTTTCCTCTTAGACTTTATTTTATGTTCGAATAAGTGATACTTTGTAGACACCTATATGTTTGATGTGTGTTATTTGTTTGTCTCGGGTAAGCGGTAGTACTGTTACCTACTTACCTAGACTCCTGGATTGTTGAGATATTGTCATGACATTTGTGTCACCATTTTATGACATTTCTTATTTCATTTAGTTATCTCTATAGACACGCCATGTCGTGATGATATCCATACGTCGCGCCCCATATTTCGCCATGGTGGGGTGTGACATTCAATCATGCGGATAATTTTATCCAAATGATTCACTCTTTACGTTCGCAGTCAGCTTTGGACGGTCGAGTAAAGAGAACGGGTTTACCCGCGAAATCTTGTCAAGGAGATTTTTAATTAAATCTACCTGCCACAAGTACGATATTAAATATCGTCCAACGGTCTTCAATGGCCGGAGGTAAAATGATACCTAATTAGAATGAAATGTTCAAAGCCATTTTGTTCGTGTCTACTTATGTTACTACATTTGAAGACGGTGGCGTTGCGGTGTCCGAGAAGAAGTCGTCCCCGCATGCTTATACTTTATGCACTTAATACTTCATCTATCTCAAGAAAGCCTAAAAGTCAAGTTTTCCGCTGTATCGAACTCTAAAGATTTCAAGAATTACGAAGGTATAGGTATGTGGGACATGATGTCACGAGGAGGCCAATATCGCAAGTGATGGATGCACAAAATCAAGGCAAGAGATTAATGCACAAAATTGATATCAAAGATCACATCAACATGTTCACCAGAAAAGAAAAAGAAAAGAAATAAGAAGACTACGAGCCCAAGACAAGCATAATATGCTAGGTTTATTTTAATATTGTAACTCGGGTAACGCCCTTGTTTGGAGTGACCTCCCTTAGGGGGAGATTGTTGGAAATACGTTTTACGTATTTAGAAAGGTTCGGTCACTCCGATAATATATAAGTTAGTAGCTTGTAGTCTTGTATCTTAGTACTAAACAAACAAGGCCAAGTCAAACCTACAACATGTGTAGGCCGGCGACCCATTGTAAGCCCAAGCCCATCTCATGGGCTTGGGTATATAAACCATCTCCTTAGTTGGAGAGAGTGTGGTTCACATTTGGTTTACACATAGTAAAGTGTGTTTTTCACTACTTTCTTTATCTAAGTGTGTGTGTGATCTACCATCTTTATATCTCTACTCTCTCTCTCTAGATTAAGCAAAATTTACATAATCATACATTTATCTATGTGGACCCATAGTTATTCAAACCATATAGATTCAATTACTATTATTTTTTACATAGTTTTATAATAATAAATACTAATTTAAAAATTTATAGTCCTTTATATAATAAATAATATTTAAATTAAACCCAAATTCAAAACCAACCAAAATCCCAATCCTAAGTCTTCACTTTATAAACCCACACCCAAAGTAAAACTCGGATTCAAAACAAACGGACCCTTAATGTTACTTTAAAGGGATGGGCTTTTACTCGTAGGTAAAAGGTAAAAATAGCCCACCCGGCCTAACTAAACTAGGCCAGACCCGGAGCCAATTAAGACTACTCGGGCCTCGGGGTCAGGTTACTAATCATATTAGTAGTTTTCAGGGGTTGATCAGATAAACCCGAATGCTAAATAGGATCGACAATTTGGTTATATGTGTTTTTATTTGGCATATTTGGATTTCGGTCAACATGATTAACCTGAATATGTTTTTTCTTTTTTTTATGTAATTCTATTGTATTAAGCAACTTGTTAATACTTTTTCTTGTATTTCATTTACTAAAATCCGAATAAACCCGAACCAACCAACCCAAAAGCTTAATAGGATCGGGTCGAATATGTTCGTCTAAGGTTATGTTTGTTTTCTTAATAAAATCACTTAATGTCTTTTAATGGTCTATAAAAAATCTGAATTTTAAAGAGCTTTAGACCATCAAAAGTGTGTTTTCCCTCGATTTAGATGCATTACGAGCCTTTATTCCCCTCAAGTTTTGTGTTTGGTTGTGTGGCCGTATTTTTAGAGAGAATTGTAAAAATCGTTTGTCTGGTTTGGCCAAATTACACGTTTAATCCGTCGAATTCTGAAATTGAAAAAATCGTTCGTGTGACAAACCTTGAATTTTCACTTTTGGTCGTTGGCCAAAGTAAGGTGACTTATTTACCCTCGTCGTATTATTATTTTTATGAAAAACCCATTATGATTATTCTTGATACTTTTTTTAACTAATTATTTAAGTTAAAAAAAACTAATTATTTAGTACTTAAATATTAGTAGTAAACATTTTCATGAATACTGATCTAAATCCATTTTTATATATATCATCTTGGTTGGTGATGGGTTATTCAGATATGATATGTAAAGAATTATTTTATATATCATTTACTTTTAAGAACAATTTAATATATATTAAAAATGTAATTATTGAATACATAATTTATAATAATTATTAAACATGTTTTAATATATATTGTCTTCGTCCTAATAAGTGTCCATTTTAACTTTTTTCGGTCTTTTTTATTCAACTTTAACTACAAATATTTTCATTTGTGTATATAATAATGGATGAAAACTATATGTTTGGATTGAGATTTAAATGCATTTTTATTTAAATATATTTTTCATCCAGTATTATATAACACAAATGAAGATATTTATGATCAAAATTGAATAAAAAAAAACGAAAAAAGTTAAAGTGGACACTTATTATAGGACGGATGAAGTATGAAATTAAGGTTTTAAAAGTAAAATAATTTATATAAAATTACCCAAAATATAAAAGTTTCAAATCGGATATATCCGACCCGAATAACCCGAACTCAAAGCTAAGTCACGTAACAAAGTGTATTATAGAAAAATCTATTTTTTATATACATCATCTTGGTTGATGATGGGTTATTTAGATATGATATATAAAGGATTAATTTTTTATATCATTTACTTTTAAGATCAATTTAATATATACTAAAAGTGTAATTATTAAATACATACTGTAAGGTTCTTTTCAGAACCAATAAAATGTACAGAACTGCGATAACCATCTTTTATTCTTAATAATTCATATGCATTTTCCTCGTAATGTTTACATTATACGTTTAATAATTGTTTTATTGGTTATAAATCCGAGTATGATGTGCGATATGAAGAGTGCACATGTGTCTTTATATTATCCTTCGAGAAGGTAGTTATGATACAGACGAAACAAACTACATGTGCATTGTCCTTGAATACATATATCTAATGACCTAAGACGATGAGAATCCATGCACGTCTATATTGTGAACTAACACGATAAAAATACATGTGCATTATAAGAGTAAAAAGACGGTTCTCGCAATTCTGTACATTTTGAAAAGAACCTCAACCTAAATACATAATTTACAATAATTATTTAATATAGTTTAATATATACATATATAATTAATTTTAAAAATTATATGATATATAAAATTACCCAAAATATAAAAGTCTCAAATCGAATCTACCCGACCCGAATAACCCGAACCCATATATAAGTCACGTGACCAAAGTGTGCATCTTAGAAAAATCTATTAAGTCTCCAACACCAACCTTTTTCCCCAAACATAGTTCCTAAAATCCCATCTTAGGAACACCAAATTCTTCAATCATAAGCCAATAATAATCCAATCCAACACAAACCCACTTCCTAAAATCACCTCAATTTCACTCCCATACAATTTTCCCCAATTTTTAAGGTATCACTTTCACTTCAAGATCGCCATAATTCGATCCAAAAATCACATATTCAGACACCCTTTTGGCTCAATTACACTACCCATATCATGGATGGTAATAAAGACGAAGCTTTAAAGTGTTTACAGATCGGTAAAGACGCGTTTGGGTCAGGTGATCGTGTAAAAGCTTTGAAATTCATTACTAAGGCTAAAAGATTAGACCCTTTATTGGAAATTAACGATCTGTTGAAAAATCTTGAGGAAAAAACTTCGCCGGAAAAAGTCGCCGGAGAAAGTTCCGGTGGCCGGAGTAAGGTTTCCGGTAATGGGTCGGGTAATGGGTCGGGTAATGGGTCGGGTCGGGTTAATGGTTTAGGGAATGGGTCTAGTTTAGGGACTAGTGAACAGATGAAGATAGTGTGGGAGATTAGGCGGAAGAAAGATTATTACGATATTTTGGGTGTGAGTAAAGATTGTGGAGTTGACGATATTAGGAAAGCGTATCGGAAGCTGTCGTTGAAGGTTCATCCTGATAAGAATAAGGCGCCGGGGTCTGAGGAGGCGTTTAAGAAAGTGTCGAAAGCGTTTAAGTGTTTGAGCGATGAAGAGAGTAGGAGAAAGTATAATGTGATGGGATCGGAGGAGGGGATGAGTTATATGCCGCCGGCTAGGCGTAGGGGTGGTAGTGGTAGTGGTAGTCAGAACGGGTTTTTTTATGAGGGTGATGTTGATGCTGAGGAGATTTTTAGGAACTTTTTTTTCGGTGGGATGAATCAGAGGGGGGCTACGCAGTTTAGCGGGTTTAGTTTTGGTAATGGGACGAGGGTACGTACACGAACACAAACGCAAACGCAAACGGGGAATGCTAATAATGGGGGTGACGGGGGTGTCCTGAGGGCGTTACTTCAGTTGTTACCGGTGCTTTTGATTCTGTACTTGAGTTTTTTCTCGTCGTCGTCGAATGATCCTGTTTATTCGCTTTCTAGGACTTATAGTTACGAGCATAGGTTGCTTACGCAAAAAGGGGTTCCTTTTTTTGTGAAATCAAGAAACTTTGAGCAAACTTATCCGGTGAATAGTGATGGAAGGGTGCAGCTTGAAGGAAGTATTGAGCATGAGTATTTGTCGATTCTATCCCATAATTGTCGGATGGAGAGACAACGGTTTAATTGGGGTCATCAGCCTCCGATGCCTAATTGTGACATGTTGAAGAAGTTTCAAGATGGTTTGGTATCGTGATTGAAGGTTCGGTTGCTCTTATATTCACGTTATTTTTACTTGGTATATTTGTTGAATCGATACACTATAGTTTTTTGAGTTTAAGCTTGCAATTGTTTTTGTGCATCGACTATAGACGAGTGTACTTACATGCATAATAGATGGATTGTTACTACAAAATTTGTTAAAGTTAAATTTATACATTATAGTGTTTGAGCACAATGTTCTAGTGAATTTAATGCTAAATTGTTGAAACTATACTTGCACATGCGCCATTGATCGTTTGAGGTTGAAATATATTAAGGTGTTTGAATTTGCGGTCTGTAGTTAATTACATCTTCAATTAATGTTAAAATTTTCTTATCTTCGTTGACCGTATGTGAGATTGCGCTAATCAGGGTAAACGGCTTTACAAATTTTATGTATACTTGCACATGCGTGGTTGATAACTGATCATTTGAGGTTGAAAGATATTAAGGAGGTGCATGAAGTTGCGTTCTGTAGTTGATTATCTGCTAAGCATTTATCAATTGTTAGATTCTCCTTATCTCCGATTACCATATACGAGAGTGCGAGAGTTAGGGTAAACAAATTTACGTATGTGCCTTCTCTTCTAACCTAAATGAGAGTTTTTTACTTGTATAAGTAACGTTTCTCCTTTTTTTTCACTAAAATTGTCGTTATTGATCAATTTGTTTATCAGCTTCTTAACTGATCAGAAATCGTCCAACCCTCGCACTCACACACACATCCAACATCTCGTACCATGCAAGAAAATGTTTGTTGCGGACTTGCTATTAAGTGTTGCACGTGCTACACACTCCATTAAATTTGTGTTTTCTTAGAGTCGTGAACTTTCTTTGTGATCTGTAATATGATAATATATAAACGCCATAGGCCGAGCGCTTATCCCTTGAAAAATGGGATGGCGTGGTATTTACACGGAGAAAAAGGTTCCCATCGTGACTCACTTTGTGAGATTGGCGTACATCAAACATATAAAAATACGCACAGCACTATACTACTGCTTTGTGCGTGTTTGGGATTTCATTTTGGTCGCTTTTTTGCTTAGATATGCAAATAAGCCTTACATGTTTTCCCTACATTTTCATATCTTATTTCTTGCTTCTTTTTAATAGTACACCCTTTTGCAAATATTGTTGCTTTTAATCCTTAAACAATAGTAGTAGATCTGTTTTCTTTCTTTGATTTGAATTAGTGATTTTGGACGAAGAACTTTGTCTGATATCATTGTGTGTTCTAGATTAGAAAATAGGGCTTGGGTGATGAATGTGAATCGTGTAAAAGATGGTGGAAATCTGGTAAAATACAAAATAAAGTGTCTCGCCAAGATAAAGAATTTTTGTATACCCCGCTCCGGCGGGATTGGGTGTGTTGTTTTTGTCGGAGTGTGGGCAGAGTTTACTGTTATAAGCTTTGATATCATGATTACTTGTACACACATGGTTGAGAATTTGAGGCTTTAAGATATCTAGGGAGTGTTTGGATTTGTGTTCTGTAAACGATTATCTGCTAATCACTTATTAATGAGTATCTCAGATTTTGATAATCAATTTCATAGCAGCTAAGTGTAAACTAAAGTTTCATATTACTTCTTAACATAATATAAGAGTCTTTTACGCCTATTCACATCAATTTACCTATACTTGCACACGCCTCCTTGATCATTTGAGGTTGAAAGATATTACAGAGCTGTTTGTATTTGCGTTTTGTAATTGATTATCTCTGTCTACCATATGTGAGATTTCGACAATCAGGGTCAACAAATTTACTTCTGTGCCTTCTCTTCTAACTTAACTGAGAGCTGTTTTCTTGTATTCATTAAACGTATATCCCCTTTTTCAGTAAAAATGTCTTTGTTGGTCAATTTCTCTACCAGTTTGTTAAATGATCAGAATTTTCCGGACACTCATACACACATCCAACACCTGGTAGTGGTACCATGCAAGAAAATCTTAGTTGCTGACTTGCTATTAAGTATTGCACGAGCTATACACTCCAGGCTCCATTTACTTTTTGTCTGCTTAGAGTCGCAAATTCTGTGTGATTTGTAATATGATGAACTATGGTTCTCATTATGTGGGACTTGCATCTATTTGTTGTTATATGTAGGCTACAGTGAGTTCATTGCTAAATTTTCGTAATCATGATTACTTGTACACGCATGGTTGATAATTTGAGGCAATTAGATATTAAGGGAATTTTCGGGTTTGTGTTTTCTAAATGATTATATCTGCCAATAATTTATCTCTTAATCTAATTCAAGAGTCTTTACGTCTGTTCATATGACGTCAAGTCCTTTTTTATTAGATCACCCATCATTTCTTAGATGATAAGAAATTACCAGAACTTTCTGATTATGACAATTTCAAACATTAGAAGTCCAACCGAACAGTATTTTCTACAGTCTGAGAAAAAAAAAGTCACTGGATACCGGCAACCAAGTGATGCACACTTGCACCTTCTATTTATATATACACCCTCTGATATCTGTGTACCCTTGTCCCTTAAAGCCGCAAATCCACAACGTAGTGTGTCGCTTTAATATGATATGAATTTGGTATCATGTATTCATGTGGGATGTGTGTATCTATATGTTCCGATATGTTAGGTATTTGAGTCACTTGTTCAACTTGATATGTATATATGCACATTAAAGCTTGGCGCTTTATACGGAAACACACATTTAGATCTCTTTTGTTCTTTGATATTTTGCAGATTGTTTCTCTATACAAAAAAAATCTTGGAAGCTCTGTGAATATGCTCGAGGGGATTTCTTATTCGTCTATGGATCCTGCATGTCGGGTTGTATTCTGGTAGCAGGTTTTTGCAGTGAAGTTGTAAAAGTAACTTCAGAAGTATATTCTAGACAAAACTTTGTATTTTTTTTTCTTCTAAAGATTGAAATTACATGTTACCGGTAGTATACTCATCATGTTGAGCAACTTTGGAGCATCTGTTGTTGAGAACGCCATATAATAGAATTTTCTTGATAAATGGATTTGGTAAATTTGGAATTTTTGTTTGCGTGACTGCGTATCTGATGGTTATGGTAAGCTTCTTTACATGGAAGTGGTTTTGATGGTCTTACATTTTATGGGTTGGTTAAGGGCTTGTTGCCTGTATATAAACAGGAACGGCAGGGAACACCGGCCGGAACATCATGAAATCATTTATGATTATATTTTAATTTATAGACCGGTTACAATGCAGGACTGGATTATGTCTAGCTGAAAGACGAGTTTCGGCCCAAGGCACTATCGAATCTCTATAGGGCTTTTGTTTTGATAGTCATTTTGACATCAAGTCCTCATGTTTATTTCTCACTGTGTATATTGTGGTATAGGGCAAATAGTAGAAATGTATCTAACTTGTTACTTATTCCTATTCAGTCATCATCGTTTCATTTCCTTTGTTGTGTGTATTCGATGACTTGATGACCTTCGAATGCAAAGGCGGGGACAAGCTTTTTCCACACAGCTGACTGATATAATGGTATCTACATTCACCTTTTCGACGACTCCACTCTATAGGAAATGTACCCGCGTAATGCCACACACAAAAAGAAAAGACTTAACTCTGCACATCCGGAACAAAAGCAGACCTAAGGCCAACACCATCTGATAGGGAATGTACAGCGCGCGGGAACAAAAGTAGCCACCAAGAAAAACACCCCCAAACAGGACCCATGAACGAAAAAGCCCGAACAGAAAAAACGCGACACACATGACAACAGAGTGAAAAATGACACACACAAATCAATTCGTAGACATCAGCGTTTTTGTTAAGCATATGTACGGTTCACGCTGATGTCTATGGATTGTAATTTGACACTTATTTTGTTAAGAGCATCCATTATGTTAAACTTTTTAAAAGGTTTATAATTGAATGTTATTATTAATTCTTAATTTTTTTAGTTTTATAAACTTATCACATAAGCAAATGCATTAAATCATGAAAATGTTCAATATCCTAGACCTCTTTATAAACCACAATAGTGAATGCTCTAAATATACAATAAAAATGAACAAGAAGCGATAGTGGTTTTCGGTTTTGTGTGTTTGTGGTTTTTGGTTCGGTTTTGGGTCAAAACCAAGAAAAATAGCCTAAACTATCTATATGGTTCGGTTTTGCTCGGTTCACTTTTTTCGGTTTTAAGTTCGATTTTAGGTTATTGTTTTCCTCAATGTCGGTTTTCAGTTCCGTTCGATTCGTTTTTAAACTGATACTCAGCTCTAGTTTTAATTGTCTACTTTTATGATAAGCAATTTAGGTGTCATTTGGTTTGGCCTAGAGAATAACTATAAGCACGGCCGAAGAATATATGAAAAAAAAAAAAAAAAAAAAAAAGAATGTGCGTGGATTTCTAAACTTGATCTTTAACTTTAAAGCAATGTTTTAAAACCCGGTTTTTTAGTTAACCCGGTCTTGTGACCGGTTTACGGTTCAACCGCCGGGTCAACCCGGTTCTTTATATATGTATATATTTTTATATTTTTAATATGTAGTATTTATTTTTTACTCACTAACCTTAGTTTTAAATTTTATATTCAAAACATTATTGTAAAAATTTGTAAAAATTATTAATTTATGTTTACAATTTGTAATAGCTTATAATAAAACCATATTAGTGAACGTTTTAAGTTAGTTTAACTTTATTTTAAGTAACACTAATAATCATTAATTAGTTCAATATATATCTTTAAAACTTAAAAATATTTATAGAAAAAAAGTTTTTGAAATATTTTTTTTTATAAAAAATTATGACCCGGCCGGGTTAATCAAACCGGGTCAACCCGGTTCAACAAAAAACCGGCGGTTTAATCCGGTTCTCAAACAAGCAAAAACCCGGCCACATCCGACCCGGTCTCCGAGCCGGTTCACGGTTCAACCGGTCCAACCCGGTTTTTAAAACATCGCTTTAAAGTATGGCTTAGCTAAAGTCTTAAAGGGTATCAAAATGCTCATCCCTAGTGTCGATTTTCAGGTCCGATTCGATCGACAGTCGAAAATACTCATCCTAATGTCGTATGTTATTAAAGCGTGTAGCTTGGACATGCGTCACGCTTCACGCTATTTATCACATGTTTATGTTTATGCAGGCTATTTTTTCATGCCAGGCCCATTACTGTAAATTTAGATCACATGTAACCCTAGATGCCAAATCCTTATATAAACTACGCCTACACACCCATTTAGGTCAAGTATTCACTCTGCCGTCATTTGGTATAGATAGCTGATTGGTTTTGTTTTTGTGGTTTCATATGGAGTTGTTTGTAGATCCATCGATTCGGGTATGATATCTCTACACCCAGATTCCTCTGTTTAAAGTGATCCGTGTTACTTGTCCTCAATTTGATTAAGCCACACATGATGTTTCGAAGAGGCTACTAACAAGTTTGCACGCTTCTTTGCAAAGATGGTAAAATAGAAATGTTCCACTCCGTTTTGGTCGCAGAAGAACCTAATCAAGCGATCAAAAGGCGCTTTTAAAAGATATGATATCAGTCTGGACTCGTAGTGACAAAATCATATCATATTTCAAAGATATGGTTATCACAATATTGGGTATGCAGCTAATGAAATCTTTTGTTCTTTTGATGTTGTCAAAATCATATTTGTTTGTCATGTTATTCTTATTGATTTATTTGTAATAGAATATATCTTTATCCTATGAAAGTTGTTACTTTTGTTTCATGTATATGCTACTGTATTAATCTTTGTATAAACGCATTTAGTATAGTTTTAGTTTTGGTGATCAAATGTTTTATAAGTTAGCATAACTGTCCATTCAATATGCCATATTGACTAATGCTGTCGAAACACGTTGGTCAGGTTGACCCGTAAGTATATTTTTGTCTAAACAACATATCAGAGGGTAATGCTACAAATAATTACAACCCGCCTGCATATTTGCATATTTGGAGGAAGGCAAGCAAAAACAAACCTTTAGGACATTATTTTCATCAGACTGAGTAAATGTGTTCTGTACCAGTTTAAACTCAACCACCGGTCGGCCCGCCCTTGGACAGCGAATATGTCACCACCACATCGGATTCCAGAAATCGTGTGGTTGATGTTTTTGGTTTTTACATGGTTATTAGATGTGCATATGATTTGATTTTTGTGTAGGCTTGTAAGTTGGTTGAAGGTGTTTGTGCGATCAACTTGACTACAGTTTACAATTTGTTTTTAGTTAAACCAATTTCGACCCGTTCTCAAACCCGCCCATTATGCTGCCTTTAGTTCTAAAATGTGATGGTGTTATACTATGGAGAACAAATCTCATCTCCTATGGAGGATCTAATCTATTATACGTTTATGGGCTGGATGACACCAGAGTCCCAATCACATAAGACCAACCAAAACCATAACAGGTTTACGACCTTCATTTTAGAGGATAAACATAAAGGTTTTACTTAAATAACGTTGTTAGCAATTTTAGGACTAAACAGGATACTTTCCTGTAACCTTTACAAAAAATTTGATGTTCAGCTGATAAGAGAAGAGACAAAAGGTTTGTTTCTGATCCAGCAATAGCGCTGTGAAGGTTGCAGGTAATGTGTATCGACTTTCCAGGGTATGAATATGAAATCTGGAGTTGGACTAAAATGAGTCAGTTTCTAGTACATGTTGACACGGGTTGGATTGATACGTAAACCTTTTCTATCTGACCCATTTTAAGTTATGATTAATGCGCTACTTTTTATTATTATTTCAGAAATTTATAATTATCTGGTTTTTCTGGATAAACGAATTAGGAAGTTTTGATGCATTAATTTAAGTTTTGTACAGTCTTCAACCTGTTTGACCCGTTTCCCTTACAGAATCTCTTTATTTGACCCATTTTACATAGAGTAGAATCCAACTGGTTTGTGCTATCCCAATTCCCAAGTACTCAGGCTAACTAATCAGATGTTCATTGGTAAGACTCGTAACTTGGTCTGAAAATTCACTTACATTTTTATCTAAATGCTTGCTGACATACGTCACAGAGCCCACATCGTCGATGG
Organism: Glebionis coronaria; assembly: GCA_025667525.1. Classification (NCBI taxonomy): domain Eukaryota; kingdom Viridiplantae; phylum Streptophyta; class Magnoliopsida; order Asterales; family Asteraceae; genus Glebionis; species Glebionis coronaria. The sequence goes on along the minus strand of CM046874.1, from coordinate 698,487,378 downwards.
TTTTAATAAGAGGTTTGTCGATGTAGCCCTTTAAGCTTTCAACAACAAATAAACGTTTAGAGTCATTGGCTAATAAAATCAAACACGAAAAAGGTAAAGAATAATATCACAATGATGCACTCGTTTTTTGTCGTTCTTGTAGTAGAAATCTTTAAAACGTCTTGCAGCCGAATACAATTGTATACTTTTGCATTTCTTAGTTCCTATAAAGTTTTCATCGCTTGATTAGACATGTTTGACATATTGTTCCGTATCAGTATCATGTTTGACATGTTTGCATTTCTTATATGCACCAAAACTAAAGTACAGGAGGAACCGAATTCATTCAGTATCAGGTTTCCATATTTAAACTTTGTGAGTTTTAGTTCAGCAAAGAAACAAAAACGCTATGGAAAATTATCATTTACCTTATTAGATGGAAGGGGAGGCCTGAGAGTGTGTCGATCAGTGAAAAACAATAGAGATCATAGATGACCGTCAATGGGTGGGTATGGGAAGCGCAAACGTGGGAGACATCAACCATTTCCAATATGGTATCTCCAGACATTTTTGAACGGTTGTGGATTATGTTTGTACATCCAAAAGCTCAATGCTAAGTTCAGAGCAGATAATTTGACGCTCAAAATGAGTCAAAACTAGGGGTGCAAACGAGCCGAGCTTTAATCGAGCTATTCGAGCTCGAGCTCAAGCTCGACTCGATCGAGCCGAGCTTTTATCGAGCTCAAGCCCGAGCCCAAGCCCAATAGTATGGCTCGAAACATATAATGAGCCGAGCTCGAGCTTTTGATAGCTAGGCTCGAGCCCTTATCGAGCTTTTTCGAGCCTTAGTATAAATATATTTTTATATAAGTACGAAAACGTTCATTTAAGTATTAGCCTTATTATCAAGAGTAACTATATAAAAACTTAAATAATTTATTAATAGTCGTTATCATAGTTTAGTACATACATAGAATTTGTGGTGGTGTGTAAACGATAATGATATATTTGTTTCGTATATGTAATTTCGAGCTTTTCAAGCTAAGCTCGAGCTTTGCTCGAATCCTAATCGAGCCGAGCTCAAGCTTTGAAGGTAAAAGCTCGACGAGCTATCGAGCCGAGCTCGAGCCCATTATTTTATGTTTCGAGCCGAGCCCGAGCCCTGTTGAGCTCGGGCTCGGCTCGGCTCGTTTGCAGCCCTAGTCAAAACATTTGTGTAACCATACAACCCATAGCATGTACAAAAACAGAAGTCAAGTTCAACAGATGATAACATTAAGGTCTTACGCGTAGTATAAAATTAACTAATTGAGCTTAGGTAATGATTAAAATGCTAAACCCACCCAGCTAGGCAGCTACTATGATATTGGATTTAGTTGTCACTGGATGCAGCACCACCACCATTAGTAGTTGGCACGGACGAATCTGCAGCAAATTAAACATTTCCCTCGATTCGTCTATGTCATTTAATGATATCACTCTCATCAGTTTTTATCAAAAGCTTTTAATCTAGCAAGTCATCTTCTTAAAAGCTTTTAGTAAAGCTATTATCACATTGGAAAAAGTCATTTACATATCTAATTCAAACAGTGAAAAGTCATTCTAAAACCATGCATTGCATATACTCTTATAATGATTAAAATCTAATGTTTGTTGAATTTCAATCATACTTATCCCCTATCATATTAATTTGCACGTGTCACTTAAACACCAAATTTACCTCTTAGTTTGTTAATAAGATAAGTAATGATTTATAATGGTCAAGATTGAATGTCATTTTATTTCAACGAATGTGATGAAGTTTTTAAGTTATTCCCATAAAAAGCATAGTGCCGACTGAATCGGACCTGCCAAGATCGGACCAGATAGACTCAAAATCCAAATGGTCCAAAACCCTAGACCGAGGACCGGACCAAAATTGTCCGGATTGGTCTTGTCCGGTCCGAGTTGGTCCAGTCCAGTGCGCTCTGCGATCTGGTCCAGTTCTATTAGGTATAATTGACGGGTTCTCCATAAGACCAATTGGACATATCAGACCAAAAGCTAAAACGGTCTGAAAGCCTCAATCGCGGACCGAACCAAAATAATTCGGTCTGATCCGATCGACGGTCGAAAATGCTCGTACGTTTATGTTTATGTTTATTTCGAAAATGCTCAATTGGGTCACATGTTTATGTTTATGCAGGCTAATTTTTCATGCCAGCCAGGCCCATTAAGTTTACATCAATCACATGTTTATGCAGGCTAACTTATCCAGCCAGGCCCATTATTGTAAATCTCCATCACATGTAACCCTAGATGCCAAATCCTTATATAAACTACGCCTACACCCTTGTGCAGCCATATACCCAATTAGGTCAAGTAGAAGAGCATAGGTTCAGAATATTATAGATAGCTGATTGGTTTTGGTCGGTCACATGGAGTTGTTTCTAATGGATCTGCCGGATGTAGATCCATCGATTCGGTTATGACATGGAGTTGTTTCTAATGGATCTGCCGGATGTAGTTCCATCGATTCGGTTATGATATCTCTACACCGAGATTCCTCTGTTTAAAGTCATCCGTGTTACTTGTTCTCAGTTTGATTAAGCGACACATGATGATTCGAAGGTTCTAAAGAAGAAGTGTAGGTGTTGTCAAAATCATATTAGACAAGTTTACACGCTTCTTTGCAAAGAAGATAAAATAGACGGGATACGTTTTCGTCACTTTGCAAATAAGGTAAAATAGAAGAGTTTTACTCGGTTTTGGTCGCATTTGAGAAGTTCTACGTCACGGAATGTGGGTTCTACGTCACGGAATGTGGGTTCTATGTCACGGAACGTGACTTCAACTTCAAAGAAGAACTTAATCAAGCAATAATACGGATCTTATCTTTTTAAAAGATAGGATGTTGTCAAAATCATATCGATTTGTAGTCATTTATTTGCAATGAAATCTATCTTTATTCTATAAAAGTTGTTAATTTTGTTTAATGTATACTTTTAGTTTTGGTGATTATATGTTTTATAAGTTAGCATAACTGTCCATTTGATATGCATTCTGAAGTTATTTTTTAGAAATCTTGTTCCAATGCTTCCACAACAAAATAAAGTATTGAGGTAATAGAATACATATTCGTGATGGTATGTAAAAGCGTTTTGATAACAAAATATACATTGAAATCGAGCAATCAAATTTTCTATTCCGAAGCAGTGACGTAGTCAGGATTGTTAGCTCGGGTTGGCCAAAATAGAAACCGAGGAATTTAATTCGAGAAAAACGCATTCACAATTGAATTTTCGTCATTTGTTAATGGTTTCATCTCACAAACTAAGAGTATACTTATATACACAAAAAGTCAAATTACAAAGTCAACTAAGCCAAACAAAACTGCTAATTGACTTATACAGATGAAAAAGTTACATATAACTACATTGGACTAAGCCGCAATTACAAAGTAGAACTTCCATCTTGTGAGGACTTGTGATTCTATGAACACTCTGCACGATGTTATCGCTTCTACGAGTATCTGGATTAGCAGCTATATCCACTTTACACATCAACTTCAGTATGGCATCTAACGTCGACTCGTCGAGGCTTATTGTATAGTATATACCTGTACTTGTAAAAAAGGCCCATGGGGACTATAATGTAACACAAATCAGTTTACAGGGACCAAAAAAGTAACGAAGATTATTGTCGTCTTCCACAAGTCTACCTAAACAGTCCCTTAGATTTAACTTATGTCGCATATCAGGTCCTCAATGAGGCGATGCTGTAAGAAAATCAGTCCTAAAAGACCATATACATGTAACATAAATTGACAGAAACCATCCCTCCAGACTACGTCTACCTTTCATCGCAAAACTCGTCCTAATATGATATCCATCCTAAAGCCCAACCATGTAACGGAAATTTGCACAGCTGGTCCTGTTTCTTGCCTGATTTTGCAAATAATATATTTACTTAAACAACTACTTACAGAAACCTCGCCTCCCAGCGGAAATGCGGAATGCAATGGTCCTTGACGTCGCAAGACCTCTACCTTGCTTTAATCGATCCTTCATGATTAAGTTCCTTAAAGGACTACGGATTCATGACACGTGGAAGTTGAGTTTTCATGATCGTTTAGCTATATATCCTTGTACTAGTGGTCACCGCTAACCATTTGCATTCACTTGATATTGCATCCTTCAACTTTGTAACAGTTTGACGGGCTACTACTCTATGCATTCATCTAAGCATTATACCTGTGTAGAGATTAAAGAGTTGAGAGTTATCAACTTAGTTTGTATATTTTGAAAAGGATTTTGGACAATCATAATCATTTGTTCGCAGAAGTTAATTGTTAACCACACGAACTGAAGTGGTAATGAAAATTCTGTGCCGTAATCATAAATATAGTGAAAAAATCGTGAGGCTGATGGTCATGTTTATACTCTTACCACCTTCAGTCGTTTTGACTGAGTTTATAATATGATATTATGATTCATTAGTTTTTTGTCATAAGTTATACATTTGTTCGCCATGTACATGTATAGTGGTGTTGGGGCATTGCACTTTACAGTCGCTCGGTTTCTCGTACTTGGTAATATGGAAACGAATTATTAATTATTTGATTAGTTTTTATAGTAGCTGCACTAAACAGTAAACACAGCTGTAATTGCGTATCGATTTATACTATGCTCGCAAGTTCTTACATAAACAGAATTTTCCGAACACTCATCAAATTATCACCAATTAATACTTATTGCCCGTTTCTGATTTAACCCACAAATTTTATATCTAACCCGATAAACCTGTTTCTATATAAATGCATCCACATATACACGCGTAGAACGTACCTTTATACTAGAAGCATGCCATCTCTCAAAGGCTTTAGAAACATCGTCTTATTAGACAAGTCCTCTGATTAAGTAGCCTCCTTTCGGCTTCACTGATTACCTCTCAACAATTGCATATTTCATCCACACTCTTTCTCCTCCCCATTCACGATCTCTAGCAAGAGGAGAAAAATAGCCTGGCAAGTGTAGTGGCATATTAATAGGGAACCAATACCTGCATAATTAACTGTCCGTCACATATTAATAGGCCTCCTCACTGACACCAAGCTCACTTATATATATGGGAAAGTTTAAGTATGTTTTAGGCTTCATGCGCAAGAACAATCTAATAGTTATCTTTGTAACTTGCAAGAGATCGTGTATGATATGAAGTCATAGGAAACGCTAAATCACCAGCAAGCCCACCCAAATCGTACCCAATCTGCGACAAGACCCGTTCAACCTTTTCTTATAATAGCGATTTGGGATGGTGTAAACATTTAAATACATGTTTAATAGTTATGTCCCATTTAACTCTTTCAAATTTTTCTGACATACTTTGTCTACACTCATACTCTAGACTCGTACAATAAATTGGACAACAATACCATCTTCATTAACTACAAAACATTATTCTGACATATCCATCCCCAATATAATCTCAAGTATCACCTTCTATTAGCAAGAAACAGTTTTATACTTTTAACTTTTGCCAAAATAAATGCTTTCATATGCCATGTTCACAAGCCTTTCTTGATACGGTTTGCTGCTATGAAGTCTTCCCTTCGCCTAATTTTTTATTTTTTTTTGGGTTGTGGATCAACTTTTTCTATTTCCATTGATCTTAATCTATCTGTGTACACTTCAAACAAACTTTTTCTTTGAAAAGCTAAGCATGGGTATATGCACTACTGTTACACACACTTCTGATCATAATAAAACACCATTTCTTTTGCTCCCACTTCTGAGATTGTGATCTGTTCTGATCTTGTTCCCGTGTTCTAACTTTTGTTATTGTTCCTGGTCCTATTATTAGTTGCTGACATTTGCTAGTTGCTACTGATTTTCACACCCTCATCCTAACAACTACTATATACAAGAAGATACATTGCAGATAATTTTTGTTACCCTACTGAAAGGAACCCCTAAACCACTAGTAGGTCCGGTCGCTGTGACCCTATCCCAATTGATAGGTATCGAGCAACTATATATCTCATCTTTCAGGAACTTTCTATATCCTATCTTATGAAGTTATGATACCCTAGCTCTGCCAGAGAGGGAATAAACAATTTCAAAAGCAAGGGCGGCCACAATGTTTAGGAAGATACTGCAATGATATTAGAAGATACATATAATGCTATAGACATGCATGTGATTTAAGTCGATCTAGGTCAAATATCTTGGAGTTTCGGGGATGATAAATTATGTAAACAGGTCATTTTTGGTCATTTACTTATTTTCTTAACCATTAAAGGGATATTATAATTACTTTGCATTCAGATGAAGGCAACAGGAACTGACGTTAGAAAGTTCATTATTGTTGTAACCTTACGTTTTGATATATATGAGTGTGTGTATGTAAGTGTCACATGCATACTAGGAAGTATATAACATACATATGAATACGTATATATAGATCGACTCCAAGTGCTAGAACAGAGAACCTGGACTTGGTATAGATCGACTGCCGTGTCTTAGAAGTTTGATCAACAAGAGAACTGTACCATAATGAATTTAGAATTGATACTTCGAAGTTTACCCTTTACACTATTGGACTTGGTATAAAGGAATAGATTACTACTTACATAGGGCAAACGATCATGAGTAAGGTTATAAAATATCTATAAAAAAAATCCGTAACTGACGCATGTATGATGCATAATAATGTTATATTTAAGGTCAGATTTTATGTGTATATGTCAAGGAGGGGCTACGCCAGATATGGGATGAGTTGATCCAGGGCAGGGCATAGAAGAGAACTTGGGGCGAGACATATGTGGGTGGTGGATAAGTATGCAGGAAATATCTAGAAGACCACGTGCCCGACAAAAACAGAAACTTTTACCCAATTTCATATCAAATTATTTAACCTAGATGTACATCAGCAAAAAACAGACATTACAAATAACGATATCATTGCTAGACAAAGAAATTTAAGCCATGAGTGCAAAAAGCTATAAAGCATGTTGAGTGCATCACCACTCATCAATTATCAAAATGGACTTAAAACATTAGTATTTAAGTGTATGGTTTTATCACCCCTGAATAATAAATCCTACTGTCTTAAATTCCAGGTGAGGAAAATGCTATAGACACAAAGACGCCAATGCTAAAGTAAGAATGGAACTATCAAGAAGTAAAGTATAGTTAGAAAGTACCTTCAAGTGATCAAGATTGTCCACTACACCAAGGTATGTGTCGCGAGATTCTGTCTTGCTGGATTCATATCTGGTAAATCCATGGACAAGCATTTCATAAATGACGAGATCTCATTGTGCAAACGACAGAGGTAGATCTCCTTCCCCGTCAAACTAAGCAAAATAAAAAAAATATAAAAAAACATATTATGACTAAATGTCAATAGTAGCAAGATGTAGAATGAGATGCAGCAAGAAAAAAAGAAAACTAATATAGCTTAATCAGATGTTTCTATCCCGAGTCATCTTGGATTCAATCTTAATTCTTAAACTAATATAACTTAATCAGATGTTTTAGATAAACAGTAATCATTTCGTGTTTTTCGCTTATCTTGCTCTACCTCTGGTTCTATAAACCACATGAACAATTAACAGTGTCCAATGTCATCAATATTTTTCCATACTCATTGGACAAGTCTCTCACCATCAAAGCGCCATCTAATGCCAATCTATACCAGATATGATTGGTGCGCAGTGTTTTGGAGCAACTGACATTCGGCGTCTGATATACAAAGCCTGTGTGGCAAGGAACGTGTGGCGTTATTTATTTTTGTTTGTATCCTAAAATTAGAGATGCTACTTGAAGAAACATTGAAATATATATGCTACGGCTTCCCGCAGCCGCTACATTTCAAATGCTAAACGCTAACATACCCGTGGCCTAAATTACAAAAAAGGACAATATACTTCTAAGTTAAAACTGTATTTACGACATTATTTTGAATCTATTCACAATCACAAAAATACATTCTTATTCCCTTTTTAACTGCAAGTCCTATACCGCATTACAAATTATGCAACAAGCAACTCAGTCTTATGTAAAATGCGAGTTCAAGGTAACACTTTCGTGCAAATAAGCTGTGCAATAAGGTTTAGGAGACATCAATATCACTCATATCACTTAATCAGCTGTTCTAGATAAACAATTAGCTTTTCACTCTAGTTGGATCTGGTTTTACAAAAGCCACATTCATACACATGTGTCCAACGCCAATAACAATTTACCAGCACCATTTGACAAGCTTCTAACCTACAACGCCCGATATGTTTGGCGCGCAACATTTTGGAGCAACTAGTGTTTAGCATTTGCTACGTTGTCAAACACTCACTACTGCAAATTGCAAACAACTACTACCACGACTAGCGCTAAATTTGGCAAAACATACACCTACAGCTTAAAGTCGGAAAAAGGCAATCCCCTCCCCGCTCTAATTACATTTAGACGTCCTATTGAATCAAGTCACAATTACTGCAACACAATTAGAATAATTATTTTAACAGCGTGAATCATCAATGTGTGAGTGAATATAGTCATGCCTTCAGCCGCCTGGTAACTAAAGAAGAAGAATAAAACCACAATTATACATTTGAGTCTTTCTGTTGTGTGAAAAAATCGCAATTAACTTGCACCAAACAACTACTACTAGCGGTAAATTTGGCAAACATACCTGTTCGTGTATAGGTCCGAACGGTTGGACCTGACCCGAATCCGAAACCTGAATCCGGAACCCATATCCGAACCATCAAGCCCATCACCGGTCCAAAAGACAAAGCATTGGTCAAGGATAAGTCAACCGACAAGCTTCCCCAAATTCAGGAAGGTTGTCCCCTCCGGACCAACAAGGCCCCGGCTTTTAAGGGATTTGAGCAGTATAAATACCCCAAAGGGACTCATGTTTGACAAGACCTTTTACCTCATTATAATATTGTTTATTTATTATACTTAGGGGTGAAAACGAGCCGAGCCGAGCTGCTCGTGAAAAGCTCGAGATCGGATCGGTAAAAAGCTCGAACGAGCCGAGCCGAGCCTAAACGAGCTCGAGCCCTAAGTTGAAGCTCGTTTATTAAACGAGCTCGAGCCCTAAGTTGAAGCTCGCGAGCCTAAACGAGCCTAATGTTTGTATATACAAGCTTCTTAACGAGCTTAATAACAAGCTTATTAACGAGCTTAAGCTAAGTTTTATTAACGAGCCTAATGTTTTATTAACGAGCTTAATAACAAGCTTATATACAAGCTTATTAACGAGCCTAAACGAGCCTAATGTTTTAGATATATTATGAGTCGAGCTTGAGCTAAGTTTTATTTTTACATTGCCAAATCGTATAAACAAGCCGAGCCGAACCCGAGCTTATCTATCATACCACGAGCCGAGCTCGAGCTTCATCTTCCATTCTGGATCATTTCGCTTTACTTACTCTCACGCGCGCCGGAGCTTGAAGAGGCTAACGCGTTTACTTTGGTTTGAGGATATACAAGCCTAGCTAGTCCGAAGGATGACACAATGATCCGGACCTACGCGGCAGGAATTTGAACGAACAATACCTACAGCCGGCAATCCGCGCTCTAATTACATTTCAACATCCTACTGAATCAAGTCACAATAAATATACATATATATATATTGTATACATATATATATATTGTATATATATATATACATATATATATATATTGTATATATATATATATACAATATATTGTATATATTGTATATATTGTATACATATATATATATATATTGTATATATACAACCTTAAATGTTGAAAAACATGTTAATTTAGGAATTGTTGAAAACCATGTTAATTTAAGAAATGTTATTAGTACTTTTCAATTGAATTCGTGTGAAATGGTGTTGGATGGGAGATATACACGAAATTGAATGAGAAATACTTAATTAAAGAAATATACTACTGGAAATTAATTGCCTGAATGCTTGAAAGTTGAAAATTTTAAATGATGAGATATACACGAAATGTTGCAATATTGAAACGCTACAATATCGAAACATTATTGTTATATATTTTAGGAAATGGATAAGCTGTCAAGCGGGAAAACTTCAATTTTTTCAAAAAATTAAAACTCATACCTAAAACCTAATGCTATATAAACAGCCATCGATTATGTGTTTTTTTCATTCACAATACTCTTTTCATTCACAAAATGAAAGAAACTTCTACTCTTGCACAATCGTATTGTTTTTCTACTCTTGCACAATCAAACCATAATGTGTTTAATAATACGTTCACTTGTTTTTCTACTATATTGTTGATCTATTGTCCAATGTATGCAGGTAAACAAATAATACACAAACATTGACACATCCAATCATTCGTTGAAAGCAACAAAAGATGCTAACGTAAAAGATATGTCGGACGTTGAAGTGGCACCCCTCACCTTTAAACGTCATCGACTGATGAAAAATGGCAGCTATGTTAACAATAAAGTTGATGATCGTATCAAAGATGAATACGATTTTGAAGCAAGAATTGATGATATAGAATATTATGATAATGTTAGCGATGAAGAACTCGATGAGGGAGATGACTTGGATGATTTTATTGATGACTCGTATTCACATGATGATGATGATTATGCTACAGAGGACAAAGATACCAATGATGATGTTTGATTGTCACGATACTAATTTTGAATCAATAGTAAATTGAATAAATTGTGCTTTATTTTGTGTGCTACTAAATCTAAGAATATTTTTTTTCACATGTTTCTGTTGTTGCTACGTGATAAACTTATGAATTTGACATGTTTGTATTCTTTGACCACTGTCAATACGTGGTTTCTTTTTAACTTTTAAGACAACATTTGAAAAGTTTCAATAGAAAGTAATACGACGTCAATCAACAATTAAGCAATGGACCGCAAGTTCGACAATGGCCATATCCCTCCCTTGCCACAACCGCTAAGTTCTCCTAATGGTTGTATGTTTTCGAAACTACGAATTCTGATCAAGTGGACATTGTTATTACTCTTGAAGTGCATATTGAACCTGTCACTAATTCCTGATGATCAAATAGTGTTATCATGTTTACGTATTTAGTTTCAAGTTCCTCGTGTCATTATTGAATTCTTGGCATAGATTACCGTTTAAGCATATTGAAACCAAACTCTTGATGTAAGCTTATTTGGTTGTAATTTGTATTATTGTAGCTAGGATGTGATGATCATGCCAACAATGGCTTTGATTGTGGGGTGATTCAATATTTATAGGTGAGTCGTTAAGTATATGTAGCCTATAAGACAGTAATAAGATTCCACTCCATCACTTTATGCAAATCGCCACAAATGAGAAAAGCACCATTTAAGCTCAATAACTCATAATAGTGATAAAAGAAATAGTCATAAAAGAGTGTGTGGGTCAAGCCAATGTGAAAAAGGACTTATTTCATCTCAAGCCTGTATATCACTTTATTTAATATTACATCTTATATTAGGAAAATATAGAAACCGAGTATATAACTTTTTCATAACAGACCGTGTATATCATTTCTTTCTTCAATACTAGGCATGTTTGAAACATATTTAATACAAATTCGTATATTTGGAAAAAATACACACCGAGTATATCACTTATTTCAATTGACATTATAGGAAAGTATTGAATAGGATATGATCATGCCTAGCTGTACCTTTTTTGACATGCCTCATTTATCTACCTTTCTATACAAGGACAAGATACTATATTTTTTTAAATTAAATTCTGTGTTGTTTTAGTCGTACATTCCATTTGTTTTTTTAATCTATATAATACGTAAAGATTTAAATTACAAATATACAAACAACTTCATCATACTCATCTCAGAACTACAAATATACAAAAATACAGACACTCCTAATATATTTTTAAAAATTTATTATTATATACAATAATATTTAATGTGTAATCAGGTAAGGTAATAAAAGATACATAGATAGGATTTGGTGTGCCCTTCTGAATATGATATTGGGAAAAACTACAAATGAAACCAATATCATTAGTATAAACAATTGGGTTAATATATCATATCATGCATTACTAAACTATCACTTGAGCATCACCACTCTACTATTACGAGTCGGTGCCGGAATTGAAGAGGTTATCGATGAAAACTACATACGTATACCCGATGATATGACAATTTTATGCACTACCGAGGCTGCCTCAAGGATGCATTATTGGACAACGGAATATTTCCTTCTTTTGCTAACAATTCCATATACTAACGGGGCTGCCTCAAAGAATGCATTGATTAATAAAATATTTCCTTCTTTTGCTAACAATTCTATACATCCGCTGATATAGTTTCAAGAGCAATATTATCAACTAAAAATGAACACGCTGACGACATTAATAACCTGTTAAAGGATAGATTTCCTGGGGAAGAAAAAGTTTACTATAGTTTTGATGAAGCAGAAGACCACCCACAAAACTTCTATCCTCTTGAATTCTTAAACTTCCTCAACGTGAGCAGATTGCCACCACATTACTTGCGTTTGAAAATTGGATGCCCGAGTATTCTTTTAAGGAATCGCAATCCGGAAAATAGATTATGTAATGGCACGAAGTTGATATGCAAACATGCCGGCAATTTACATTTTATCGTTTAATGTTTCACGTTTAGTTTTAATAATATGTTGTTTGGTATTGGATATTTTATTTAAAGCTGAATTATCGTGTTACAACACTTTGTAATTATACATTGATTTTACCACAATGTAACGTTTCGCTAATTATCTGTCGTCAGGCAATTCCGCCGCTATGCGCAGGTACTCGCCTAGTATATATAATGTGTGTTTTTTTCACAGGAAGGATGTAATTTTGGTGTTTGTTTAATGTGGATTGAATTTTAGGCAATACTTAAATTTTGATTGTCAATTATTCCTTAATTTACATGTGTTAATTTTTTAGATTTTTTGGTTATGATGAGCTTTTACATAGTTTTTTACCAACTCATTGTTTTCTTAAAAAATAATTACCATATCAAGGTATCTTCAAAAGTATTTTCCATTATATTGTTTGACTTACTAAATTTAATGATATGTCTATTTTTTCATTTGACATTAAACATAAATTACAAAAGACATCAAAATGTCATTTCACCCGCTCGTTCTCTATTCCTCAAAAGCAATAAAAAAAACATCATCTTAAAAGTACATTTTTTAATTTATTCTATGTTTACTAATTCTACTTAGAGATTATTGGTAATTTAAATATAAAAACTGTTAAATAGTTACGTATTTTAAATTTTGTGCCGATTTGATAAACGAACTATTTTATTCAATGACATCAACAATGAACTTTCAAATTTTGTTCCGACTACCTCAGTTTGTTCTCAAGTTGTAATTTGTTATCGGCACCACCGGTTTATTCCATAATTTTTATTTATCCTTATACAAAAAATTATTATCATCGCACCGTATTTAACTTTTTTAAAAAATATCTAAAATTTGCGACATTTTTAAAAAAATTCAAAAATTATAGATTTGTTTTTCGAGGATATTAGATTTTTCTCGAAACATTTATATTTTTTCCGAAACTTTTAGATTTTTTTCGAAATTTTAGGAATTTTAAAAAATATATTATATTTATTTCGAAAACTTTTGAAATTTTTTCCAAAGATTTTAGAATTTTTTCGAAAACTTTTGATTTTTTTCAATTTTGTGAAAATCAAAAGTTTTGGAAAATTTGAGAACATATCTAGAATTTTTAAAATTGGTTCACAATGTTCAGGTTAAGAAAGATTCAAGATTTTGAAAGAAAATTTTCAATATTTATAAAAAATTTCGAATTTTCCACAAATTGGAAAAAATCTAATAGTCTAAAAAATAAACTAATTTTTTTAAAAGAATCTAAAATTTCGAAAAAAGATATAAAATTTTTCGATGCCAATATGAACCAAATAAAATACCACTATCTAACCAAAACAATGGAATATGCAGTCATGTACAATAGCAATTGCGTTAACGTAAAATATATAGAACATAAATCAACGTTTTATTATATACATGTAATATATATAGGTTAGAGTCTTAGAGAAAGGATGAAAGATGTTTGAATAACAAATAAACAAAAGGTGAAAGAGAATGGAAAATGCCATTTCGCCATACATTAGTTAATATTTTCAAAAATGCCATACATTGGTAATTATTTATTAAAAAGACTACTATTTGGTAAAAAACTCAGCTTTTACAAAACCTTCTTTTATATAGATAGTATATAATTTATACCCATATTTAATAACTATATCATTTAATAATCATGTGTTTTTTTATCATTTTACTTTTATTAATTTTATTAAACTTAACCAAACATTAAACATAAGCTTATATATATATATAACTATATAAGCCATAAATAGCTTATATCAAGCCTAAACCAACTGATAAGCTTAACCAACCACCCCTAATCTGAAGGCAGTTTATAAACAAAACAAGTACTGTAGTCAGAGGGTGTTTGGTTAAGCTTATGAATTGGGCTTAGCTTATATTATGTAAGCCATTTATGGCTTTTATAATATAAGCTTATAAGCTCATATTTAGTGTTTGGTTTAGCTTATGTTTAATAAGCTTATAAGCTCAAGTGTTTGGTTTAGCTTATGTTATTAAATGACCAAAAAGGACATATTTTTATAAACTTACAATAACAATAACCATTTAACTTTGTATACAGTAGCAGCAATACAATTACTATATACTCACTCATTCAATTAGTCAAAAAAGTGAATATTAGGACCGATTAATACAACAATCTTTTTAAGTTGTCAAAAAATGAATATTACGTATACAAGTTTAAAGAAAAGATAAGTCATTCAATTATAGCATATATAATACAAAAATATTATTGTAATAATATGATTGAGCCTGTTCAATAATTGATGAGAAAAGGAAACAGAAAATACCTAATGATGAAGGAACGATGGAAATGAGATAGACATGGAGGTTGTGTTTATACAATGATAAAAAATATAGCCATTATATTAGGGTAAATAGGTAAATTAAATTGTGGTGTGTTAGATAAGCCCAAACCTTGATATAAAAGCCTCACTTTTGCGGCTTACCAAAAACCCCATATATAAGCTTATAAACCCATTTATGTAAGCTTAACCAAACACTTAATTTTGGCTTATAAGCTTATATAACCTAATAAGCTTATAAGCCCACTATATAAGCTTAACCAAACACCCTCTCAATCAACTA
This sequence comes from Glebionis coronaria, assembly GCA_025667525.1. Taxonomy (NCBI): domain Eukaryota; kingdom Viridiplantae; phylum Streptophyta; class Magnoliopsida; order Asterales; family Asteraceae; genus Glebionis; species Glebionis coronaria. Next base: position 698,472,204 of record CM046874.1, on the reverse strand, counting down.
CTTTGATAATCCAAACCCTCTCATCACACACTCATTTTCACACACACACACAGACAAACCCTAACCTTGTAATCAAACACCACCAACGCGATTGCCAATTCATGGCGGAGGTGCTAACTCGGAGAGTCGCACCAAACGGGCGTCAGATAAGCGTGAAATGCATCAAAACGACGTCGTTTGACCTTGTGTTAGTCCACGTCAGCACCTCCGCCATGAATTGGCAATCGCGTTGGTGGTGTTTGATTACAAGGTTAGGGTTTGTCTGTGTGTGTGTGTGTGTGAAAATGAGTGTGTGATGAGAGGGTTTGGATTATCAAAGTAGTTGACTGAGAGGGTGTTTGGTTAAGCTTATATAGTGGGCTTATAAGCTTATTAGATTATATAAGCTTATAAGCCAAAATTAAGTGTTTGGTTAAGCTTACATAAATGGGTTTATAAGCTTATATATGGGGTTTTTGGTAAGCCACAAAAGTGAGGCTTTTATATCAAGGTTTGGGCTTATCTAACACACCACAATTTAATTTACCTATTTACCCTAATATAATGGCTATATTTTTTTATCATTGTATAAACACAACCTCCATGTCTATCTCATTTCCATCGTTCCTTCATCATTAGGTATTTTCTATTTCCTTTTCTCATCAATTATTAAATAGGCTCAATCATATTATTACAATAATATTTTTGTATTATATATGCTATAATTGAATGACTTATCTTTTCTTTAAACTTGTATACGTAATATTCATTTTTTGACAACTTAAAAAGATTGTTGTATTAATCGGTCTTAATATTCACTTTTTTGACTAATTGAATGAGTGAGTATATAGTAATTGTATTGCTGCTACTGTATACAAAGTTAAATGGTTATTGTTATTGTAAGTTTATAAAAATATGTCATTTTTGGTCATTTAATAACATAAGCTAAACCAAACACTTGAGCTTATAAGCTTATTAAACATAAGTTAAACCAAACACTAAATATGAGCTTATAAGCTTATATTATAAAATCCATAAATGGCTTACATAATATAAGCTAAGCCCAATTCATAAGCTTAACCAAACACCCTCTGACTACAGTACTTGTTTTTTTATAAACTGCCTTCAGATTAGGGGTGTTTGGTTAAGCTTATCAGTTGGTTTAGGCTTGATATAAGCTATTTATGACTTATATAGTTATATATATAAGCTTATGTTTAATGTTTGGTTAAGTTTAATAAAATTAATAAAAGTAAAATGATAAAAAAAACACATGAATATTAAATGATATAGTTATTAAATATGGGTATAAATTATATACTATCTATATAAAAGAAGGTTTTGTAAAAACCCATCCTAACCAAAAAATCTAAAAAATTAACACATGTAAATTAAGGAATAATTGACAATCAAAATTTAAGTATTGCCTAAAATTCAATCAACATTAAACAAACACCAAAATTACATCCATCCTGTGAAAAAAACACACATTATCCACCTTATGGAACCAAATATATTTACCCTGGTTAATCATGTAACGAAAATCCAAAAAATTAACAATTAAACAAACCGATTAACAATTGTTATGAAATCCTTCCACTAAAGACGAGACCATTTCCTAAATACCCACAGATCTGCTAAGTTTTGAAGTTTTTTTTTTTAGAATATGATTTGTTTCGATTTTGTTACATTAATTAAATCGGTTTTGTTAAATACAAATCGACGAGATGATTTCATTGTGTCAATTTTTTAAGTAAACGAGATAAGTTCCTTCTGCCAATAGAAATCAAATAATCATTTGATTTCACATTTTGGTTCAATCAGGTATACTCACTCTCCATTTCATCATTCTTTTGAATTGTGATAATTTGTAAATTTGATTTAGTTTTGTTATTTTTTTAGAGACGATGGATTGAAATATTAGTATTTCACAAAACTCACACATGTCTTGAATTTAAATTTATGAACATGAGAATTTAAATTCACCATCTCCACCAATGGATAAAAGTTCTATGTAAGTTATAATATTATATGCATGTTACATGTTTGATGAAATGCCTATCTAAAGAGAAAAATGTTTTAACCGGAGATCACTAGATGTTTACAACTTTACAGGATTTTGAATTTAAGCTATGATTGAAAATGAAGGTATGTGATTGTTGCACTTGAACAAAGTCAGTTCTTTTAAGTAATAATGTGAAATCCTATGGCTAGATATTCTTATGCAGAAAAGCAATAATCAGTTATCTACATTTGGTCAATTAGTTTTATGATTGTGAAATCAAGTTTGTGGCAGGCTTCTAATATTGGAACAATCATTATTATCCAGAATTCTTTTACCTGTTTGACATATGAGAGGTAAAAGATTACTCAACCAACCCGTCCATTAGTAAAACGGTAAAATGTGTTACTTTTAATTCTTGAGGTCGGTCCTTTTATATTTATGTTGGACAAGTATTTATATCAAGAAATCTCAACGATGCCATTGATATATAAGCAACGCCACAGAACGTGATGAACCTCATCATTACTGTAGATATAGATATTGGCCAAGGAGAATGATCTCTGACAAACAGTACATACATGTCTATATAGTTATGGTACACAGTTTTATGTTGAGTTTGATGTGGTTCAACGTTGTGTATGACGTTTTACATACCGTATCTCCCTTCATTGCTACTAACAACCGCAGGTTCAATTCATGTATCCTTTTTTTGTTGTTTCTTAGATTATAAATAAATAATATATATAGTTATGATCTTTTCTGTATTTTATGGTAAATTTAGAGATATGATTGATCCAACGATTAAAGGAATGCTGAATGTTTAAGTTTATGTTCTAAGGTGAATCATGGTACACTTTGTTTCACTACTTGGCATATTTTTTTCTTATCGGGAACAAATACTTAAGCTATGTACCGATCTTTCTTTTTCTTTCATTCAAAGTACATATCTTTTTTGGCTTAAAATGTACCAATGATGGATCATACAACTATAACTTGTAATTGATACTTTTAGTGATACATGTCACCATCTAATATGACCGGTAAATATTGTTTGGAATCTATTGAGGTCACTGAACATATTATTATAGATATGCATTCACTAATGATGAAGGTTTTGGTGGATTTGGGTAATGGGTAAAAATAGATCAAAATTTGATGCATGATAATATCGGTCGGGTTGACCTTAAACTCTTTTGCCAACATCGTATGTTAGGGCACTTGCCTTGCCCTTCATGCATGACAATATAGCATATTGGGACACCTGCCTTGTCTTTGATGCTAGCGGGTAACATACCAACTGTTTTTGCTGTGTCATACTGGTAATTCTTATACCCACAAAGGATGATTTTCGTGTTTATTAACAATCTAGATTGGGGCACCAGTCTTCCCCGAGATAATTTTCAGGTTAATTTTCGTGTTTATTTTTGTGTTTATAATTCATGTACCCGAAATCGACACAGGTTTGGGAGATCGTCAAAGATTTGCCCGTTTTTATTATGTGGTAAGATATATCTTTTTTTCCCTTTAATTAGATTTTTAATTCGTATGATTTTGATGCTAATTTTTTTTAAAACATGTTGCAAAATTTATTAGAGATTTATCAAATTTCTGATGAATCAAAGTGAAAATTAGCTTTCCAATGTTTAATTAGGAGCCTTAATTGGTCTTCTATGCAACAAAATGAAGTCATACAATAAAATAATTATAGGATTACCTACTTAGGCTCATCAGGTTATCGACCTATTGGAATTATTTTAGTGAGCTCTTCTAGTGTAGCTTATTTGTAAAGGTATCCAATTCAATTAAGATCTTAACCTACGATACGTTGTAATGACTTTGAACAAGTGTATGCACTGTTAAGATTAGTGCTAATGAAGATAAGTGCTCCAAAGATAAATTGAATTGTCTATATCAACGCCAAACACATAAATGATATTTTAGTTTGTTCGAATGCAGGTTCTTTAAAGGAAAACAAAAGAAGCTGCAATATTGAAAAGTTAAAGGAGTTGCGTGAATCATACAGGTACAACGCGCAAAATGAAAGTATTTTTCCCCTCAACTTGCTTTTAGTTCTCTTTCGCAGCTTTTAAATTTAGAATTGGAACTTGAGTGCTTAGGATTGATTTTGGGTTTTTATTAGCTAAAAACATTAATTTAGGAGTTGTTTAGGATTGATTATTATGAGGTGTTTATGATTGCTTATTTTTAATGCTTATCAGTTATCTACTTTGAAAATTTTTTATGAGTTTAATTACATTAAAATAGGCTCATAGATAGTTCTACTCAAACACTGAGGTTGCTTATGTATTTGAAAAATAAGCAGATCAACTGTTAAATAAGATGTCCCAAACACCCTCTTAGATTCATTCGTTATATCTTGTTGCATTATGAAAAGGCTGACAAGCATACGAACAAACTAAACTATTATGATTCAGGCTGCAAGAGCTATTAAAAACGGTCGGTAATAAGCCAAAATGAGTACTTTGTGATTCATAATTCATTAACCCATCACACTCTTTTTCCAATTTGATAAAATAATCTCCTTTGTTTTGTTGTTGACTAGAAAGGTACGTTATAACTTTTGTTAGATCAAGTGTATATGTCATTCATACACTGATATATGGTTGTAACATATGAGGTAAGTTTGTCATTTGTTTAAATAAGCAAAATTTTCTTACAATATAGAAAGAGTGCTAATATGGGAGCTTTATGGGATTTGCTGAGTGATGAGGTATAGTCTCACCCCCATGCTTAAGGTGAGACAAAGTACAACTAATTCCTAATGCTCCATGAGCAAAACTATTAAGCCAGAACAGCTCACTGGAATAGCTGGGGTGATGAAGATCACCTTAGGTCCAGATAAAATGGCAAAGGCTAGACCCAGACAAGGCTAGGCCCATACAAGGCTAGACCCAGACAAGGCTAGCCCCAGACAATGCTAGCCCCAGACAATGCTAGCCCCAGACAATGCTAGCCCCAGACAATGCTAGCCCCAGACAAGGCTAGACCCAGACAAGGCTAGACCCAGACAAGGCTAGACCCATACAAGGCTAGGCCCATACAAGGCTAGACCCAGACAAGGCTAGAACCAGACAAGGCTAGGCCCATACAAGGCTAGACCCAGACAAGGCTAGACCTAGACAAGGCTAGCCCCAGACAATTCTAGCCCCAGACTGTTGGAAATTCACTTTATGTGACGACATTTAAGAATTCCCGTTAGTTATCATAGTCACACACGCTTAGACTAGACTAGGAAACAATGTATAGTTTAGGTGCGGTGTGTGACTATATATACCCCTTCAAGGCTTCCAATGAGAGGTGTTGCTTGTGTTTCATTTTCACTTTTAATACATTTTCTTATTTTCACACACAACCTTTTCTCTCTACTTCATCCATGGCTTCCACAACCATCTAACACCCTACTAGACCACCGGATTAGTAAAAAGCAAATCCACAATTGGCATCAGAGCCTCGGTTCAATCCTTGTATCGTGTTTTTGTTTTCGATTTGGTGGTCTAAAATTTTTTTTGGTCCGAACCTATCATATTTTTGTCACTGGTTGTGTTTATTTTTCAATATTCATAATTTTTTTTGTCACGATATGTTACTTTGTCTATCAAAAACAGTTACATCTGGTCTAGTTTTTGTTCTCCTGGTTTTGTTTTCAGTAGTCTCACATGTGGTTTCTATGTTTTCTGGTCAAAAGTCAATCAACCCTGAAAAGTCATCAGTCCATGGTGTCCATGTTTTCGAGGTCTGCATTTACTAGATCTTGATTTTTTAAGATCTGGTTTATACATGTTTTACTGGTTCTTTTTCTTGTATTTTCTTGAAGATGAAGATTGTAACCCAGAAAAACATGACCCTGAAAAAACGGAAAAAAAGTACTATGGATAAGTTTTCAGATGCATGCATTCCGATGGCCACTTTAGATCGCATGGATTGCGATGGGGTTTTTTTGACACATTCCGATGGGTTCGACCGTACCCATTGCGATGGGACTCATTCAGATGGGTCTCATTGCGATGGGTGGTTTGACCTATCGTAATGGCATATTAAGACGTCATGCCGTTGAAATTTTTTAAACATTCCGATGGATGTGAAAAATATTACGATAGGGTGTTGTCTACTCTGTAAACATTGCGATGGAAAGTAGTTAAACATTGGGATGAAAGTTACTCATTGCGATGGGTGAAAAACATTACGATGATTTTTTTTAGAAAACATTGCGACTGTTTGACAAAAATGACACTTTGACCAGTTTAACAAGACCTAAACGACTTGACCAGAACTACAACTTTACCCTTTCATCAACCTTATTACTCCCCAACACCAAATCTAAACTATTCCCATCGTCTCCTATACCCCTTCGCATCTAGACTCGATCCAAACCAACAATATAATCAGGATCTCAGATTTTTTCGTAGTCTCTCATTGACATCACTAGATCTTTCACAGATCTATTTTAAACGAAAATCAGAAATCATCATAGATCCTGTATGTTGGATATAAACCCATTTTTTAATCTACGAAATTTAAGAATGATGTATAACAAGCTTGTTATAATCAGTTCTTTATTTCGATTTATTTAACAATTAAACCAACATGGATTAGAGATCTGTCATTAATTTTCGAATTAAAGATGGGTTAATAACAAGTATGTTATAATCCATTCCTTGATCTCGATTTGACAAAACACAAAATGAGTTCCACCGAATCAAAACCGTCATGCAATGATTAATAAACCTACCTGAGACCTTAATTAAAAGGAACTTGATGCACTGATCTTGGTTGATTCGTGCATATAATCATCGGTAAACAAGGTTGTAATCAGGTTGTGGTTTTAAAATCGTGTTTTAAAATGGTTATCGAAGATGAGATTGATGATTTTTGTAGAAATATGTTGAGTTTAAGATGGAGGATATGTGAGATTCGTATTGTGATTTCTTTTTATTTTTTTTGGTGGCTGAGAGATTAAGATGTGAAGGAGGCGGTGATGTCTTAAGATTAGGTTTAGGTTAATATGAGTAATTGTAGGGATGTGTTGGCTTTATATCCCATTTCTCATAAACCGGGTTTAGCAAACATTTTGGGATTGCTAACATGAATTGGATTTGGTTGGGCTATACACACTGGATTCTACTTTGGTGAAGCTTCGTACAAATTTGTGTTGTTGGGATGATTTAGACATTTGGTACCTTAAAGATTCATACAACTACAATTCGTGATATACAAAAGTTTGATACAAACTTGGAGTGAGTTGTATCCTTTATGAATTGTTTATGGGCTGATATATTAACGAGACACAAGACCACAAAATTATATTGTATGTGAATTACAATATTTTATACTTAGTTGTCCTTTTCAACTAAATGACTAAATTTGGAGCTCATATTTTGGTATAAGTTCGTTTATGAACTCTATACTAAATGGTTAAGTATGAGGAAAGTTGGTTATCTTATGTCACATTGGTTAAGTGTGGACTTTCTTATGACTATGTGACGAGATAAAATGTCGAGACCAAGTGATCAAAGTGACGAGACTAAGTGACAAAAATTTATTTTGACGAGACCGAAGAAAATATGGCTATATTTTTAGTGGCTACGGATTTTGTTTGATCGGGTATTAATTATGTGAAGTTGAAGACGGATTTTTCGAAGGCGTGTATTTATTTTATCTTCAAAGATAACTTGCTCGTGCTTAATCTTAGAATGAAGACTTGTTTATCTAATTTCCGGGTTTGGGGTGGTTGGTTGATGACTCGGATAACTATCACTTAAAGGGGTTACATTGTTGTACTCAGTGTCACGCGCTTAGTCGACGTGGATAATTTCAAGAGGTGTTGTGCTTATATACTTCTTCAGTGATGTATTGGGTACTTAGAAATTTCTCCACCGTTCCTCATTCAACAATTGTGCAAGCTTAAGTTACAAGATCGAGGAATTCTTGTTCAATTTCATGTTTGGTATATCCGGTTCATTCTATCAGTGCTCACTTCAAATTACCTACAAGTGGGTTGGTAAAGATGGCCATGGAGAGTTTATGAGTAGAGAATTCAATCAACAGCTGATTCTCACAAAATATATAATTCATCTTATTTATTATTCTCACGAGATTTCAGGTACATGTGCGTACGATTTATTGTTGGTTCCGAGTTTCGAAACCATCAAGGGGGAAGAAGAAGACACATTAAACGCACAACGAGTACACGTGATGAACTTCATACCTTCTTTTGATTTGAAGACATTCCGGGAAGACAATTGTCATAACCATAGAGAAAATCAGTGTTTTAACTCGTGGCGTTATCAATCTCTAAACGGTACACTACTGATTCGATGTTTAATTGTTTTGATGTTGCAAGTATTCATCATCGTTACTATATGGAGAGATATGCACTTCCGGGACTTAATTGACTCTGGTGCATCTCCGAATGAAGATATGTGCATTTCTGGGACTTAATTGACTCTGGTGTTACGATGTCAACTTCATGAATGGGATAAAGTGTCTACTTCAGTATTTGAGCTTCATACTTGGGATTGATTTATTTTCTTCAACTATGTAGGGGAAGAAATTTTTTGATTCTTTCTAATATGCATAACTTGAACTCTCAGGGGGAAGAAAAATTTCAAAGGAATTATTCAAGCGTGAGAAGAGACGTTGTTGATCTACTTGGTGTGCCTCTTACTTTCAATCACTCATAGTAATATTATCATTTCATATGATGGGGTTTGCTTTCCGTTGTGCGCTTAATCATTCTAAGCTTTATTGAAAGCTTTGAAGTTGCTTATGAGGATTGTCGGTTTAGGCGGAAGCTATTTAAAAGCTTCTACATCAAGAATATGTGGCATGAATTAGGGGAAGTTAATTCAGAAGCTTCTCCTTAACCAGAAGTAAATGGATTACTTAGCTCGTGCCGTTACAGTATTTTTACCATAAGTTACTACGAAGATGAGTCACTCGGAAGTGAAGACTTGAAGTCAAAGGCCTCAGAAGACATCATCAGCATTGCACGCTTCATGAAAGCTTTTGTTCTTAATCATTATGTACTTGTTAGGAAAAATATTGTAAGGAATTCTACACGTCGTCCCATTGGGGAAGATTGTTGGAAATTCACTTGATGTGACGACATTTAAGAATTCCCATTAGTTATCATAGTCACACACGCTTAGACTAGACTAGGAAACAATGTATAGTTTAGGTGCGGTGTGTGACTATATATAGCCCTCCAAGGCTTCCAAGGAGGGGTGTTGCTTGTGTTTTATTTTCACTTTTAATACATTTTCTTATTTTCACACACAACCTTTTCTCTCTACTTTATCCATGACTTCCACAACCATCTACCACCCTACTAGACCACCGGATTAGTAAAAAGCAAATCCACACAGACAATACTAGCCCCAGACAATGCTAGCCCTAGACAATGATAGCCCCAGACAATGCTAGCCCCAGACAATGCTAGTCCTAGACAATGCTAGCCCCATACAATGCTAGCCCCAGACAATGCTAACCCCATACAAGGCTAGACCTAGGCAAGGCTAGACCCAGGCAAGGACTAGGCTTACGCACATAGAGCATATTCTCCATCGGAGGAAGGACGATTGCACCTAGCCTACATAGTACGATAATGTACGAACGATACAGACGCCTGGACCACGACGAGTACTAGAGGAGCATGAGGAAAACTCTGACCATGAAGGAAAGACCTGGTGCTCATCAGCTATTTAGGTGTTGCTCCTACAAGACAACCTTGACTCCATAATTCATGTGTCTTGGAGCCACCTCCAAGTAGTATAAAAGGAGATGTTCCTCCAGGAACAAAGGTTAAGTTCTACACACACACTTTACTACTTACTCTCTCTCTCTCTCTCTCTAGAATTATCACTCACTAGAACCACATACTTACTCTCACGCCGGAGTTGGTCTCGGATTCAAACCCCGAGGCGAGCTAACGGTGTTCTTTCTTATTTCAGCCTAAGAGACTAAGGGCTGGACTAAGGAACTCTGAAGAAGGAAGCTAGGGCTTCACAAGGAATGAGTAGCCATAAGATACTCTGAGGGAGCAAGCCAAGGCTTCATTAGAAGGAGTAGTCTTAAGATACCCGAAGGATCAGGGCTGAAGAAGCTTCTCCGGAAATTTGCTTCAACATCTGGCGCCATCCGTGGGACCGGGAATACCAATCTACCAAAAACTAAGTAATGCAGAACGGTGACCAAGGTCCTACACTAGAGCAAGGCACAAAATTGAACATTGGGACGCTTGGGACCGAAAGGGCTCCTCCGGAGGTAACCTCTGCTTCTCCCAGACCTGTTCAAGAACGCCTTACTCCAGCGTATGTCAAAGAACACATTGAAACATTGAAGACTATGATGAAGGAAATTGATGGGCAAAATCGTGAAAAAATAACTCCTCCAAGGCTATTCAACAAGGAGGTAAAATAAGTAGAGTCTGGGGACTCCCAAGGGAGTTCATCAAGGATGGAAAGAGGAGGATACTCCTTAGACAACTCATCCAGGTCAAGGAGTCGAGACATGTCTCGATCTGCTCGAAGACATCACAGAAGTGTTTCGAGGAAGAAGGCTACTTCTAAATCTTACCGCTCGGTCAAGTCGAAAGCACACAACAAATCCAAGGCTAAGAGTGTTAAATCGAGGTCTAGGTCAACCATGGCCTCTCGAAGGAAGTCAAGCGAGTCTGAGTATGAGTCCATGTATTGAAGTGACTCAGAAGATTTGAGCAGGCCTTACAGGAGACCCAAGCCATTGCCCTTCACTTATAGAATCACACGTTTTAGATATCATAGGCGAGCCAAGCTCCCAAAAAATGTTATGGTGTATGATGGAAATAAGGACCTAGAAGACCACCTTAGCATCTTCTCTGCTGCTGTCGAGCAAGAAGAGTGGCCAATGCCGGTGTGGTGCAAAATGTTTCGCCAGACCTTGAGTGGCTCTGCTAGAAATTGGTTTGATAGCCTAGACCCGAAAAGTGTGAATGGATATGAAGAGCTAAGTAACAAATTCCTAGAAGAATTCTCGTAGCAGAGGCGATATGACAAAGATCCAACTGAGATACACGGGATTAAGCAAATGCCCGATGAAGGACTTCAAGAATTCATGGATCGCTTCAAGGCTAAAAGTTCACACATCAAAGAAGTACCTCCAGTGTTAAGGATCTCTGCGTTTTTGCATGGTTATAGTCATCCATAGCTAGCAAAGAAACTCAATGACAAGATTCCAAAGACAGTGGATGAGATGTGGGAGAGAGTTAGAGCCTTTATAAGAGGAGAGGCAGCAGCTAATACTGTAATAGTAAGTGGATCCCCTCACTAGGAAAAAGGCACTGATAAGGGTGGTTGGTGTGACAACCGTGGTTTTGAGGTTCGTCACTTGGTCTTATTTTAAGGTTAATTTATGTGTGACTATGTGATTTGCGTGTTTACATGTTATTTTGCGTGAACGAGGTTGGTGTGGATATCGTTTATGGGTATAAAGTACCCATAAGTAAATCAAGGAACGGTTATTTCATGTTCATGAGCTCACAAATTAGTGACTATGAAATGAAATGGTGTTATTTTGGTGTTTTACGTATACGTATAAGTATTATAGTAAATCGTATTTTTTTTTACGATTTGGGGTTTAACATTTAGAGGTCTCGGGTAAGGTGTTTAGTCATGTGAGTATTTTTTGGGATGGTTTTAATTCATTTAGGACTTAGTTATAAAGTTTATTTCAAAATTTAATATTTTTTTTAAAACTGTATATTTTAGGTTTTTTCGGTATACGCGTAAAATTGACTAGTTTTACGGCTTTAAGCTTTCGGAGGCTTTAGGAGCTGAAATAAATTAAGGTAACTTAAGGTATTATTAATAATATAATAATAAGTCTTAAAAAGAAAAAAAAAATAAAAAAATATATAAGAATCGAGTTTTAAACCGAATAGAAAAGAAAAAGAAAGGATAATGGGCCAGAAGACCCAACTTGAGCCCAATTTGGAAAAGCCTTTTTAATAATACATATAAATACCATGTTTATATCACAAAAATCAGTTTTTCATTAATTTTCTCCCCTTTTGGCCGAATTTTTACAAGCCCTAATTTAGGGATTCATCAAAAATAATTTTCTTGAAGATTTGAGGTAAAAATCTTGATTTAATTCTTATAGTTTTCTTGTTTTATAGCATTAAGGCTTCAAGTTTTATGTAATCAATTTATATGATGGATTAGAGTTCTTAATAGATCTGTAATTAGGTGTTTATAACAATTAACATGATTAGGATAATGATTGGTGATTATTAGTGATGTTAATTAGGGTTTAATCATGTTTAAATTCGTTTTAAAAAACTGGGTAGATTTTTGAGTCACTTGTTTTGATCATATCTAGAGTTCTACAAACTCTTATTTTGCGATCCAAGCATCCCTGAATAGGTAAATGAAGTGGCTTTCAAATTCAAGAAACGAGAACAAAATTGGAGGTAGGGAGGTGGGTCAAAAACAGGTTACAACAGTTGGAGGTTAAAACATTTTTGAAATCAATCGGGTTTAATTTAACGTTTTAAGGTGATTGGGGTACTTAGGAGTACACTTGAGCCCTCTAATGAGCATGGGTGTTGGTTTATATATTAAATAAGAGACCTGAAGGGTGGCTAAGCAAATGGGTTAAGGTAAGACCCCTTAATCATAACAAACTTTTTATATGTTCAAAATCTGTAAAATGCGGATAGGCGGAAGTATATATATATATATATATATATATATATATATATATATATATATATATATATATATATATATATATATATATATATATATATATATATATATATATATATATATATATATATATATATATATATATATATATATATATATATATATATATATATATATATATATATATATATCAAATCAAATCAAATCAAATCAAATCAAATCAAATCAAAAACCCTTATATAGGAAGGATGGTGAAACAATTCCTTAAATACAAAATTCTATAAAAATGACACATGTAATTCATTAAATGGTTTTCATAAATGCTTCAAAAAGAAAATAGGAATTACAAATGATGCCTTAAATACAAATTTTTATAAAAATATATAAGGAATGATGGTGAAACAAGGCCTTAAATACAAAATTCTATAAAAATGATTCCATAAAATGCTTCAAAAATAAAATAGGAATTACACATGATGCCTTAAATACAAAATTCTATATAAATATATATATATATAGGAATTACAAATGATGCCTTAAATACAAAATTCTTTAAAAATATATATGGAAAGATGGTGAAACAATGCCTTAAATACAAAATTGTATAAAAATGATTCCATAAAATTCTTTAAAAATAAAATAGGAATTACAAATGATGCCTTAAATACGAAATTCTATCAATATATATATATATAGGAATAACAAATGATGCCTTAAATACAATATTCTATAAAAATATATAAGGAAAGATGGTGAAACAATGCTTTAAATACAAAATTGTATAAAAATGATTCCATAAAATGCTTCAAAAATAAAATAGGAATTACAAATGATGCTTTAAATACAAAATTCTATAAAAATATATATAGGAATTACAAATGATGCCTTAATTATAAAATTCTATAAAAATATATAAGGAAGGATGGTGAAACAATGCCTTAAATAAAAAATTCTATAAAAATGATTCCGTATAAAATGCTTCAAAAATAAAATAGGAATTACAAATGATGCCTTAAATACAAAATTCTATAAAAATATATATAGGAATTACAAATGATGCCTTAAATACAAAATTTTATAAAAATATATAAGGAAGGATGGTGAAACAATGTCTTAAATACAAAATTCTATAAAAATGATTCCATAAAATACTTCAAAAATAAAATATGAATTACAAATGATACCTTAAATACAAAATTCTATAAAAATATATATAGGAATTACAAATGATGCCTTAAATACAAAATTCTATCAAAATATATAAGGAAGGATGGTGAAATAATGCTTAAATACAAAATTTTATAAAAATGATTCCATAAAATGCTTCAAAAATAAAATAGGAATTACAAATGATGCCTTAAATACAAAATTCTATAAAAATATATATAGGAGTTACAAATGATGCCTTAAATACAAAATTCTATAAAAATATATATAGGAGTTACAAATGATGCCTTAAATACAAATTATATAAAAATATATAAGGAAGGATGGTGAAACAATGCCTTAAATACAAAATTCTATAAAATATATATAGGAACTACAAATGATGCCTTAAATACAAAAATCTATAAAAATATATAAGGAAGGACGGTGAAACAATGCCTCAAATATAAAAATCTATAAAAATGAACAACAATAATATTAATTTAAAAAAATAATGTAAAAACGTTATTCATAACATTAACATATACAAAATTTATTACCTCATAAAATTCAAAAATACATAAAATATTTATACAATATTATTAAAATTCTAAAAAAAATTTATGTAATAAACTTATTCATACCGTTAACGTATGCAAATTTAATTAACTCATAATATTCTTAAATAAATAAAATATCTTAAACTACGTTATTTTTGTCTATTCTATACATTATTAAAATATCAATGCCATAACTAACACTATATATACTAAACTTCTAATACAAACAAAAATAAATTCAATTTTCATTTAAAATATATGTACATAAAGCTAGCCCATCCATCGGATGGGTCTAAAGGCTAGTATATATATATATATATATATATATATATATATATATATATATATATATATATATATATATATATATATATATATATATATATATATATATATATATATATATATATATATATATATATATATATATATATATATATATATATATATATATATATATATATATATATATATATATATATATATATATATATATATATATATATATATATATATATATATATATATATATATATATATAGATTTTAGTTAAAGTAGTGTAATACCTTATAGTTGTTAAAATGAAAAGCCTTTAAAATTGTTAGATCAACTATTATAATTAAGATGACATTAATGGCTTTAAATGATATTCAGAAATTAAATTAAATACTTTTTCATGTCATTAAAGGTGTAATAAGTGTACATAATTTTTTAAATGACTATGAGACGAGTTTTTCTTTATGAACGAGTCTTTTTTGTACAAGTTGCTCTTTGTAAACGAGTTATTCTTTGTGTACGAGTTGTTCTTTGTGTACGAATCGCCTTTCGTGTGTGAGTTGCTCTTAGTGTACGAGTTTCTCTTTGTGTAGGAGTTGATTTCGTGTACGAGCCCCTCTTTGTGTACGAGTTTTCTTTGTGTACGAGATGTTCTTTGTGTACGAGTCGCTTTATGTACGAGATGTTCTTTATGTACGAGATGTTCTTTGTGTACGAGTCGCTCTTCGCTTTTATGGAAATTTAATGAGTAGTCAGACATTAAAAGAATGCATTAAAAGTGTTATTATTGTTAAAATGAATATTACATTAAAAATACATTTATTACTAAATGTCTTTCATTTACAACTAGTTTCATCAAATCATAACTAATAGATCCAACGGTTCATATCACTTTTTATTTTAATAATGTTAAGTAGCTACACTACATTAACCTAACTTTATATAGATATATATATATATATATATATATATATATATATATATATATATATATATATATATATATATATATATATATATATATATATATATATATATATATATATATATAGAGAGAGAGAGAGAGAGAGAGAGAGAGAGAGTTAAGATCTAATAAGAAGATTAACAAAAATGAGAAGGATAAGAAGAAACCACAACCACTCATTTCAGATGCACCTACAAAATCTCTTGCATCTCCCCTTATAATTCTCACTCTTATTTAAAATGTGTGGTCCAAAGTTCTTCTTATTCTTCTTATTTTATTTCTCTTCTTACTGGATCGCTACTCTATATATATATATATATATATATATATATATATATATATATATATATATATATATATATATATATATATATATATATATATATATATATATATATATATTGGGGCCTTAACAGTAGCTTTAAGGTTGGGTCAAAAGGGAGGAGTTAGCTAACATATGTAAGGGCATAGTGTTTCCTTTACAAAGATCATGGGTATGGTTAGGTGGGCCTTTAGCTTATAGTTTGGAGACCTAAAAATCGGGACTGTTTTGGGTAAAATGTTAACGAGACGGGTTATGAAGTTAACTAAGTTAAGGGCTTTATAGAAGGGTGTAATGAGATGCTTAGAGCATATAAATGAGGTATATATATGGGAGAAGGTTAGATGTCCATCATAGGTTGATGAGCCATCTTAGTGTTTTGTTCATGTTTTGATTGTGTGCTTTTGTTTGTTAGCTTTTTGCTAGTGCGCGGACTTTTGGAGAATCTCAATCAGGTGAGTTTCATAATCCATGTCTTTTTATGATTTGATTTCCAGATGGGATGGAAGAGACACTGTTTGGTTTTATAACTTATGTTGTGAATGTTTTATGATTGGTAATGGACTTGTGTGTACACTTATGTGGTTAATTGCTATGTGATTCTTGATTGTGTTTATGATTTGGATCGGGGGACATGTACCGTCTCAGTTATTGTGGTTTGACTTGGTACCAAGGGGATGTTGACAAGGCGGGGCCTTGGGGAGGTACATAGATGTGTGAGCATCTATGGGACCAATGGATAATGACAAGGCGGGGCCTTGGGATTGGTACATAGGTGTATGAGCGTCTATGGTACCATGGTGTTTGGTAAGGATGGGAGCCTTGGATTTGGTTTGGAATGATTGATCTCGAATGTTAGTTGTTAATGCATACTTGTAGCACATGGTCCATATGTTTAGTGGTTTATGTTTGTTCACAGCTTATTATAATCTATTTTCGGTTGGAGTCTAAACCTATGTCTCTCACCAACATTATGTTGACGTGTTTTAGTGTCTCTTTCAGGTGATAAAGTGGTTATGCGTGAGAACATATGTGGCTAGGATTGGAGTCGCGTAGGAATGCATTTAGAAGGAGATCCCCGTTCCTTCTTAGTTTTTTTTGTTTGTCTCAATAAGTGATATTATGAACCTATATGTTGATTTGTTTGTGTTATTTGTTTGTCTTGGGTAAGAGGTAGGACTGTTACCTACTTACCTAGACTCCTGCATTGATGAGATATTGTCATGACATTTGTGTCTCCTTTTATGACATTACTAATTCATATAGTTCTCTCTATGGACACGCTATTGTTGTGATGATATCCATGCGTCGCGTCCCATATTCCGCCATGGTGGGGTGTGACAGAATGGTATCAGAGACAATGGTTATAGAGAATTAGGTTGCCTAGTCTAGTAACCTAATCTATAGCTTAAGGGTCCCTACATATAGGCGTCATAGGAGTATGTGTACATTTTATATTAATTAAAGTTTTCTGGATGCTATTGGTTTTTACTTGCGATGTTTGTTAAGTTTTGACTAGTATGGGTTGAACCATAGTAGTTCATACTTAGCCACATGTTATTTTCTTTTCGGGGTGTGACTAGTGTTGGTTGAACCATAATCATCCACGCTAGTCATTGTCGTATTTTGCTTAAATTGTACATTATAGTACACAATTTGGTACATGGTAGTTTCTATCTTTTGTTGGGTTATTTTATGTACCTGAGGTATAGTATTTTTCTTTTGATGTTTAAGTCATGTTCCCTAAGAATCATGTGGTGGTTCGATTTATTAGGAGTAGGTGGATATGAATGATTTTAAGTTGTTTCCACTCTTATGGGCGACATGACTTATAACTTATTATGTTTTCGTTTCGTATTTAGTCTATGATGTTTTAGCTAGACTATGGATTATGTATTTCAAGAGTTTGACTATGTTATTTTAATGGATGGAGTTTTGGACTTTTTTTGGTTATGTGGTTATGAGCTTATGTGAGTAGATGGATATATGTGTTATGTGTTGTATTAAATCTTATAAGTGTCATCATAGGAAGGAGTGCATTGGGGAAGGGTAATTGTATAAGTATGGTGGCCAACATAGTTATAAAGGTACCATAACTCCAATGGATTCCTAAGTATGATTGCATGAAAGAGGGTTAATACATGCTTGTATAGTAGATGTTAGACGGATTTAAGTATATGTATCCCGATATGCCTATATATGTATGATCCCTATAATTATCGATTGTATCCTTAGGAGGGTGGCTAGCTTGCTTTTTTTATATTAAACCTCCGTTGTAGCGTATTCTTTGAGTTTCTTATTTCACGTGTACGTTTTAAAACGGTGTTCTTGGTTTTAAGTCTATTGAAATAACTTGGGATTTCTTTTGAGATAATAAAATATTTTGTGTTGGGTCTTACATTTCTTTTGGTCGGTATATATTGAAAAAAAGGGACTTGGAAATCTACTATAGAGTTAGATAGTTGGTTGTATTCGATAAAATAAGGGTAAGGTGTTGGAGTCGTGTTTGAAACAAGATGTATCAAAAGATTTTTTTTAATCAACACTTATTTATTTAAAATTCTAAAAGACTTTCTTTAAAATAAAGCGAAATAAAATTTCTTTCTACTTAAATAGTTTATATAAGTGAGCTTAATCAATATACGTCATTTATAATTATTTATGCAAGATTAAACAAAGTTCATGAAAATTTCACATACATTTATTTCTTTTCATTTAAAAAGGATTGCGTTAATTACTTAGAGAATTCTTTAGTTAAAAAAAACAACTAGTATAAAACTGTTTTGGTCATAATTTGTTCGTTTTTAAAGCTTTTTGAGTGATTCAAAAGCCTAAAATTATGTACTCGGAATGTACTTTTCAAATATTTGGTATGTATAGTCATGGGGTGTCAGTAGCTTGATCGAAATTTTGGTACGAGTGACGGGTTCAAGGTTGAGTTTTGAATAGTAGTTTTTTTATGATTTGGGATGCACGGGATACCTAGTCTTTGAGTTGAGTTTTGAGATCGTCTAGAAGGTTGTTTGTAGATTGTTTGAGTCACGTAGATGTGGTGAGGAAAGAAAAAAAAAATATTCTGTTAATGCAAGTGATGCCTAAAAACATTATTAGTGTTAACTAATCTTTCTTAGTTTTGATCACAAGAAACTATACAACACATTTAGTGTAAAACATAAAAACGAATTATTTAACTAACACTATCATCAAGGTAATAATCATATCACTAATCTTTCTTAATCATACTTAGTGATCATCAAAATGATTATTCTTAAAACTCACTTTTGTTAATATGACAAAAGACTTTTTAATAAACTTTCTTTTTTAGAAAATGTTTTATTAAAATGGAAAATGAAAATTTGAAAATAGCATATTCCAAATGCTATTAGAATATCCTTTGAAGGCTTCAAATACCTCAGATATTCTTACCCCACTAAAAGACAAAAAACGGAGTGTACTCTAGGGGCAGAACCTTAAGTAGCTAGGCGGTTCCTTAGCGATATGGAACCGCCGGGGTAGATAAGGTACCGCGCCCAGATAGCCGTTATATATCCGTTATACTTTGTCTCCTTTAAATAGTGGGTCAAATCTCATTTTCCAATAAGCCTCTTGGACGTTTTTCTCAACCCCCTTTCTCTTTTCTATAGCATAATCATTAGTAAATGATCACTTAAAGTGTTAAGGATGTTTACATATGATTATCCTCTTGATCCCCTCCTTTACCTTGTCCAATGAGAAGATCACTCACTCACTAGTGTTGTGATAAAGATGAATCTATGAGCTAGTCATATTCATCATGATACCCTTTTTGTTTTATGTCAATCCATTGTATTTATGAATACTTGGACTAGTTGTGTTCATCCAAGTTATTTATGAATACTTGGATTTGTTGTGTACATCCATTGCATATGTGTTTGCTTGGATTTGTGTTGTGTAAATCCAAGCTACGTGTGTGTACTTGGATAAGTCTAGTTGAGTTGTAATAGATTTGATTAGTAGTTCTCACTAAACTATAAAGTGATGTGGTTGTGTCTTGTGAGTTCTCACTAAACTTGAAAGTGATTAGTAGTTGTGTTGTGTGAAGTTCTCACTTAGCTTCAAAGTGAAGAGTCGTGAAGATTGGTTCTAGCTTTGGATTAGAACTCGACATCTAGCCTTGTGTCGTAAAATGGTGAAGTAGGCAACGTCGTGAAGATTGGTTCTACCTTAAGATCAGAACTCGACATCTAGCCTTGTGTCGTTAAATTGTGAAGTAGGCAACGTTGTGTAGATTGGTCCTAGCTAAAGATTAGGTCTCGACATTTAGCTTAGTGTCGGAAAATAATGTAAGCGACGATGTAAGGTTTTCTCCGCCAAGAAGGGAGCTTGTGGATATAGTGTAAATCTCGAGTAGGTGTACTCGAGGAGTGGAGTAGAAACGAGGATAGAGCCTCGTTGTCGAACCACTATAAATCTTGGTGTCTTCCCACTAGGTTGTCTCCTTCCTTACTCTTTACTTATTTCATTATCATTACACTTACCTATTATCTTTACTAGTGAATTTGAATTGAACCTAATTATTATGCAACTTAGCTTCAAGCAAAAAAATAGTTTTGATACAAACCAAATTGAAAGTAATTTTAATTTGGTTGCCAATCGAAGAGAAACTATTCAACCCCCCCCCCCCCCCCCTTCTAGTTTCTACAATTGGTATCAGAGCGATGGTCACTCAAGATCTTTGAAGTATATTGTACTTTGAAACTTGGATCGATCCATTGTCTCCTCAAATTAGAATGTCAAGTTGTACTAAAGTTTCTCTTTGGTCAAAACTATTTTGTTCTTGAAAAATAGGTCTTTTTAATTGATAATATTGCATCCCTCTTAAGATTAGTAGTCTTTATGCATTTTTGATCTACTCTTGAAATGTATCTACTAGTTTGCATCTTGCTTTGTGTAGGTACTCATGAAGATCAATCACTTAATTGGTTGTGGATTGAGTTACTTGCACTTGTAGAAGACTCATCTTCATTGATCTTTAACATCTTTGAATGATGATACCAAGATGATTGGGAATGATACTAGTCCTTGAAGACTTAGTACTCATCATAGTCATTGTTGGGCATAGCATTGATTCCTTGATGGATTGCTCTTTGTGGCCAAGGTACGCTTTCGTTCTTCCACACACCCTTTGATCATTCTTTTGATCATTACTTGACTATGTGCTTGTTCTTGGCATCCTTGCCTTGACATTTGTTTGTGATTTGTGATTCTTTTCTTTTATCCTCTCAAACCGTCATTGCTTGGATACTTGACTTACTATGGTGATGTAGAGTGAGTTAGTAGTAGCTTAAAGTATCAAGCATGATTTCCATGGTTTGCACCCATACGGTTAGTAGGCCCTTTATGGGAGAGAAAGTGAATCAATGCCTTGCTCATATCTTGGTTTAGACTAAGACTATTATTGAAAGTGATCTTGTCTATGCTTCAATATTTGCTTTGTGTTTGTTCATTACCAAAGCCATTTAACACTTCGCCGGAAAGGCACGTCTTAAACCACTATATATGACACAAGCTCTTCGTTTCCTTTATCTGAAGATTGTCATTATTCCATTGAGCATTAATCCTAGTCTTGATTCACTTCCCTTGACTTCTCTCCACTTTGCCGTTTTGCTACGAGTAGTCGTTTGTCCGTTTCAGTTCTTTTCGATCTCGATTCAACTCGTAATCCTTCGTTAAGGCATATTGTTTAGTGTTATGATGATCCAATGATATTCTAAAAGGCTCATGATATATTTTTAAGTGTTTTAGAAAAACTTGGTTTTTAAAATTTGGCGTTTTTCATTGATAAAAACCAGCCTCTGTAGGCGGTTCTTTATCTCTGACGGTTCAAACCGCGGTACCTTATCGATAAGGAACCGCGGGCAGCAACTTGAGTCAGAGCGCCAGTTTGATTATTTTATTCCTTTTCAAACCACTATCTCTCTCTCCCAAAAACACACAGCCGATGGGTTTCATTTTTTCCACCATTGTTGAAGCTTCAAAAACCTTTAATCACTCAAATTAATTGATTCCAAGTTGTGGGTTACACTCATCCTTCATCTAACATCAATTAATTGTAAGTATTTTCTTTCAATTTCATCTATTTTGTTCTAGGGTTCATCCTTTCATAATTGGGTATTTTTAAAATTGAAATTGAATTAAAACCTTAATAGGAATGTGGGTTGACATGGTTATTTTACTATGATTCCTTAGGTTCATATTCATTAAGATTTCACTAAAACCCACTAGTAGAACAAATCTGAATTTTGATTAATTATTTTGATTAAAAGATGGATTTGAGATGAACCCATGAACAAATAGGTAATGTCATTGTTAATGCTTACCTAAAAACCTTGTTTTGAAAAACCAATGTTCTAATCCATTGTTGATCCAACATAGATCATGTGTTCTTTGTTAATGATGGAATAGATGCATTGTCAACATGGGAATGATATGGATTCAATCCTTTGTTTGTCGAGAACTTGATATAACACATTCTCATATTTTCGATTTTTGATTTTAATTTTTCATATGAGTGATTGGAAATATGTTTTTCTTGTTTGTATTTAGGTACTAATCATGCCTTCAAAATATCAAAAAGATCATCAACTCACTAGAAACTATATGCCAAACATTACCCATACCTATGCTTCCACTCAACTTCAAAACTCTTTTCCATCTCTTTCAACTCAAAATTTCCATGAGGGTAGGGTTGTAGATACAAGAATAACGGGGTATAGATATATCTATTCTATGTTTGAGCATATTGGATTTGATTGCTTGCTCTTCATAGACGAATAAATTTATCCCTTGTTTCTTCTTGAATTCTTTAGCACTTACTCCATGCTTGAAATCAATGGCCAAATCTTTATTCGTTTCATGTTGAATGATCAAATCATTCAATATTCCCTCGATGATTTTGGTGATATTCTTGGTGTGCCATATAGAGGCACTTGTCGTTTTACGGACAAATGGAGACTTGATGCTCTCGTGGAGTCCAACGATAAACCTTCAAATGACATCACCGAAGTTGATCTAAATTTCATCCTTGATATCATCTCGAAAGAGCGTGATGGAAACGTTGTGAGAAGCCTTCATACTAATGTGCGAAATGTGAATCGCTATGAAGTGCTCTCAAGCGACCTTAAGGATTTCATGGTCCAATGGGCTAACATCCTTAGGGAGAATGTGTTTTGTCTTGGTGGAAACCGAGATCATATCCCGGCTTGTATGGTGCATATGTTGTTTTGCATCTTTACATCAACCGAGTACAATTTAGCATTCTACATCGCTCGACGTATAAATTATGCTCTTTCCAAACCCAAAACAAACCTTCCCTATGCTATGCTTCTTACTCGCCTTTTTAGAAGGGTTGGTGAAGATTTTCCTCATCTCGATCTTTCTCGCTTTCACCCGGTTCAACGGGTTATGTTACCTATTCAAGAGGTATATGAACGAAAGCCTAGAAGTGACCGAGGTTCACGAAAATCCGATCATCAAGAGATGGATGATGAGGACACCCGAATGTCAACAAGTGATGGTGATGGCGTCGGTACTAGTTCTCATTTCAACTCTTCGAGTAATTCCCATCCATCCTCAATCCCATTCGAGGATGAATTTGAAGACTTAGCTCCTCCGCCTCATCATTCTAGTGAAGTACCGGAAGATCTCAATATGGAGCATCTCTATCGTGAAAATCTTAGAACTCTAGGGGAATTGCACGAACACCGGGTTGAATCAAGAAAGGGTTTCAAGTTCTTGGGAAAATGATCAAGGATTTAGGCAAGAAAAGGAGGTGAAGACTTTGAATTGTGTCAAAGTTTAATTGTCTTGTGGTGTTTAAAACATTTGTTTATTATTACCTTGGTTTATCTTATGCTACATGTTTGAATTATTATTTATTTCAATCCTAAATGTTGCTTATGCCATCATGTTTTTGATTTACATAGCTTTGTGCATCCTTATGATAGTTAGCTTATTAGATTATGATCTGTAGATAACTTTGGCTTGTGAATCTTTTGGTAAAAATTTGGGTTTATCAAAAACTGGGATGGAAATTTTTGAAACCTCTGGTCGCGGTTCCATATCGACCAGCGGCTCCTTATCGATAAGGAACCGCGGGTCCTAGATAAGGAACCGCCGGCCACTGTGCCCGACAGCATCTTTTGCTTTACACTGTTTTCTTAATTCTGTGTAAACACTGCATGATTTTCTGTAAATAAACTACACATTTCCTAAACTAGCTTACCTAAATTCATTATTCACCTAAAATGATTTTAACCCGTTACTAGTTTGGATCATCCCCTCACCCATTTAAACCCACCTTGTTTGTCATGTTCTTCACACATCAAACATACTTCCCTAATCCTTAAACAACCATGGTTTGTACCAAAACCTCAAACACTTCCAAGACCTCCACCCCAAGGAAAACACTCAAAATAAGGATTAAGGTAGCCAAGCCTAACTCCTCACCCTTTCACACACCCAAAAATGAGATGGTTCCAATCCTCATTTCCTCATCACCTTCACCACCCCTTGCACCATGCAAGACAACATCCACCCATGGTACTAACCACTCTATTGGTTCTACCTCCTCTTCATTCAACTTAAGAATGAATGAGCTCTCTTCACCCTTCACTCCAATTTCACCCTTGGATGTGACCACACAACCCCAACCAATCCAAAGCATTCCTTTTGTGAATGACTTTGATGACACCTTGGTGACTTCACCATTTACCCCTCCTAACTTACCCATTTCACCAACCTTGGAGAACATACCTCCACACTCACCCATTTCCCCTTTAGGGAACATGCCTCCACTCTCACCCACATCACCCTTGGAGAACATGCCTCCTCTACCTCCACCCAACTCAAACATTCTAATTTTGGGTGTCCCACTTTCCCTCCTTTTGGGTGATCCATACTATGGGTTTCAAGAAACACATGGTCCTAATTGTCCATGTTGTGTATACAACCACTACATCATCCATAACCTTAGGATGGAAATGTTTGGACTACATAGGAGGTTGCAAGAGTTCTTGCTTGCCTTGTTCTCCATGCCTCCTCCTAGGAGATGAATGATGAGTTTTCTAAATAAATAGTTTTCAACAAAACCAAGCCAAGGAAGACTACTCATCTAGATTTAATGTTAAACTAGCTATGTATCAGTTAGTTTTTTTTTCATTTGTCATTGTACTTGCTTCCTTCATGAGTGTTTCATAAAGTTGTTCTTTGGATTTAGCTTTATGTGTTCCTATCCTTATGTGCACATTAATCAACTTTAATTTGAAATTAAAATTGAACCTAAATCTATCACAACCTCTAAAAACTTGACTAAAATTGGTTCAAAATGATATTCAAATATTTTGTCACCCTTTGTCAAGACATTCTTTGTGAATGTGTTGCTTTATGCAACCCTAACATAATTTGGTGCTAATAGAGGTAAAATTCCAAGATTTGCAACTTTTTGAAAAAGTCTTAGTTTTTCCCAAAACCCTGGAAAAACATGGTTTCATGTCCACTGGATGCGGCTCACTAAAAGTCGTGCGGTTCCTTATGTGATAAGGAACCACCGGTCCCTTTAAGGTACCGCGGACATAAATTAATTTTTGACGATTTTTTTGGTCAAAACTTTTAAAACCCTATACCCTGTCAAGATTCCTTGTTTACTCAAATTGACTAAACATTCCTTGACACTCCATTTTTTGTATTCAAATTTTTACCTTGATTACAAAATACTTATACCCCAACCTTGAGATTTCATTCTCACACCTTCCCAACCTTGAGATTTTGTTCTCACACCTTAACAATGCCTAACTCATCCTTTCATAACCTTGACATTTCATTGTCACAACCTCACTCACCCAAAGCTTCCTCATCCAGGCTTTCAAAGAAACCAAAAATCTCGGTTCGACCTATTTGGATCAAGAAGAATGAACCATCTTCTTCCAAACCACCCAAAAACCCTACCTTCTCTCCAATCAAGTATTGGAATGAGACTTATACCATTAACCCCATCACCGGAGCTAAAGAAAATGTTCCCCCACCACCACAATCCTTCAATACCCCTCAACTTAATGATCTTTCAACCTTCCCAAACCTCACAAGGCATTGTGTTCCAAACCCATTACCCCTCCACCACCAAACCCTAGGTTTGATGCCATACCCCCATCAACCGATTTTGTGTTGCATCATGGATCCTCGTGTTCTTGTTGTCGATTTCAACAAATTGAACTTGCTCATGTGTATGAGAAGTTAAATTTTCTTGAATTCCTCCTCACTCGACCTCCTATTCAAGTTTTCGTTCCGGTGGACAAAACTTCGAATGATGCATCGTCGTCTTATTTTTCCAACTAAAGGACTAACTACTCTTGGAGTCTTTATTACTGTAGTTGCTTTAGAGTCTTTTATTTTCTAGCAATCTTGGAAAATTATCACTATTAGAATAGCTTATGCTTTGTGGTTTATTTTCCATATCTTTTGCTTTAGATACTCATATTGTGTGTATGACTATCTACTTTGTTGTGTCTTTTCTATTATGTAACCTTTGTGTGTTATCCCTTTAGTTCTATTTTGAGTTGATCATGGTTAATTTTTACAATTGCTTATGGGTGATTCCATCAATTCTAAACTTTAACCCATTGACAAGCTTATCATATTCATTGGATTGAAGTTTGATTTTGTCAATTACCTTTTTGGACAAACTTAGCAAAATACTTACTTCTAATTTGAGATTTCTTCTCTCTCTCCCTCTCAAGTTACTTAGTAGGTAGTGATCATATATACATTGGTGTTTCTTTCCTTTCTACTAACCTTTGTGTAGCATGTCACCTTAGCTCATATACTTGGTGCCCCAAGCAAGGGGGAGCAACCACCAAGGGGGAGCTACTAGCAAAGTTCTATGTTCTTCAAAGACTTGTGCTAACCTTTTTGCTACGACAAAGGGGGAGAAATGATAGTGATAAACTCATTAATAATTCGTTATTTTGTGTTTCTATGCAAATGAGTTTATAGTTTGTCGTAATCAAAAAGGGGGAGATTGTTAATGCAAGTGATGCCTAAAAACATTATTAGTGTTAACTAATCTTTCTTAGTTTTGATCACAACAAACTATACAACACATTTAGTGTAAAACATAAAAACGAATTATTTAACTAACACTATCATCAAGGTAATAATCATATCACTAATCTTTCTTAATCATACTTAGTGGTCATCAAAATGATTATTCTTAAAACTCACTTTTGTTAATATGACAAAAGACTTTTTAACAAACTTTATTTTTTAGAAAATGTTTTATTAAAATGGAAAATGAAAATTTGAAAATAGCATATTCCAAATGCTATTAGAATATCCTTTTAAGGCTTCAAATACCTCATATATTCCTACCCCACTAAAAGACAAAAAACGGAGCGTACTCTAGGGGCGGAACCTTAAGTAGCTAGGTGGTTCCTTAGCGATATGGAACCGCGGGGTAGATAAGGTACCGCGCCCAGATAGCCGTTATATATCCGTTATACTTTGTCTCCTTTAAATAGTGGGTCAAATCTCATTTTCCAATAAGCCTCTTGGACGTTTTTCTTAGCCCCCTTTCTCTTTTCTATAGCATAATCATTAGTAAATGATCACTTAAAGTGTTAAGGATGTTTACATATGATTATCCTCTTGATCCCCTCCTTTACCTTGTCCAATGAGAAGATCACTCACTCACTAGTGTTGTGATAAAGATGAATCTATGAGCTAGTCATATTCATCATGATACCCTTTTTGTTTTATGTCAATCCATTGTATTTATGAATACTTGGACTAGTTGTGTTCATCCAAGTTATTTATGAATACTTGGATTTGTTGTGTACATCCATTGCATATGTGTTTGCTTGGATTTGTGTTGTGTAAATCCAAGCTACATGTGTGTACTTGGATAAGTCTAGTTGAGTTGTAATAGATTTGATTTGTAGTTCTCACTAAATTATAAAGTGATGTGGTTGTGTCTTGTGAGTTCTCACTAAACTTGAAAGTGATTAGTAGTTGTGTTGTGTGAAGTTCTCACTTAGCTTCAAAGTGAAGAGTCATGAAGATTGGTTCTAGCTTTGGAGTAGAACTCGACATCTAGCCTTGTGTCGTAAAATGGTGAAGTAGGCAACGTCGTGAAGATTGGTTCTACCTTAAGATTAGAACTCGACATCTAGCCTTGTGTCGTTAAATTGTGAAGTAGGCAATGTTGTGTAGATTGGTCCTAGCTAAAGATTAGGTCTCGACATTTAGCTTAGTGTCGGAAAATAATGTAAGCGACGATGTAAGGTTTTCTCCGCCAAGAAGGGAGCTTGTGGATAGTGGAAATCTCGAGTAGGTGTACTCGAGGAGTGGAGTAGAAACGAGGATAGAGCCTCGTTGTCGAACCACTATAAATCTTGGTGTCTTCCCACTAGGTTGTCTCCTTCCTTACTCTTTACTTATTTCATTATCATTACACTTACCTATTATCTTTACTAGTGAATTTGAATTGAACCTAATCATTATGCAACTTATCTTCAAGCAAAAAAATAGTTTTGATACAAACCAAATTGAAAGTAATTTTAATTTGGTTGCCAATTAAAGAGAAACTATTCAACCCCCCCCCCCTTCTAGTTTCTACATATTCTTTTGGAAAAGTCGATCTTGTGCACGGTTTAAATAATATGTCGCGGGGCATAAGATGTTTTGGTTGCCATTAAGTGTTTCTTGGATCATTTTTCGTTGTCATGGGTCATTTGAATTGGTACATGTTTGAGTTTTCCTTTTGAGTTTTCGTGGTTTTGGTCTGTTTTAACTCGTGCACGTGAAATGTCGTTAGTTATCCGTGGGTTTGATTCGTTGATCGTATATAGTGGAGTCAGGATGTAGTTGTGGGTTCGTATTGATTGGGAGCGTTGAGGTAGACATATGAAAGACTTGGTCGCGCCTACACGATTAAGTAGGTGGCCCTGAGAGAATGGTCGGAATGCCCTTAGTGGGGATGAAAGAGTTAAAAGTTCGTAGACGAACTAATGTGGTCATGAGGTCTCTTAGGAGTGCCAAGGGAGATGAATAGAGATTTGTATAATGTATGGATATTGGCACAAGTAACGCGCCATAGAGAGTGTTGGAAGGGGATATAATACCTCAAAGGTATTTATGATTGTTCGTAAGGCATGTAAGTTTTCCGAAAATTTCCTGAGATTTAGTAGGGTTGCCTATTACTGTGAGGTAGAACCATAAATAAAGCAAGTAGGAGAAGTGAGAGGAGATGTAGTTAGTGCCTTTCCAAGGAAATTGTTGATGGAATGATTTTAAGAGCAAGAGTTGTTAGAAATTGCAACGGATGCAAGGTAAAATTTGAGTTGCTTAGTAGTAGATTGGTTGTGAAAAGCGGTTGAGTGGTCTGATAAGAGGAGGTATTGGTCTTTTAGAATACGTGTAGATTTTCGCGAGTAGAACGAGGTAGAAATTTATTCGTATTGCTTCTAAGAGAGGGTGCAAGGAGGACGTAGTTGAAACTGCTAAGGATGTTGTATGAACGCTTTGGGTTTACGGTTATGATTTTGGCTTCGCCGAGGCGCTAGCAGTTTTCATGGAGTCAATGAACCGGGGGTGCATGACAATATATAAACGAGTTGTCATCGGGAGCATCGACGAAATCTTGATCTACTCAAATCTAAGAAGGAGAGTGTGGCAAATTATGAGTTGGTTTTGGAGTTGTTAGGAAAGGAAATTATACGTGAGATTTTCAAGTGTGAGTTTTAGGATTAAGTTGGCCAGGACAAGTAGTCAGAGATGATGGCATATCGTGGAACCAACAAGGGGCAAAGTGAAGAAGGGTGAGGAAGCGTTTTGGAGGCTGAAGAGGTAGATTGGATAATGAGCAGATCTTGGAATTTTCGGAAGGACTGGATGAATTCGCGAAGCATGACGATACATGGAGCAAGGATTTGGATGTATACGAGAACGACAAAGAAAGGCGGTTGTTTATACGTTGTGGGAACTAAAGATTTGGAAGAACTAGATAGACTTAGTTAGTGGAGCTTGATTGTTATATCTGCCTAGAATGCTAGAGGCATTTGGGGTACGAGACGTAGAGAATGATCTATACAGATCATGAACGTCTCCAACACATATTTAATCATCTTGATTGAACATTTGGAAAAGGTGATGGGTGGAGTTAAGTGATGAAAGAAAATTGCAAGGCCAAGTACCATCTAGGAAAGGCAAGCATGGTTGATGAGACATGGAATAAGAAGAATGAAGTGAAGCTGAGACAAACTTGAACTATATGGATGACGTATTAGGGTGGTTTGGATGAAGGATGTAGGTTGCACGAGTTGAGTTGTCTAAAGCAGAGAACGCGTCAACATGTATGTTGCGTGGCTTGGACAATCATATGGAGAAAAGGGACGTAGACTATACTTCCTACATAGATAGGAGTAGCATAGAAAGGGTGATGTAAGGACGAAGTTAGTAAAAGGGATACATAATGGGGTGGAGGAATAAGTACGACGAGAGTTAGGTGATAGTCGATAGACTGACTAATTCATCTCATATTTCAAGAGGAATGAGAAGTCAAGTAGTTGAGAAGTTAGAAGGATTGCGTATGGATGTGATGGAATAGAGGGTTTTGCGTAAAAGTTAGCCTAATATGTATGGAATGCCTTATGAAGGATTATGGCAAGGGAAGAAACGATGGGAAGCAAACGTAGTATACTGTTGATAGACTAATATTTGGTATGAGCATACTATAGGGGTAATTGAGAAAGACGCCTAGAGCATTGGCGTGATATTTGGAGATAGTTGGAGAACACATTATATTAGGAAGAATTCTCCTACAAAGAGAGAGTCACCGGTGAGAGGGGCATATTCCCCATTGATGAGGATGTAAGGAATAAAGGAGGAAACACCTAAATTATAGGCTGAACACGGGATATAAGATGGTATGGAAATTAAGATTGTGGAGAGACAAGCAAAAAGTAGTATGGAGGAAGAATGATTCGAGGGAGCAAGAGGTTGTGAAGATAGTGGGGTGATATTGAAGAGAAACCGTTAGAGCAAGAGGTTAGTAGTCACGAACAATGGAACGTCCACCTAGAGAAAAGGTGTAACACATGTTAGTATGAAGGATGGTTAGTTACTAGGTGCCGAGCATGGGAAAGCAAGGATGAGGTGGTGGTTATGACATGTTTCTTGTGAATATTATGGGAAGCTTTTGGTTATGTAATCCTACATATACCATTGGATGTGTTTAAGGTTGGGAGAACTTCCGAATGATGGAAAATCCGTAGAGGATAGAAGCCGTTAGATATGGTGATAGGAATTGTAGTAGAAACTGCTGGAGTAAATTCATAGGAGACGAGGTGGATCACCGTTACAGTGGGATGAAGTTAGAAGCGTCCAACGTATTGGACCGGAGGTGGATCGGAAAACTATGGAGGTGGTGGTAGTGACTAAGTAGAGGTTGAAAATAGCAAAGAACCGACAAGAGAGCAATGCGGACAAGAGGCGTAAGCCGTTGAGATTTGAGATAAAGTTATGCTAAAGGTTTCACCATGGAAAGGGGTGATGCGGTTTGGAAAGAAAAGGGAAGTTAGCACCTAGATTTGTGGGTCCATTTGAAATCCTTGAAAGGATTAGGCTAGTGGCGTATAGGTTGAGATTACCGGAGGAATTGAGTAGTGTGCATGACGTATTTCATGTATCAAACTTTAAAAAATGCTTAGCAAGAACTGAATTGCAAGTACCGTTACATGATATTAGTATGGATACGAGTCTTCGTTTTATCGAAGAGCCGATAGAGATTTTGGGCCGTGAAGCTAGGACGTTGGATAAAAAGGGTAATATACCGTAGTTATGGGTAGATGTAATTTGGAACGTGGACTAGAGTTCACGTGGGAACGGGAAGGATTTATGAGAAGCAAGTATCCTCAGCTAATTGATAATGACGATCATAAGGAGTAAATCTCGGGACGAGATTTCTATTAAGAGGGAGTGATGTGACAAACGTGGTTTTGAGGTTCGTCACTTGGTCTTATTTTAAGGTTAATTTATGTGTGACTATGTGATTTGCGTGTTTACATGTTATTTTGCGTGAACGAGGTTGGTGTGGATATCCTTTATGTGTATAAAGTACCCATAAGTAAATCGAGGAACGGTTATTTCATGTTCATGAGCTCACAAATTAGTGACCATGAAATGAAATGGTGTTATTTTGGTGTTTTACGTATACGTATAAGTATTATAGTAAATCGTATTTTTTTTTTACGATTTGGGGTTTAACATTTAGAGGTCTCGGGTAAGGTGTTTAGTCATGTGAGTATTTTTCGGGATGGTTTTAAGTCATTTAGGACTTAGTTATAAAGTTTATTTCAAAATTTAAGATTTTTTTAAAACTGTATATTTTACGTTTTTTCGGTATACGCGTAAAATTGACTAGTTTTACGGTTTTAAGGTTTCGGAGGCTTTAGGAGCGAAATAAATTAAGGTAACTTAAGTTATTATTAATAATATATTAATAAGTCTTAAAAAGAAAAAAAATATAAGAATCGAGTTTTAAACCGACTAGAAAAGAAAAAGAAAGGATAATGGGCCAAAAGACCCAACTTGGGCCCAATTTGGAAAAGCCTTTTTAATAATACATATAAATACCATGTTTATATCACAAAAATCAGTTTTTCATTAATTTTCTCCCCTTTTGGCAGAATTTTTACAAGCCCTAATTTAGGAATTCATCAAAAATAATTTTCTTGAAGATTTGAGGTAAAAATCTTGATTTAATTCTTATAGTTTTCTTGTTTTATAGCATTAAGGCTTCAAGTTTTATGTAATCAATTAATATGATGGATTAGAGTTCTTAATAGATATGTAATTAGGGGTTTTATAACAATTAACATGATTAGGATAATTATTGGTGATTATTAGTGATGTTAATTAGGGTTTAATCATGTTTAAATTCGTTTTAAAAAACTGGGCAGATTTTTGAGTCACTTGTTTTGATCATATCTAGAGTTCTACAAACTCTTATTTTGCGATCCAAGCATCCCTGAATAGGTAATTGAAGTGGCTTTAAAATGCAAGAAACGAGAACTTAATTGGAGGTTGGGAGGTGGGTCGAAAACAGGTTACAACAGTCGGAGGTCAAAACAGTTTTGAAATCACTCGGGTTAAATTTAACGTTTTAAGGTGATTGGGGTACTTAGGAGTACACTTGAGCCCTCTAATGAGCATGGGTGTTGGTTTATATATTAAATAAGAGACCTGAAGGGTGGCTAAGCAAATGGGTTAGGGTAAGACCCCCTAATCATAACAAACTTTTTGTATGTTCAAAATCGGTAAAATGCGGATAGGCAGAAGTATATATATATATATATATATATCGGGGCCTTAACAGTAGCTTTAAGGTTGGGGAAAAAGGGAGGAGTTAGCTAACATATGTAAGGGCATAGGATTTCCTTTACAGAGATCATGGGTATGGTTAGGTGGGCCTTTAGCTTATAGTTTGGAGACCTAAAAACCGGGACTGTTTTGGGTAAAATGTTAACGAGACGGGTTATGAAGTTAACTAAGTTAAGGGCTTTATAGAGGGGTGTAATGAGATGCTTAGAGCATATAAATGAGGTATATATATGGGAGAAGGTTAGATGTCCATCATAGGTTGATGAGCCATCTTAGTGTTTGGTTCATGTTTTGATTGTGTGCTTTTGTTTGTTAGCTTTTTGCTAGTGCGCGGACTTTTGGAGAAGCTCAATCAGGTGAGTTTCATAGTCCCATGTCTTTTTATGATTTGATTTCCAGATGGGATGGAAGAGACACTGTTTGGTTTTATAACTTATGCTGTGAATGTTTTATGATTGGTAATGGACTTGTGTGTACACTTATGTGATTAATTGGTATGTGATTCTTGATTGTGTTTATGATTTGGATCGGGGGACACGTACCGTCTCAGTTATTGTGGTTTGACTTGGTACCAAGGGGATGTTGACAAGGCGGGGCCTTGGGGAGGTACATAGATGTGTGAGCATCTACGGGACCATTGGATAATGACAAAGCGAGGCCTTGGGATTGGTACATAGGTGTATGGGCGCCTATGGTACCATGGTGTTTGGTAAGGCTGGGAGCCTTGGATTTGGTTTAGAATGATTGATCTCGAATGTTAGTTGTTAATGCATACTTGTAGCATATGGTCCATATGTTTATGGTTTATGGTTGTTCACAGCTTATTATAATCTATTTTTGGTTGGAGTCTAAACCTATGACTCTCACCAACATTATGTTGACGTGTTTTAGTGTCTCTTTCAGGTGATAAAGTGGTTAAGCGTGAGAACATATGTGGCTAGGATTGGAGTCGCGTAGGAATGCATTTAGAAGGAGATCCCCGTTCATTCTTAGTTTTTTTTGTCTCAATAAGCGATATTATGAACCTATATGTTGATTTGTTTGTGTTATTTGTTTGTCTTGGGTAAGAGGTAGGACTGTTACCTAGTTACCTAGACTCTTGCATTGATGAGATATTGTCATGACATTTGTGTCACCTTTTATGACATTTCTAATTCATATAGTTCTCTCTATGGACACGCTATTGTTGTGATGATATCCATGCGTTGCGTCCCATATTCCGCCATGGTGGGGTATGACAGTTGGTCTGAGAATCAGAGTGAATCTAGTAACAAGAGTCATGAAAGCATGGATTCCCCTAGAGGGAACGGTGCTCCTTCCGCTAGAAAAGATGGCTTACACCTCTGACGAAAACTCCTGAAGAGATCCTCTCTATGGGAGATTTGAACTTTCCACCACCACCTCCGATGGTAGGGACTCCAGAAAAACAAAACATGAACAAGTTCTGTAATTACCACCAAGATCGAGGCCATAACATAAATAATTGTTATCGTCTCAAGAAGAAGATTGAAGAGGCAGTGGCCTCAGGGAGGTTGGCTCATCTAGTGAAGGATGTTAAGGGATCAGACCAATAAGGCTAATGCCCTCAACAAACTAGCAACAATTGAGTTTGATCACTTATCTGTAAAAATACTTTTGGAAGTGTCGAATGAGCACTCCATTGGAACCCCAAAGTTTAACGTGATGGCTGAGATACCTAGGACTTGATATGCTAGCAACCTTTGTAAGTGCTACATGTAAGGCACCGGACTATGTTTATCACAATTATCATGTATTTCCTCTGGAGGAGCAAATTTTAAAGTATAAGACTTGCTCCAGAGATGATCCTAGTTTAACCCAATGTATTGTTTCTTATCTCATGATATGAATGAAGCAAAATTTTCCTCATATTTTCTATTAAGACTATATGTTTAAGATACTATGATATAAAGTGAAACACACGACGACGAACGGTTCGCTACCTCCGGTCGAAGAGGGTGACGCCTACTAATTAGTCCCCCATGGTGAAATTGGTACCATAGGTGGTTAGGCTTAGCAACCTTTGCAAATTGACTCCGTAGTAGAAGGATATGAACAAACCTTCCTATTCTCCTCACGTAAAATTACCCTCCGGTGAATAGCTACACCTAAGAGGAGGAGTAGCATAAGCCTACAAGGCCAATGCTACGCCTACATCATACGAATGTAAATCCAAACTAAGTGAATAAGGAAAAGGTGGGAAGTAACACGATGACCTCATATAAGGCTAAAACATCATCATACGCACTTGTGATCATGCTAAAGCAATGAAATATGAGTCACGCACAACACATCCTAAACCTTGATTCAGTAAGTTTGGTACTTTGTTGGCTAGGTATGAGTGACTGTATTTAGTACAAAACATGTGTTGGCAATAAACATAAAGGCATAGACATTATCCAGTCAAATAATACTCAAGTTAAAGCACAAGTCATCATAAAAAGGTGTTGTCACTACACATCATATAATAGTCAAGCACACATGCAAACAAAAGGCCATCATACATATGATGGAAAGTTAACAATAAAGTCATAGTAGCATTAGCACCATCAGCTGGCTAAGAATCACTCTCAGATCCCTGATCCCTAGACCCCGTGCCAGATTTCTTCTTACTCGTCTTGATCTTCTTAGCTACACCGGTGGAGACACCTGCTGAAGTATAGGTATTTTGCTTCGCAACACTCTTTGCCGTTATAAGCACCTTAGGATCAAGACAAGTAACAGCAATCTGCCCCGTCGGTAGCTGGAGGAATCTGGTACCCCTCATGGTATGATCACCAACCCGCTCCAAGATAGGCGTATAACTCATCACCAAAACAAGGTGTGTGTTACAATGTGGGAATCACCAACCAAATGGATACTCTTCTCGTCTCCCCCATAAAGAAGAAGGGTCAATGAGAAGCGTGGACTCTAAAATCGTAAATACATAACCTTTAGAGGATAAGGACGCAAGATGTGCTCTTCTCCTACACCAGGTTTAGTGAAAGTTATAATAAGAGGCATGACACATAGTTAGAGTCTAGCACTCACAGTCAAGGATTAAAAAAGTCTTATCTTCATTGATCTCTTTTTAATTTGTATAAAAACATCCATGGTTTGTTCATTGGGTGTTTGTTTGCCAGTCAAACATCCATGAACACGTCATAGACATTTTACTTTTTCATTTATTCTAAGATGACGAAATGTTTAGATATGTTTATTTTGATGCAATAAGTAGTGTTTTTGTTTGTGTTTGAATGTATTTTTTGTGCAAAATTGCCCTCGAATAACTGAATGCTTGGGATTGATCTCCATTTGGTTCAGACAGGGGCATATAACAATGGTTTTGAGCTTATTTATGAGATTGATTATTGTTTATTAATCTTCTGAAATTAGTTTGAAGTTAAGGAGCTATGAACTTTATGTTCATTGTTCTTTCAACCTACATTACGATTAAAGTTTATTTACCACTACTGTATAGAATTGTTAATGAGTTTTGGTGTCATTGATGGTTCTTTTACGTTATTTAACATTAGTTTATTGAGTTCTCGATTGAGGGATAAATAAGACCTGAAACACATTTCAATGACTCTGGTTTAATATTTATCTTTGTTTTTGACCTTTGATATTGATCTTTACCCGTTTATTTGCAGCTACAAAGACTTTGAACAGGGGTATCTCGGAATTTGTAGTGATGGCTGCAAATGCTGAACCGCTTGAAATTATTCTCCATCTTCCTCTTCTTGCTGAAGATCAGGTATAAATTGTTGACTATGAACTTATTAGTACTTATGTAATTACAATTAAGACTTGATATACATGAATGATGTTTATATTTTTTATATTTCCGCAGAATGTGCCCTATGTTTTTGTCCCTTCAAAACAAGCTTTGAGACGAGCATGTGGAGTTACAAGGCCTGTCATTTCGTGTTCGGTGACAAGTAACGAAGGAAGTCAGCTAACAACATAAATCCAAGCACACACATGTGCAATGGATTTACACAACTCTAATCCAAGTATTCACATATAGCTTGGATGAACACAACTAGTCCACATATTCACAAATACATTGGGTCTACAAAAGACATAAATAAACAAATGATGAACATGACTAGATCTTTAGGAGAAGGTGATCTTCATCAATGCTTCATCTTTAATCACATCACAAGTGTGTGAGTGATCTTCTCTTTGGACAATGTAAAAAAGGAGATCAAGAGGATAATCATGAGTAAACATACTTAACATATTAAGTGATCATTTACTAATGACTAGGATTAGATAGGAGAAAGAAGGCTGAAAGAGATGTCCAAAAAGGGTTAATGAAAATGCAGATTTAATCCACTATTTATAGGAGACAAGATCCCAACGGCTATATGGGGGCGGTTCCTTATCTACCCAGGCGGTTCCTTATCGATAGGGAACCGCGTAGACACTTAAGGAACCGCGGGTACTAGACTCCGCTCCTTTTTGTCTTTTAGTGAATTTGAAATATCTAAGGCTGTTTAAACCTTCACATGATATTCTTATAGCATTTGGAATATGCCATATTTAAATTTACATTCTCATTTTATAAAACATTTTCTTAAAAATAAAGTTTATTAAAAATCTTTTGTTACATTTGATAAAAGTGAGTTTTAAGGATAATCACTTTTATGATCACTAAGCTTGATTAAGATATGTTAGTGTAATGATTATTACCTTGAAGATAGTGTTTGTTAGATAATTCGTTTTATTATTGTGTTTGACAATAAATGTCTTTGTAATTTGTCGTGATCAAAACTAAGAAAGATGAATTAATACTAACAGTGTTTTTAGGCATTGCTTTGCATTAACACTTTCTTTATCGGATGAGGTTCTTTACGATTGCTAATGAGGAAACGGCTGTCGGTGTGTGGAAGATGTTAGAAAAGTTGCATATGACAAAGTCGTTGACGAATAAGTTATTGTTGAAACAACGTCTGTTCTCGCTTCGAATGAAAGAAGGTTCGTCATTGAAAGAGCATCTTGATTCGTTGAATTCAATCTTGATGGATTTAAAGAATGTTGAAGTGAAGATTGAAGATGTAGACGCGACACTTGTTCTTCTAGTGTCGTTACCTCATTCGTTTGAAAGTTTTGTTAGCTCATTTGTTGTTGGTAAAGACACTATCACTCTAGAAGATGTTAGATCTAGTTTGCATACAAAAGAACTTCGCCAAGAAGCGTCGGGAAGTGGTTATGGTTATGAGTCCCAAGCCATGGGTTTATTGACCACAAGTCGTGATAGGGGTCGATATAGGTTTGAAAAAGGTAAAGAAAAAATCCGGAGCATCTTCGAGTTCTCTGATTCCTAATCCAAGAAATATTTGCAACTATTGCCATGAGGAAGGGCATTGGAAGTTCGATTGTCCTAAACTAAAGGGTAAAGCTCGGGTATCCGTCACTCCTAAAGACGACTCATGCTACGCGGGTTCCGAATGCGATGTGCTTTGAATTTGGTATTTCGGTCGTAATTCTTATTATATAAGTGGACCATTAGAATTTGAATCTGGTATTTGGACTTTGAAGATCGATTTGTTATTTTGAAGACTTGATTATCATCATGTCGTTTGAAGTTTGTTCGATCATTTGTAATTTGAAATTTGGAAATTTGGATCTTCGTTTGTCATGCGTTTGAAATTTGGTTGCCCGAATTTGGTTGTCTTTTTGAAGATCGTTTGAGCCGATTTGGTTGTTTGGTTGGCCGAGTTTGAAATTTGCCGGTTAACATTTGGTTGTTGTTCGCATTTGAAGACATCAACGTTTAATTTGGTTCGTTTTGTTTTTTGGATCGTTTTCTGATTCGATCGTTTGAATTAGGCTAGTTTGTCTAGCACTTGGAGGTTTGAATTTGATTTGGAACTTCGGTGTCACTTAGGAGCTAAAGTCAAGGTAGAGATTGTTAGTTGTTTTGACTTGAGCTCCTAAGAGTAGTTTAGTAATTTTGGTCTTAAGGGTAATTTGGTCATTTTACTAGTAGCTTAAATATTAAGTTTCTTTATGCCTAAGTTTTTTGTTAGTCGGTTGATAACTCATATAAAGAGTATCTGTTGTAGCATGTTCTTGTAACCTCATTTTGATAATAAAGTTTACAGCCAAAGCACCCCTTATCTTTTGTTCTTGCTTTTTGCTGTTCTGATGATTGATTACATGTTCTGATTGCTCTTTGTTGATACTTTGCTACTATTATGAACCCCTAATCCTAACAATCTGAAGTGTTCATGAAATATTTTGATGGTAACAAAAGTTAAAGAAGATGGAGCTTTATTATGTTAGATACTTTTAAAGGTAAAATCGTCATTACCATAATGAGGGTAAACACCTCCTTAGTACAAAGTACAAACACAATTTAACTAAAAGTATATACAAAGAAAAGTTATTTTGCATATTTATTTTTTTGTGGAAACTAAGGGACAAATCCTCATCTTTCATTTATTTTTTATCTAATGGTAGAGATTAACCTATGATTTAAAAAAAATACGGAGGGGTCATTTTTACCAAAATGTCCAAAAGTTGAAAAAATGGGCGGAGGTACCAAAGTTGTAAATATGACGGAATAATGAATTATCACTAGTGATATTTCACTAGCGAAAATCAATGAAATATCAATGTTGACAAAACAATGAAATATCACTGTGATATTACGCAGTAACTATGTTAATGAAATATCACCAGTGATGTTTCATTGATTTATCTCTAGTGATATTTCATTGTTTTTATCAGTAAAGAAATATTACTTGTGATAATCGATTTTCGTCATATTTACAATTTAGTCCTTCCGCTGCTTTTTTGCAAATCTTGGATATTTGGGCAAAAATAATCCCTCTGTGTTTTTTTTAATCTTAGGTAATAATGGATGATTAAGATTTATCTCTTAGAATCTAAAAAAAACAAGTTTACAAAATAACGGGAGTAAGTATAGAAAACACAAGGACCAGTTTTAGTAACCCACTATAACTCCATATGGGCTTTAGAAAAACCTAAAACCCTAGTAAAAACCACCTATAAAAACCCAAACTCACATTCAACACTAAAACCCTAGCAGCCTCCATTCATCAACCTCTTTCACTTTCTCCCTGTCTTTGCAGCCGACCCATCAAAATGGTACAAAACCTTTCTTTTACCAAACTTTTTATAAAAAAATTTATATAAAGTTTTTATTAATCTTTATTGGTTTTTGTTTGTTGTTTCAGTCTGGTCAATCAGAAGTGAACCAAAAAGCTTACCCATTGGCTGATGCTCAGTTGGCTATTACTATTTTGGATCTTGTTCAGCAAGCTGCTAATTATAAGCAGCTTAAAAAGGGTGCTAATGAAGGTATAATTGTACCCTTTTTTTT
Organism: Glebionis coronaria; assembly: GCA_025667525.1. Taxonomy (NCBI): domain Eukaryota; kingdom Viridiplantae; phylum Streptophyta; class Magnoliopsida; order Asterales; family Asteraceae; genus Glebionis; species Glebionis coronaria. Next base: position 698,431,480 of record CM046874.1, on the reverse strand, counting down.
TTTTTTTTTGATTATTTTGAGTTGGTAGAAGTGCTTATTTGGCTGTTTAAGGGGGTGCTTGTTTTGGCTTATGTAGCTGGCTTATTTTGAAACTTTTTAGCCCACTTGTTTATAAGCCCACTTTTTGTAGCTTATTTTGAAACTTTTTAGCTTATGTAAGTTCATTTTGACATAATGAACTTAATACTGTATAAGCTGAAGGGTATATGATAATGAAGGTATAATATTACCGTTTTCTTTGTTTTGATTATTTGGACTGTTTTCTTTGTTTTGATTATTTGGTTGTTTTAAGGGGTGTTTGTTTTGGCTTATATAGGTGGCTTATGGGTTATTTGGGTTTGAGCTTATGTTTTGTAAGCTCACTTTTGTAAGGCTTGTGGGTTATTTGGGTTTTGGGCTTATGTTTTTTTAAGTGCTTATTTGGTTGATTTAAGTAGCTAGAAGTGCTTATTTGGTTGGCTTATGGCTTATTTGGTTTTGGGCTTTTGTTTCATAAGTTTACTTTTTGAGGCTTATTTTGAAGCTTTTTGGCTTATGTAAGCTTATTATGACATAATAAACTTTATACTGTATAAGCTGAAAAGTTTCAAAATTAGCTATAGAAGGTGGGCTTATGAAACAAGCCCAAAACCAAATAAGCCATAAGCAAGCTGAAACAAACATTGTTTTAGGAGGTGTTTCTTTTGGTTTACATAGCTGGGTTATTTGGTTTTGGGTTTTATGTTTCATAAGCTCGCCTTTCGAGGCTTATTTTGAAACTTTTTGGCTTATATGAGTTTAATATGACATAATAAAGTTAATAATGTATAAGCTGAAAAGTTTCAAAATAAGCTATAGAAAGTGGGCTTATGAAACAAGCCCAAAACCAAATAAGCCATAAGCAAGCTGAAACAAACATTGTTTTAGGAGGTGCTTCTTTTGGTTTACATAGCTGGGTTATTTGGTTTTGGGCTTTTGTTTCATAAGCTCACTTTTTGTGGCTTATATTGAAAGTTTTAGGCTTATATAAGTTCATTATGACATAATATAAGCTGAAAAGTTCAAAATAAGCTACAAAAAGTGAGCTTATGAAACAGAAGCCCAAAACCAAACACCTGCTTATGTAGTTTTAGTGTTTGGTTGAAAGTGCTTATTTGGTTGGTTTGGGGGTGCTTGTTTTGGCTTACATAGCTGGGTTATTTGGTTTTGGGTTTTATGTTTCATAGGCTCACCTTTTGAGGATTATTTTGAAACTTTTAAGCTTATACAAGTTCCTTGTGAGTATAAGCTTAAAAGTTTCGAAACAAGTTACAAAACCTAATAAGCCATAAGTATATTATATAAGCTGAAACATATACCCTTTGGGTTGTAAGGACTTCAGTTAGTAGATACGCAGCTTTGTGTTTTTTTGTTGTAAAAAACTGCTTATTTGGTTGATTTAGATTGTAAGGATTTATTTTGGTTGTTTTATTTGTAAGGACATTAAAATGGTTCTAATGAAGGGTATAAGAGGGTGTTTGAGGTTGACTGGTTTTATGTTTGTTATTAAGCAGTTTCATGTGTTTGGGTGAAAGTGCTTATTTGCTTATTTTGAGTATCTCGAATTAGTTTTTTTAACAGAGTGTTTACTTATTTTGGTTTCTTTCTTAGTACTTAAAAAGGGTCCTAATCGAGGTATAAACATTTGTGGTTTTATCATATAATAGCCGGGTACCATTTAATAAATCCAGTTTTTGTATTTTATCAACTCAAATAAACGCCTCAAAGAGTAGCCGTATGAATGCTTCTTAGGATTTCATATCGAGCTTAGTTTAGAGGCTGATATCTAACTTGTTTTTGTACTAATTAAAAAAGTTTTATCTTCATTGATCTCTTTTTAATTTGTATTAAAAACATCCATGGTTTGTTCATTTTGTGTTTGTTTGCCGGTCAAACATCCATGAACACGTCATGGACATTTTACTTTTTCATTTATTCTAAGGTGACGGAATGTTTAGATATGTTAATTGTGATGCAATAAGTATTGTTTTTGTTTGTGTTCGAATGCATTTTTTTGTGCGAAATTGCCCTCGAATAACTGAATGTTTGGGATTGATCTCCATTTGGTTCAGACAGGGGCATATAACAACGGTTTTGAGCTTATTTATCAGATTGGTTATTGTTTAATAATCTTCTGAAATTAGTTTGAAGTTAAGGAGCTATGGATTTTACGTTCATTATTCCTTCAACCTACATCTCTTGTTGACTTTTATAAAAGGAGTATATTACGATTAAAGCTTATTTACCGCTACTGTATAGAATTGTTAATGAGTTTTGCTGTCGTTGATGGTTCTTTTGCGTTATTTTAACATAAGTTTATTGGGTTATTCTGGTTTAATATTTATCTTTGTTTTTGACATTTAATATTGATCTTTACCCGTTTATTTGCAGCTACAAAGACTTTGAACAGGGGTATCTCAGAATTCGTAGTGATGGCTGCAGATGCTGAACCGCTTGAAATTATTCTCCATCTTCCTCTTCTTGCTGAAGATAAGGTATAAATTGTTAACTATGGAGTAGTACTTATGTAATTACGATGACGACTCGATATACATGAATGATGTTTATATTTTTTATATTTTTGCAGAACGTGCCCTATGTTTTTGTCCCTTCAAAACAAGCTTTGGGACGAGCATGTGGAGTTACAAGGCCTGTCATTTCGTGTTCGGTGACAAGTAACGAAGGAAGTCAGCTAAAAACACAAATTCAGCAGCTCAAGGTTTGTTAACACCAAAATCTTTGTTCATGTGTCAAAATGGGCAGGTTTGGACAATGAGTCAAAACATGTTTTTTATGAGTCAGGTTCTGATTGTTGAAATATGTTTTTAGAAGACCAAACCAAATTGCTGTTCAGCCAATATTACTTCGATCACTCTAAATCTGATTCTTGGTTATAAAATCTCGTGTTTTCAACTTTCAGGATGCCATTGAGAAGCTGTTGATCTAAGTAGCCATGATTCGGGGTGACGGGCCTACAAGGCTTTGACTGAGATGATTGTGCTACTTCAACAATGCCGGCTTTGTTGTTCAACTTTTTTTAGAATTCTGTTTTTATGCAACTCTGTTGATTCTAGTTTTTATGTCTTGACAATTCGGATGATATATTAGCTATATGCATTATTGAACCTTAATCTCGAGCAATATGGATAATGCATTGTACTTGAACCTTCATCTCGAGCAATATGGATATGCATTATTGAACCTTAAATCTCGAGCAATATGGATAATGCATTGTACTTGAACCTTCATCTCGAGCAATATGGATAATGCATTATTGAACCGTTAAATCTTGTTTAACTTTCTGTCGGACCTCTAGCTACAATTACTCAGCCTCCATCTGAAAGAATGGACTGAGCTTTGTTTGATAGGAATTGTTACATAGACTTGGGACCCTCAAGTTTTTGAGTAGTCTGGGTTGAACAAAGCAGGTTAGGCGTTAGACCTTGAACCTGGATAATAACGATTGCCTTAATCTGGTAAAGCCCCCCGATTCTACATAGTGTTCTTGAAAGCTGCAATATAACCGGGTGCGTTAATCTGGTAAAGCCCCAATTCTACATGGTAAAGCACAAGTGTGACAGTCGCCAAACAACAAAAATTTGATTGACGTATCTGTCACTTCTTTGAGTCTGTTTGGTGACCGTGAAACTGATTCTTAGCTGCAAACATGAAAACCGCAGGGTTTGACATAGCACGTTTCTGATGTAGAAACCGCCAAAAGAATACAACAACGATTATACAAGAGGCCAACTAGCAAACAAAATTGACAAACGCAAAACTCACCACCGAGACTACAAATAAGTTTCAAATGGCTTGTAATCCAACAGCTCCAGTTGGGGACGGCCGACTTGAGGCGGCCAGAGATCCCTTTTGAAATCTGCTGAATAAGGAGAAGATATCTTCGTTTCTAAGTCCATCAATAGCATATCCTGAGCATTAACCATTTGATTCGCCACTTCCAAACAGACCATGGAGCACACTCGAACACCCATTGTAAAACCTTTACGTGTCTTGGTTCAACTATTGGAACCGATCTTCCCAAGCGCAATATCTTAGGAAAGAATGCGGGAGAAGCTAAACCCCACCAGCTCCAAATTTTCAACACTCTTAACAACACCATTAACTTGCGCTAAGAGTCAAGCTAGCTGTTAACGACATAAAACGCGCCTCCACTTCACCCCAGGTCGCGTAAGCCACAAACTGATGAACTTAGAAAACTGGACTAACTTTAAGAAGATTTAACTGCTTAAGAATAGGGGCGGAAATGAGCCGAGCGGAGCCTGAGCTCGCCAGACCTCGAGCTCGGCTCGTTTATGTTTTACAAAGCTCGAGCTCGGCTCGTTTCGAGCCTTATTATTTAGGCTTGGGCTCGGCTCGAGCTCGACTCGTTTATATGATTTGGCAATGAAAAAAAATAAGATTTGGCTCGAGCTCGACTCGTAATATATCTAAATTAGGCCCGTTAGTAAGCTTGTTATTAAGCTCGTATATAAAACATTAGTCTCGTTTAGGCTCACGAGCCCAAACAAGCTTTGTACTTAAAGCTCGGGCTCGAGCTCGTTTCGAGGCTTATTATTTAGGCTTGGGCTCGGCTCGAGCTCGACTCGTTTATATGATTTGGCAATGAAAAAAAATAAGATTTGGCTCGAGCTCGACTCGTAATATATCTAAATTAGGCCCGTTAGTAAGCTTGTTATTAAGCTCGTATATAAAACATTAGTCTCGTTTAGGCTCACGAGCCCAAACAAGCTTTGTACTTAAAGCTCGGGCTCGAGCTCGTTTAATAAACGAGCTGCAACTTAAGCTCGGCTCAATCAAGCTTTTTACCGATCCAATCTCGAACTTTTAAAAAGCAGCTCGGCTCGTTTCCACCCCTACTTAGTTAAGATTACAAGACAAAAATAACATTTATCTCACCCAATTGAGCTGTGAAAAGTAAAATCCTATCTTCAGAATAAAGATATTAACTTTGATGACAATAACCAAATGGTGGACGTGCCGGAGTGGTTATCGGGCATGACTAGAAATCATGTGGGCCTTGCCCGCGCAGGTTCGAATCCTGCCGTCCACGTTTCTGTTTTTTTTTTCTTTTTTTTCGACATTTTCTATTTACTTATGACAACAATGAGCATGACAGCATTATAGACGACAGACCTGACCCAAATTGAATCGAGAAACCGGACTGAACTTCACCGGTCGAACCAAATGTATTTCGGTCCGATTCTAGATCTACCTTATTAATCATTTTAAGTTCTCGGTCTGGTTTGGTTTTAACGTAAGCATGACAGCATTATAGACGACGGAACTGACCTGACTTGATCGAATCGAGAAACTGGACTGAACATGATCGGTCGGACTAGATATATTTTGGTTCGATTTTAGATCTACGCTATTAATCATTTTGGGTTCTCGGTCCTGTTCGATCTGTAGCCGGACATTATGCTTTACTGGACCAAACCGAACTGAACAAACCCGAGCATGAACCGAATATTTCGGTCTGATAATTTGGAAGAAACCGGTTTCGATCCGATTAAATTTTAATTGACCGATTTTCAAACCGTGTTCGACCTTAAACACGAGTGATAATTTAGTTATTATGTCTACTCCTTAAATTGTTAATGTTGGAGGTAAATATTCTTAGACTACGCGTAACATTTGCCACATTCACCCGTGGTGAACCAACTTGGCGCGCCATCTCCCTTTACATCTACACCCATCTCATGCCCGGATAAAATTGGTTTGGTGGTGCAGACTATCAAATTGTTTTTTTGCGCGAGTGTATATTGTGAGGTGTGTTTGTATTAAGTATACTAGGTTGTGACCGTCTATATACGATCGAGAGCGATATATAAAAGTACATGATAGGTTCAATCAAACTCGACTAACACCGACTAGTACGAGCCTCTTTATCAAGTAGGTCGAGACCTCGAAACATATGGTTTTGGTGTGACAAAGAAAGGACAATGTTAGGTCGAGTCATGATAGGTTCGAGTTTTAATATTTTTTTCAAAAAAAAAACTTTAATTTTTTTTAAAAAAAGTAATTTAATTTTTTCGAAACTATTTTTTTTTAAAAAATTTAAAATTACACTTTCTTCGTGAAATTTTTTTTTAATTTTTCAAAAAATTTAATTATTTTTCAAAAAAAAAGTTAAAGAAATATTAAGTTGTTTTACTCTATAAAAATTTCAAAAAAGTGATTTTAATTTTTTTGAAAACTTTTTTAATTTTAATGTAAAAAATACGGCTACAAAAACTATTAAACATTTTTTAATCAAAATTAAATTACGGTTTTGAAAAATTAAATTTCTTATTTCGAAAAAAACATTTTTTTCGAAGAAAGTGTAATTTTAGTTTTTTTTAAAAAGGTTTCGAAAAAATTAAACTTTCTTTTTTCGATTTTTTTTAAAAAAACATTAAAATTACTTTTTTAAAATAAAATTTTACCTTTTTAAAAACCTTTTTTTCGAAAAATAATTACTTTTTTGGAAAATTTTAATTTTTTCCCGAAGAAAGTGTAATTTTAAATCTTTTCAAAAAATGGTTTCGAAAAAGTTAAACTTTTTTTTCCCAAAAAAATTAAAATTACCTTTTTAATAATTTTTAAAAAAAATATATTTTTTTGAGTTTAGTGCAAAATACATCCCTCTATAATAAAAAAGGTAAAAATATCATTCTTTATAAACCCTCGTTAGTACTTAACGAAAAAAATATTTGCATCATCCGTCCAAGGGATGTATCGTGCCCAAAGTATGTAACAGTTGTATGTATTATGTCCAAAGTACCGACGAGGGATGTAATCCACACTTTTTATAAACCACAAAGATGTATTTTGTACTTCTCTCTAGTAATTATGTTAGATGTATGATAAAAATGCTTGTTATCTAAATGATAAAAATATATGTTTTCGTTTTGTATTAGTTACTTATCTATCACAATGACTTTATATATAAAAGGCTTTTGCATATATATCCTTTTAAAGATGCAAAATTATATATATATATATATATATATATATATATATATATATATATATATATATATATATATATATATATATATATATATATATATATATCCAAAACATGCATAAAATTAATAATTTAATACCTCTATTTAAATATTATATATATTCATAACTAATCAAAACCCAAATCCTAATATTTACATTTTAATCCTACACCCAAAGCTAATCCCACTTAAAAACCAAACAGACCCTAAATAATTATTTGTGCTTCGTAAATCGTCCGAACATCTTTAATTTACACAATTTATTTATAGGTGGAATTGCATATATATCCTTCCAAAGGTGAATAATTGCATATATATCCTTTGTACAAGTTTTTAATACACATGGTAAATTGGTTTTTATGCATGTTTTGGATATATATGTAATTTTGCATCTTTGGAATGATATATATGCAAAAGTCCTTATTTTAAATTATTTATAAGACATTAAAATAAACATTTATTATTTTATAAAATTTATATATACAAGTGGTAGAAGTACACATGTATTGAGACCCACAAAAAATGTGTAAACCCACCATTTTGTTGAGATTGTAAATAGTTGCTATTTCTTAGTTTTAATGCTAGATTTTTTCTTTTTATAATGGCCAAAACAAATATTAGTACCTTGAACTTGATAAATTGAATCATCTAATACCTTGAACTTTTAAGGTGAAGAGTGGTACTATGAACTTGACAAAATGGAATTTCTACTACTTTATACTAGTTAACTCAATAATTAGTTGTTTTTTTTCTTCAAAAAAATTATTTTAGTAAAATATTTTATAATAATTAATTTATAGTAAAACTTAGGCTAAGTAAATATATAGCTTTCATATATTTAATTACTTTTTATTTTTAAAAGTTAATATAGCATTTTAATCTATTATATATAATAAAAAAATATTTGTAGCAATCGTTTTTAGAATATTTCTGTCGCACCACTTTTAATATATTTTATATTATATTATTAAGTGTTTGTTTCAAATAATTATTAGAACAAGTTATAACAAAATATATAGAAGTTTTGTTATTTTCTATTTAAATATGCATTTGAAGAAATAAATATTTGTAACGATAACAATTTAAAATTTAATTTCTTCATATGCATATTTAAATAGAAAATAACAAAACTTCTATATATTTTATTATAACTTGTTTTAATAATTATTTGAAACAAACACTTAATTATATATATAAAATTTATTAAAAGTAGTGCGATAGAAATATTTTAAAAAGCTACAAATATTTTTTTTATTATAGATAATAGATTAAAATACTATATTAATTTTTAACAATAAAAAGTAATTAAATATTATGAAAAATATATATTTACTTAGCCCACGTTTTACAATATTATAATTATTATAAAATATTTTACTAAAATAATTTTTTTGAAAAAAAAACAATTAATTATTGAGTTAACTAGTATAGGGAAGTAGAAATTCTATTTTGTCAAGTTAAGGGTACCACTCTGCACTCTTAAAAGTTCAGGGTACTAGATGATCCACTTTACAAAGTTCAGGGTACTAATATGTGTTTTGACCTTTTAAAATTGACCAAACAATACATTTCAAAGTTAAAGTTATGCCCGGGCCTCAAAACCCAAAAAGCAAATACGCCCTTAATATATATTTAAACTTTGTAACAATCAAATGTGATAATCACATTCAAATTTGAAACAACTCAAAAGAAACAATTAACACGTTAATACCTTGAAGTGATTATCAGGAATTTATCTAAAAATGGATGTGAATCTGACCACCATTTAGAGTGTCGGGTATGGTAACGTTCGATCGACGTTGATGCCAACATGGAACGGAGTTGGTCAGCATTACCACATCGTCGTTGTCCGTTGCCCAATGTTGTTGGGTTGTGTGTTTCCCTACCAACGTGCGTTGGGGCTGTGTTATGTAAAAACAAACTTTCCAAACTCGATGGTACGTCGTAGGATATTCAAACCGCGAGGAAGTCGAAGCGTGTGCCAGATGCGCCAACCTTGCACAAGGACTTTGCGATGGGACAAGAGTCTTATTTGTGATGTTTTATGTTTTATTTATGATATGTCCTTGGAGTTCATGTGTTATTAGAATAAGTGTTGAGCTGCTATACGATATGTGTTGGAGTCAATGTTGGAGATTATCTCTCAACTAATATTTAAACAATTGTCATTGAATGAAAGTTCATTAGTTTTTCGTGATAAAATAAACTGTCTTCTTTCTCTTTGTTTAAGGAGTCTGCATCCACTACAGAGGTGCTACTATCGATCCGTATAGGTCGTATAATTGGTGCTTTCATTGCACTCATGGATGAATGGCAATTTGATGCATTAAGATCTGAGTTACAGACCACTCGCGCATTGCTTCAAGGTCAGAATGGGGGCGGAGGTGAGTTAGCGTTACCTCGTTTTATGCGACTAGATGTTCCTAAGGGCAACGACCCCGAGAGTTGGTTGTTTTCCATCAACGAGTACTTTACGTTGCTCAATACACCTGCTGATCAACGTCTTCGTATCGTTGGGTTTAATCTGGAAGGAGCAGCTGCTAAATGGTTTCGTCGGATGACCAAGAATGGCTTGATTACTAATTGGGCCAGGTTTGAGGAGAGTGTCAAGAATCTTTTTGGGCCTTCAAAGTACGAGGATCTGCATGAGCCTAATCTAAATTGCTGCAAACAAGAACGGTGGCAGAGTGTAAGTATTAGTTTGAAAAACTCATGAATCGGGGGATGAAATTCGAGCAGTTTTAATGCAAAAGAATCGACCCGTTAGTTATTTTAATCACAAGATGGGCCTACGAATGCGGGTGACAACCACTTACCAAAAGGAATTGTTTGCTATAGTGGAGGTCGTGTACAAGTGGCGTTAGTATTTACTTAGGGCGTCGATTTACCATTCACACGGATCATAAAAGTATTAAAGAGCTTATGCAACAAGTAATTCAAATGCCACTTCAACAAAAGTAAGCAGAAGTTAATGGGGTTACAAGTCATGTGCTGCGAATTGTGCCACATATGCTCTTTCTTAAATATTTGATGAGGACGAACAACTCACCACATCTTTTATGGCTTTTTAGTCGGCCTTTGCTTGGGTTCGTGGATGATTTACGAGGTGAGAATGAGACATTAGGCGAGCTACGTGACTTGCATCGACGCATGGATAATGGTGATGTGTTACATGTGTTTCGAATGGAGAATGGTCTGTTGATTTACAAGGATCATTACTATATTGGTCAGGAATCAAATCTCAAAGACTTGTTGTTACATGAGTTTCATGACACTCCTAGTGCGGGGCATTGAGGAATTAAGAAGAGATTGGTGGGGATGTCGACATTTTTTTGAAGGGCATGCGACGATCAGTGGAGGAGTTTATTAAGAAGTATGAGGTGTGTAAGCAAATCAAATACTCAACCAAAGCACCTAAGGGTAATTTACAACTGTTGCCGACACCATAAGCAGTTTGGGAGAAGGTTTCTATGGACTTTATCACGGGGTTGCCGATATCAAAAGGTAACACGGTTATTATTGTCGTGGTGGATCGGCTAACCAAGTATGCTCATTTCGGGGCCTTGCCTACTAGTTTTAACGCTCACAAGGTGCCTGAGGTATTTCTAGAGATCGTAGTTAAGCATCATTGATACCCAAGACCATTATCTCTGATCGTGATCTTATTTGTGTGAGTAATTTTTGTAAGCAAATCTTTCTCTTTAGCAGTACACAATTGAAACATAGCTTCACGTACCATCCTCAGACCGACGGGCAAGTATAGGTGGTAAATCGTTGTTTGGAGCAGTATTTACGGTCCATGGTACCTACTCGGTCTCATCAGTGGGTTCGATTTCTTCCATGGGAAGAGTATAGTTACAACTCTAGCTATCCCGGTAGCATTCAAATGTCACCTTTTGAGGCTGTATATGTAAGGCAACCATTATCCGTCATTCCTTACCCTTAGATTCGTCAAAAATTACGGCTGTGGAAGAGCTGCTAGTGGAACGTGATGGGTTGTTAAGACAGCTCAAGGAAAGTTTGTTACCGGCTAAGCAAATGATGGAGGTTAAGGCTAATTGCAAAAGGCGGGATGTTGAGTTTGATGTGGGGGATTTGGTTCTTGTCAAACTTCAGCCCCATCGATAAATTACTCTAGCTAAACGACTTTCTAATAAGCTAGCTAAGCGTTACGATGAACCATACAAGGTGGAGGATTGTGTAGGGAAAACAACTTATCGTTTGGAACTTCCTTCTTCTAGTAAGATCCACCCGTTTTTTCATGTGTCCCTTTCTCAAAGCTTTCGTTCGTAGTGATAGCGGGGAAGTGGCAGGTCTACCCGAGGGGCTGCAAGATGGTCAACCACTGGAGGAAACACATAGAAATTTGTGGTACCCGTGTGGTTTTACGGAATGAAAGTCCTGAAAGGCATGTTCTGGTTTAATGGTCAGGGGGTTCACCTGAAAAAGCCACCTGAGAATGGTTTTCTGAATTCCAGGCAGCCTACCCTACCTATGAACTTGAGGACAATGTTGTTTTTGAAGATGAGGGGAATGGTACGTCGTAGGATATCCAAACCGCGAGGAAGTCGCTGCGTGTACCAAATGCGCCAACGTGGCACAAGGACTTTCCAATGGAATAGGAGTCTTATTTGTTATATGTATTATGTTTTATTTAGGATATGTCTTTGGAGTCCACGTGTTATTAGGATAAGTGTTGAGTCGCTATAGGTTCTGTGTTGGATTCAAGGTTGGAGATTATCTCTCAACTAGTATTTAAGGAATTGTCATCATTGAATGAAGGTTCATTAGTTTTTCGTGATAAAATAAATTGTCTTCTTTCTCTTTTCTTAAGGAGTCCACTTCCACTACAGAGGTGATATTATTGATACGGGTAGGTCATATCACTTGATTTCGATTGTTGTTGAGGATCTTTTTTCAGTGAGTGTCCAATGGAGGTTGAGACCTTTGTTGTAGTTGAAGGTTTGATGGAGGTGATGGGGGAGAAAGAATGAAGGAAATGAATAGAGTAGGGTTAGTTATCCCATCAAAATTAAAACTTTTAAATTCTAACAAAAGCCTAGTGAGTTGGTTAGTATTTTTTAACTATATTTTTAATGAAAGTTCAATGTGGTATTTAATTTTTTTAAGTATGTTTTTAGTTATATATTTTAAATATTGTAATTTGTATTTTTAGTTATGAATGAAATGAATTGTTGTTTAACGAAGTAAAATATTTGTTTAGGAGGTTTTATGAAAATTAAGAGATATAGATGTTATTTGGTGTAATAAATAAAGTAGTGTTAGTGTTGATATATGCTGATGTGGTGTTGATATAAGAGAGTTAAGATCAGTGTAAACCATTAACATATCCAATCAACAAATCACATCCACTTATTTGAAAAAACCACTTCTTATTACATTTTTAAGATTTAAATATCTCACAAATTGTAAATTATCAAGCGACAAAAAATATTCCATTGCAACGAGGAGTAAATTATCTTTCTATCGAGGGACACATGTATATACTTTCGACGAACTTTGTTTCGATTTTTTTTCTTAAGTCACGTATGAGAAAATCATATATGATTCGTATCACGAATCATATATGATTTTCAGAAATCATATAATCATATATGACTAGGATTTAAACCCGCGCTTCGCTGCGGAGTTTTGGCTTGTGCGTTTTTTCGACATCTGGGAACACAGATAAACAGACGGTAGTGTTTGGCAACCATTTTTAGTTCTATAAGCTTTTATGCCATGCCTTAGTAGAACAGACTTACACTCAATAGTGTGAACAAATGAATCAACCAACTAAGGTCATAATGCATAATGAACCAATAGTAATATAACAAATCTTTATCAAAGGTTGTACAATATCATGCCTTCTAACCATGCTCGGTTCAAAGAAGCATTTCTGGTGCCAAATAATCTGTTGTACCAACAGCTGAACGTTCCTTCCTATCTACACTCCATCCAGTCTCATGGTGATGTCCATTTGAAACTATAACGTCATCTGATTCAGGTCTAGTTAAATCACCAGTGCTCTTCATTAGGCCAATTTTTGACAGCCCAAAATCTGTAAGCTGATTGAAAAAGGAAATAATTAGCAAGCCCACAGGAGTAAATTAGTGATGACCTATCTAATCGCCATAATTGGCTTTCAAACTAATCACTGCACATTTTAAAATGGAAAAAAATCACACCAAGTTAAGTAAGTGAGCAATGAGTAGTTGTAACCTTCATATTATTGTTTTACTCTATCAATACCATTGGAACATGCCTAATATCACTCACTATGAGTACTCCCTTAGTATAGATACAATCCTCATAGGCTATCTAGAAAAGTATAGGAGCCTTATTATAATACTAGATCAATACAATGTCAAACAACATATGCACATCCAAACACTATTTTCCAAGAGTTAGGCATATAACATAAGGTTATCTTTATCCCTTAATGGGTCAAGTGGTTCGAAAGTCACCAAAGGTATACTTCTACTAGATACTAACCATTTTATTCGAAAAGTTGGTTTCTTGTTGATATAGTAGTATTTCTGCAATCATACTAAACAGATGGGTAGATATTTGGCCTTTTCCACATCTGATCTCGAGAATTAACCTTTTAGCGTGTGCTAATCCGAAAGGAGAGATGGACATATGAATTTAGAGCTTTGTTCTAAGCCTAACATTTACGATTCAACACCTTGAATTGGTGTGAAATCTGATCCTAAACAACTACATTATGCTCCAACCAAATAAAGATGACTTGAATTTGATGAGGGTGCGTCAATGTACATATTATAATGAACATTTAATAATCATTTTCTAGTGATCGACATCATTCATTGCACAATTTACACATACTTGATCAGTCACATAATCACAATTGCACAAACATTCTAACCACCTTTCGATAACGACTCTCCACATATTTAACACATCCAAACACGCTCTCCAACACATCTGATCATAACTACTTTTCATATTCTACCATTTTATTCGAAACATTGGTTTCTTGTTGATATTGTATAAAGAAATGAAAATAATGGGCGAACATGTTTCAGGTCAACCCTATCTGACCGACACCTATAAAGTTACTCAAATTGACAGACATGTTTTAACCCATCACCTAGCTGGTTTACTCTACCATATCCAATATATACGGACAAAGCTCAAAAACTAACCTGAATTTGCAATAACCTATTGCGAGAATTCGCGAGCTATAGAATATTTTCTAAACTCGTCATAATTTCAAGCCACGTTGAAACGCCTCCTTTTGTTGCATCCGCATGTAGCATATCCAATTTATGTAGTAAACCCTTTTGACCTGTTTCTGGCTGCAGTTACAATTGGGACGTAAGCACAGGTGATGCAAAATCTTTATAATTAGGCGGAAAGCATGTTGCATAAAAGATGGTATAAGAATGTAAATACTAAAATTTATAGTAAATTATGATGCGTTTAAGCTCTAAAATGGCATCAAAAGCAACTTTAATCCAAAATAAAGAACATACCAATAATGTATTAGTAGCAACTCTACCGTGAACTATAAGACTGATCACATGTGCTTGGTACCTCATCAAAGCTGACGTCTTTTGCTTGTATTATTAAGAATCTGCACACAAAAGAGCAAAATAAACTTGTTTAAGTATTAAATCTGCTTGTTGTATCAAGTATACAAAGGTGGATAGAAATTTTGTGTACTTTGGCAAGAAAAAAAATGGTCGAACACCCATAATATACAGTTCAACATGTAATCAACTATAACATGATGCGAGGAGGATCATATCAACACCTATATGATACAAACCACAACCTATTTTTCATCACCTAAGTTTTCCAATATAAGTATCGCCAATTTTCCCTTTTTGATTATGAATCAGAACCTTAATCTTGAAATATTATTGGCATCTATGGAGATATGCTGTAAGCAGTTCTCCTAATCCTTTATTATAAAGGCTGGTGCAAATCGAAGGGTAAACCAAATTTAAGACGCACAATATCTACAAGAAATCAAAATCAGACCATATAGAATTTTAACCACTCACCTGGGCTAAGACACACGGGAAAAGACGATACATCAAGTTTAATTAATCATACTTGATAAAATGATTAGTAGTTCAGCAGCCTATAGTATTCGTTATTTAAGAAATTCTAGTAGGGGCAGTAGTGAAGCTTAGCTGGTTGTTTCCAGAGGTCTTCCATAAAAAAATCTTATCATAAAAAAAACTGATCATCAACGATTTAAAAAAAAGTCGGAATGCATGAATTGATATGATTTGAAATTGAGTATGATTTTGAGAATGAGAAATTGGGTTCTTTTCTGTTATAAAATGTGGTTGTCATTTTCTTATTTAATAAAAACGATAAATTTTAGTTGGACTCCTTAACTATTACTATGTGTAGCAGTTCTTAACTTTCGGATCAATATTTATAACTTGACTTTTATTTATCATGTTTGTTTATATATATATATATAAAAAAGAAATATTAGATTTTCGGTTAATCGACAAGGTTATGGCTTAACGTATCGAATAATGTCATTTATTATTTATCGGTAGGGTCTATTCCCGTCATCGACCTTAAATATTCTCGTTATGACATAAACATATTTTCTATTGTCCTCATTTTTATTTTTCGTTTTACGAGTATTCTTCGTAATTTACGTTAAACCTTTAAGCATCTTTCATTTATATAACGCGTTAACGTTTATTAAATAATAAACCCTCATTTATATAACAAAATTTAAATGTCCTCTGAATGTCGACGTTTTTATTTTATATTGAACGTTTATTTTTCGTGTTTACCGCTTATCTTTTAAATCGTGCAACTTTTAAAATATCGGGTGTCGATAATACCCGCTTTTATTTAATTATACACTAATACTAGATTGTGTATATATATAAAATTATACAACAACACCGACTAATGTGTGGCGTGTCTTCATTTTACACCAAAACTAACACGTGTCTACTAATTATGCATGCGTATTCTCGTACTTAATGTCTATCAACATTACTTTCATATATTCAAAATCATATATCTCATATTTACTCCTATTTTTCTTTGCCGTATAGCATCCTTGCAACATTACCATCACCATCATAATTTCCTATGTTATTTTACTATTGTGGAAAGAACTTGTGTTACTAGTGAATATCTTAATTATTTATCATAAATCAAAGTTTTTTGTAAAAGATGACTTAGGTTATTTGGAGCTGATTTTAGGAGTCAAATACATGTGGTAAGATCTTGTGAAAAGATCATTGGGTTGGTTAAATTATGAGTTTGAGCAAAGGAGCTTGAGGTTGGTTTGTTGTTGTGATGATTTCTTTAAAATTATTTGTCTCGTTTGGTCAAATGTCGAATTTAGGCGTCCCGTTCTCGATCAACGAGTGATTTTTATCTTGTGAAGTCGTGTGTGACAATTGGGCATTTCGTCCTTGATAAACGTGTGATAGATATATCAGGTGAGTTCATAGCCTCGCTTTTACTGCTTTATATATTTTTATAAAACCCGCGAGGGGGATACATGCTACTTTTTACGAATGGACGCAAGTACTTGAACTATATGCTTAATTTATCCCTTTTAGTCATGAATCGTTAATTACTTGGACCGACTGTACTGGTCGAGTAAACGTGAATGCTGTGAATAGATCTATTGGGATTGACCTCTCCGTCCGGGTTTAACGGAAAACCGACTGGACGCACTGTATTTGAAACTTGAACGGAATAACGGATGTTAATGTTCGGTTTCATGAGCTAAATGCGATAACTGATGCTATCTGACTTTTGTAGTCTGAATACTGAAATCTTGTGGTCCATTGCTTTTACTTGCAAACCTATGAATTCACTCAACCGTTGTGTTGACGTTTTAGTATGTATTTCTCAGGTACTCAGGTTTAAGAACAGTTGGAGCATGGAGTCGCACTGGATATTTTAAAGGCAATAAAATAGTGATTACCATTCGATAAACTGTTTGAAACTGTTTATTATTACAATATTGTTGGGACCTGTTTCTGCTTGTAAACTCTGATTTTAAATTATCGAATGAATTAAACTTTTTAGACGCCTCTTTTTGAGTCGTTTTCTGTAACTTGTGTGTTGTGCTATGAAGTAATACTCCCAATGACCCTTCCGCTGCTATCCGAAATTTAGGGAGTGTTACACTATGTAACTACATATGCATTTAAGCGAGCTGAAAATCCAATGTGTAAGACGCTTATAACATGATCCAAAGAGATCTTGTTGCTGCTACACCCTAATATAAACACACCATATTTCAAACTAATGAGCATATCACCTTGAGCTTATGGCAAGTTCGCAATCTCAATATAACAGCTTCATAAAAGCTACAAGCCTGCAAATAACATCACTAAAACAACATCAGCAAAGTAAAACTATCAAACAATTAAAAAAACTAAATTTAAGAAATACCTAAAAAAAGATAACCGACGCCTGGCCAAAATAAGACTCATGATCTTAGTTTACCTTTTCGCCTCACCCACAATCCCTCTGGACTTATTTTACAGGTTATAAACCTATCACTCTCGTCAGACACTGTTCCTCCTTGCAGCAAGATAGATCAAAAACCATCAAGAACCCCTGGAATACACAAAGAAACACAAAATCGTGCTCTTACACAAAAGTTAAAAAAAAATACAATCAAATAACATAGATAAAACATACTCATTACTCCTTAACAGTGACCAAACACCGAAATCATTACCATCGTCGTTCAACTTACCATCGCCGAAATCATTAAGTTGCCGCCACCCTCTCTATTTAGCTTCCAGAAAATCACCGTTGATTTGTTTTTCTATGTTTCTGCCCGTTGATAATACTTACTCCTAAGTCTTACCCACCCCTCCCACCACACAGAGACATAATTAGCTTATGTTGCAGACGATACAGGAGGCTCAGAGGGGCCCATAATAAAAAAAAAGGATGCACCCGTCATGGCTGCGAACGCAATTAGTTGCCACGCCAAGCTACGGATGATCTGAGTTTTTTCAAAGGCTTTAAGACTCATCATAGCCTTTCACAATGGACTTTCATAAGCCTCCAAAATAAGCCATTAAATGTTTTACCCGAATGAGGTCTAAATCAGTAGTATAGCATGGGGAAGCGGAAGTTCCCCCAAATGATATAGGGGATAAATGGCCATAAGCGTTTCTTCAATACAACAATAATTCGGCCCATACATAATGGCTTAAACAACGCATTATTTTTCAGAACGCTTCAATGTAAACATAAATATGAGACTCCGATAGGTAGACAATAGAAAAAAGAGGTTACATCTGCCGTGGCTGCAAATTTAGAAATTTGCCCCGCCAAACCGCGGACACAATCTCAACTTTAATCAACTGCACCGCGAGTCATAACTGCCTCTTAAATTCACTTTCCAATCGTACTCATACACAACACTTTAAGTCAAAACAGAGGTTCTAAATCATTAGCATCCACGGAAAGTGGAGACATCCACAATGGCTGCAAACTGAATAGTTTGGCAGGCTAAAACACGGATGTTTACGGCTTTAGAACTCATGTTGGTATCTCATTATGAAACAACCGCTATGGGGAACTCTTGAAAACCGGATAATCTAATTACAAAAACGAAATAACAATGCATCCTAAAATCATCTCAACTCCAACCCAAAAAACTGAAAAGAAAAAAAAACAAATTCTTTTTTTTTCATACCCGGAATATAGGGTGTACCCCTTTGTTGAACCCACTGGAATACTTGCCACACCGCCGCCACCAGTTCCACTGTTTTACACATTCATCAGATACATCAGCCAAATAATCTAATAAATTAAAAAAAAATTGACATACAAACTTCAATAGAATAAAAAAAAACTAAACATTGTATCTTGAAAAATTATTATATTTGTTGCATCTTCAAAACCCTCCCGATTCTTACTAAATCATCCAAATAAACACATTTAAATATGCTAAAAAGATATATAAAAATAAATAAATTGATGTGCTTGTTCTACAGATCCTAGAACACGAAAATACATCAATAATCAGAAAACAAATGGGATAAAGGCTAAGATATGGAAGAATGGGAGTCGTACCAACGACAATCAACAATTGACAATCAAAATCCAACAACCTTCCCACAAATCAAGAAAGTAGACAAAACAAAGCACCAACTTCTCAAATGCTTATAATTTGTCCCCATCAAATGAAGAAAAATCCTCCTATCATCACCAACCGATCAACAACACCACCAATCAAACGACGGCAATGAAGAGATCGGGGCAACAAAAAGGTGTTTTTGTAGATCAATCCCTGTTTAGCTATTAATACACCGATCAAAAGTAGATGTAAAATGAGACGGATGAGAGAGAGACAAATAATTGAGAGATACAAAATGAGAGATAAGAATAAGAGATAAGAGAAAATGGGCTGTGGAGATGAACCCTATCAATGGCTGAAAAAAGTTGTAAAAAGTAATCAGTATCAAAGGTTGTAAAGAGAGGATGAAATTACAAATGAGTGGAGGGGATGAAATTGATACAGTGGCTTTTTACAAAGAATAAAAAGTATTCATCATCAACGGTGATAAAGAAGGAAACAATTTAAAGTGAGTGGAGATGATGAATTTGCTATAGTTGCCCTCTCACAAACATTTTATTATTGTTTATTCATGAATTATTCATTCCTTTTAATGTATTAAAGGGGTAATTTATGAAAATAATATATGATTCGCGATACGAATTATATATAAATTTCTCAAAAATAAATTAAAATGGTCGAAAATATATACATAATACATGTGCCCTCAATAGAAATTTATTTTAGTTTCTGTCGTGGTGATATATTTTATTTTACGTAACAATTAACGATTTTTGACATATTTAATTTTCTAGAAAAATGAGTTTTTTGTTTTATTAAAAAAATAAGTACATGTAATTGATTAGTTGAATTTATAGTAAACCAAAGGTCAATATTGAACTTTTGCGTAATATGACACACTTAGAGAGCTTTTAACAAAATTGTTTCCTTTTGGAATAGGGATAAATAATACGGTGTTGATACGATCCAGATAAATGTTGATTTGATTGCCTGTGAATAGCTATTTTCTCTTTGCTTAAACTTTAAAGTTTACATTGGATTTTAGGGTTTTGCTAACAGCAGTCCTATGAGTTTTTCTTAAGCATATTATTTATATAAACTAGTATTTAATGAACTCATTATTACTATCTTTATACATGTTTAAATATTAAAATTATGGAAAGTGCAGTTAAATATGGAATGATTTATTTTAATTAAATGTTGAAGTTCTAATTATGTTATTTAAACATGGAAAGTGTTTTGTTAATTAAATATTAATTTTTAATTATAGTATTCTTAATAAAAACCCATAGGACTGTTAGCAAAACCCTTAAAATAAAATCAATCATTACCCGAAATGTCAAATATTATTTCGAAACAAATAGTCCACATGTTTCTAAACGTGTTCTATTTCCCAAAAATAGTGCAAATTACTTTAGTATGTTCTAGTGGACGAATTAAAAACAATTAAACAAGCCTGACTGTTTTTGACTTTTGGTGTAGTTATTGATATCAAATAATCTAAGTTGCAGTGTTTCACCAACTATGGTACAAATTAGATATAATTGTAATTTAATTACAATATATAAGATGTTTGGTTCGCATAAGTAAGAAAATTGTAATTCATTTTACATTATGTAGGTTGTTTATTTGTGTTATAATTGTAACTCACACATTACAATTACATCCAATTAAAAGAATTCAGATTACATATGAATTTTGATGAAATATTTTGAATTACGTTGTAATTAAGTATTATTATTCTTTAAAATACAATATTTATTCTTTAAAAGCGAATTCGAAAGTTCTCTATGACTCAAAAACATCGGAATAAACATGTTGCTGCTTATATTTTCAATACGATCAGTTTTGTTATTGTTAAACGACTGGGAGCTCAGATAGTATCTCGATTTCCGACTAACTTTTATAAATCTTATTATTCTAATGAAATGATTATATAATAATAATAATAATTAAAAGTTATTACTAAAAGAATTTATTATTATTAAATTTATTATTATTATTTATTAATAAAACAATTATTATTATATAAATAAAATATTTATATTATAGTCTTAATAAAAGGAATTATTATTATATTTAATAAAATATTAATATAAAATAATTATTAAAATATATAATAATAATAAAATATTAATAAAATAACTATTAAAATATATACTATTAAATAAATAAATAATTATTTATTAATATAACAATTAATAAAAATTTATTTTAAATAAAAAATAATAATTAAAAGAATAATAAAATTAATATTATATTAAAATATTATTAAAAATAATTTTTAAAAACTAATAATTAAATAATTATTAACAGAATACTTATCATAAAAAATTGAAAAATAACTAAATAAATTATTATCATTAAAATTATTACTATTAATAAAAAAAATATTTTTATATCACTATTTACATAATTATATAATATTTATTAACAAAATAATTAATATAAAAAATATTAAATATTAATTTTGTTATTATAAATTAATTATTATTAAAAAAATAATATAAATAAATAATATTTTTATTATTATACAATTTACATATTTATATTTTTATTAATTGTTAGTATTATTTATAATTATTTATTATTATTTATTATTAATAATATTATTAAATATTATATTAATAAATTTTTTTATTTATTGTTATAATTATTCAATAATTTAAATAATTTTAATTATTGTTTTTTATTATTACTGTATTATTATATTTATGTTTTATTATTATTATTATATTATTATTTTTTATTTTTATTATTAATATTTTATTTTTATTTATTGTTTTACTATTATTATTATTAATATCTTATAAATATTATTATTTAAATTTTTTTTTAAATTGAATTATATTATGTTGGTAACCAACTAAACTCATATATAAAATATAGCAATTACAATTCCAATAGATTACAATTACAATAATTACTATCAGTTTCAATTACAATTCATTAAAAGTATAATTTCTTTCACCAATTACAGTTCTTTCAAAACATAGTGTGAACCAAATGCCCCTTTAATGACTGTTTGGTTTGTAATCGGGTTTTATTTTAAGTTTGGATTTATAAACACGGAGGGTTTAAGAGTGGGTTAGATTTGATATATATATATTATTTATTATTAGAATGGTACCCGCGGTAATGCAGTGAGGAGTACCTAATAACGAATTTTGAGAATAACAAATATTAAAAAACCCACTAAAATTAAAAAAATACTAAAAGTTAATAAAAATATATCAAAATAGATATCGAATTAAAAAGCACAAATTTTTTTAAAAAATATTGAAATTAGATTATAAAAATAATAAATAAATAAAAAGGATTTTTTAATTTAAAAGAAAAATGTTATTTTAAAAGGTTGTTACAAAATGTTGTTAGAAAATGTTATAGTATATAAGGTTGATGAAGATATCAACAACTTGCTTTATTTAGTAGGTAAAAAAGTCTGAATTTTCAGCCTTACTATTTTAAAAAAAGTCCCAAATGCTTTATAAAGTAGTATATACTTAGTATATAGATTAGAAAACTAAATAAAATAATATATATGTGTGGTAGATATTAAACTAGACCTCATTTATTAACCAATTGTCTTAACACAGTTGGTCACTAAAATATCTTAGGGGAGGTATTCTTGGAGAGGTCTCGGGTTCGAGCCTCACCAAGTATTTTCAGGGGCGGAATAAAATAGAAGTAGGAGTGAAGTTTATCACCTAAAGCGAAAGATTCGATGCTTGTATACTGCCTAATTGGATGTAACTGCGAACTCGAATCACTAACAACTAACTAGACGTAAAAAAAAAAAAAACCCTCATTTATTCATAAAAAAATAATGCAAATACAAATAGTTCATGTAATTATAGTAAGTGGGTCGGGAATTGTACATATCACATT
Organism: Glebionis coronaria; assembly: GCA_025667525.1. Taxonomy (NCBI): domain Eukaryota; kingdom Viridiplantae; phylum Streptophyta; class Magnoliopsida; order Asterales; family Asteraceae; genus Glebionis; species Glebionis coronaria. The sequence goes on along the minus strand of CM046874.1, from coordinate 698,408,494 downwards.
TATGGCTTTCAATCTAATCTTAAGGCCTACCTAAGTGAACCAAAAAACCAAATTATACCATAAGCCCAAAACCATTTGTAAACAATCTCAATCAAACGTTTCCTTAATACTTTCTCTGTACTTTAATTATAATTTGTTGATAAAAATTTCACAATTTTAAAAAAAATATTATTTTCACAATTTTTCTTGTATTATTTTGTGCACACAATAACAAGTTTACTTTTAGAGGTAGAAACGAGTCGAGCTGCTCATGAAAAGCTCAAGATCAGATCGATAAAAAGTTCGAACGAGCTGATCTTAAACGAGCTCGAGCCCGAGCTCGAGCCTAAATTGCAGCTCGTTTATTAAACGAGCTCGATTCCGAGCTTTACGTACAAAGCTTGTTCAGGCTCGCGAGCCGAAACGAGCCTATGTTTTATATACGAGCTTCTTAACGAGCTTAATAACAAGCTTATTAACGAGCCTAATTTAGATATATTATGAAGTGAGCTCGAACCAACTTTTATTTTTACAAAACAGCCGAGCCCGAGCTTGTTTACCGTACCACAAGCCGAGCTCGAGCTTAAATAATAGGCTCAAAACGAGCCGAGCCAACTCGGCTTGTTTCCACCCCTACCTTTAACCAATTAATTAAAAAATTATTTAAAATTTGTAATTAGCAACTCAAGTGAAGCTGTGAGGATAATTAGGTAAATTTAACTTGAATTTCTTATTTATATATTTAAAAGATGACAGTTAATTTGTAACAACTTAAAATAAAAATATAAACTGTAATTATAAAACGAAAAAAATATTTAACAAAAAAATTGTGAAACTTGGTAGACTTGAATTGTAGCTTTAAGTTTCTCTTAAAAGAAATTTAGCTTTAAATATTAAATCTGATTGGTTCGATTCCTTTTGTTGATTAAGCACTTTTCTTTCTTGATTGCTTTTGTTGTCTGTAGAAGAATTTTTGACCTAGGACTCAACATATACTAATATTATTCCAAAAGTTAGGAAACAAACAAAACTCGGTAAAAACTAAAAACTAAGAGCATCTACAATGGGTTTAGTCTTTAATGACTTTTCACATTAAATGCCATTAATACATATTACAATTATACACATAACTTTCATATAACTTTGAAAAAAGACTTGGAGTGTGCCAAGTCTTTTTAAAAAGCTTTATAAAAAATTTTGCTTGCAATGCTAAAAAGTTCACCCAAAAGACTTGTAGAAATTGTAAAAAACTATTGGTATTTTTGCCATTGTGGTTGCTCTTAGTAAAATCGACCTACTAAAAAATTATAAGTCTGATTTTATTAGTCAAACTTTTAACACTTCTTACATTTTTCATCCTCACACCCACTCACACTTTACTCTTATTAATTACATTTTTAACACCCTCACACTAAAATAATACATTTTAATTAAAATAAAAACAATACATAAAAAACATTACAGAAATAAAAAATGTACAGTTAAGTAATTAAAAACGTTATGAAAATAAAAACGTTACGAAAATACAACATTAAAATAAAAAAAACATTACATAATAAGTTTAAACATTACGAGAAACGTGCTCGATTGAGTCCGCTTTGAGCCTTTGATGTGCTTCCGATGACTTGATGTACCGAGTAATTCAGTACCTTTGTTCATCCGATCGAATGAGATCTTCGAGTTGTAGAATCTTGATTATCTATGATCTAACAAGTGAGTTGATGTTTCTAGTGAGAGAAAGTAGAGAGAGAAAGATGAGAGAAAATGTGAAATATATTGAAATAATTAAACAACCAACACCCCTTTCCATGGGGTTTATATACCCAAGTCCTTTAGTGGACTTGGGCCTCCGACCCATGAACATGCTCATGTATCGGGCTAACATAAAATGTAACTAAACTATACCACGAGCCCTTAAGTATATTGTTGGAGTGACCGAGACTTTCTAAATACAAAAACGTATTTCCAACAATATCCCCCTAAAGAGAGGTCACTCCAAAATTACAAAGTCCTAATCTAGCATGTTAGATCTTCGTTCTCGTGCTCTTAGTCCACTTTCCCATTTCTTCATTTTCTTTTCTTCATTTTTGTGAATATGTGTTGAATACCATTAGGCTTTGGCTGAGAGCATGTTCTTTTGACCTTTCACGTGCAATCTTTGCCTTCTTGTGATGTTCGCCTCTTCGTGACTTCATGTCCCACATACCTAACCTTTGTTGAATTCTTGAAAGATTTAGAGTTGATACAGCGGAAGACTTTTATGTTGAACTTTCTTGAAATTTTGATGAAATATTTGATGCAGAAGGAATAAGTATGTGAGGACGACTTCATCTGGTACACCGCAATGCCACCGTCTTCAAATGCAGCAACATAATAAGACACACATAAAATGGCTTTGAAATTTTATTCTGATTCGGTAGCATTTTAACTCCGGTCGGCGAAGACCGTTGGACGATAATAAATATCGTACTTGTGACCGGTAGCTCTAATTAAAGATCTCATTGACAAGATTTCGCGGGTAAACCCGTTCTCTTTATTCGACCGTCCAAAGCTGATTGCGAACATAAAGAGTGAACCATTTGGGTAAATTTATCCTTATGATTGAAGCCGTCAAATCATGAACCTGGAACAAGTGAATTTCAATTAAGATTTTCACCATTGTTGCTTTCTAGTTGTCACGAGCTCGATTATAATAGAATCTTGCTAGTCACCTACCACAGTGATGTTTTATGTTGACACTGGAAGGATTTCCACTCATCACTGTGAGCACTAAAGAGTGCCACTCTGAGTGTTCTGGTAAGATCACTTGGATTTTGCGTAGAGGCCCTGGAACAAGTTTGATCTCAATTAAGAGTCAAACCATCGTTTCTTTCCAGTTATCACAAGATTAGTTCTTAAAGAACCGCACGTGTCACCTACCATGAGCTTGTTTGATGTTGGCTCAAGCAGGATTTCCATCTTTATTGTAATACTTTCATACCACTCAGATGTTCTGGCAATATTAAATGAATATTACGTAGGTCTCATAAAAATCTTTCTTGTTTTGAAATGTGTCCTAATGAGACTTTTAATGATCTCGTGGCTCTAGACTCAATAGTGCATTTTGATTTGGTGAGCGGAGGCTGGAGAGGATTGCTACCTTTTCAATATCAATTTATTCGGAGTGAATAAACCGATAGATAACGTGTTGAACTCCGTGACATTAAAACAAATATCGTTTGAGAGATATTTGAGTTAGTTGGGAGGGGCTTTGCATCGCACCACTGGGTCCATGATACTTTTTCGTCTTCAAGATGTGTTGACCCGATTTCTGCCTAAGTTGTAAGGAGGGCTTCTTTGTTTACACCCTTTATCTTTACATTTATTTTTCATTCTTCAACCCCTTCAATGCTTACCAATACATCATCACTAGCACCTTGTTGTGATTGTTCCAGTACTAGCATCAGTACTTGATCGGCATTTAGCTACGTTCACAATCCATTCCCCATCTTTCCTAAGGACTACTATTTTTCTAACTGTGGAATTGTCCTTGGGAAGATTCCTCTGGTTCTGGAAAAATCATTGGACTAGTACCTAATCCTACCACCTTTTTTACACCACAACCGTCATGAATTAAGTGTGTTTTGGGTAAGTATTGTCACCATGAAAATTCTTTAAAATCACCGAGGTACTTGTGAAATAAATATCAAGAGTTTTAGTACCTTCAGTGTTTTTTGACATCAAAATGCTCCCCCTTAACATGTGCATAACACATATCAAGTTGGATTTTCCATTAAGTCCTTTTCATTTATAGTCACATATTGTTACAATACAAGTCTCCTTAATCTCATTTTCTCCCCTTATCCAAAATGTTAACCATCAATATTTTGGATATTAATGGATTAACCGGTCTTTGGGTAACAAAATGAAATCGATTGTTGGCCATAGAACATATTAATGCTCCCCCTCAAATTAATAAGGGTTAGTTGTAGTGCTTGAGTACGATATGTTTTGAAAGATTTAGAATCTCGTGAGAAATTCTTGAAAAACATCATACTTTCACACTACAACAAGCCACAAAAGCCACATTTTATATACATATTCACAAGTGAGTGTATGAAGTTGACCTGATGTAGTACGATCACCACGTTAAATGGGTCGCTCCATTAGCCTATAGTGTGCTCCATACAGTCTACCACCCACGAATCGTTATAGACTGCGGATCAACCGTCGTTCCCTTAATTTCTCCTCAATCTTCTGGATCACATATTTGGCACTCTTGATGAACCTACCTGTCCAGTCATACTTCAGTTCTGGAAGGCCTTGTTTGGAATTGAGAATTAACAGCTTGTCACAAACATGCTGGAGAGTTCCATCGCTGAATTTGTACAGTTCTGATAGTCTCATATATTGCTTGACCTCTTCTTCATTCAGGTAAAATATTTCATTTCCAGTTCAAGTGTACCCATATATGGCTTCTTGTGCCTGTGATAATGAATCAAAGGCGTTGTGTGAGGACGTTGCAAATTTAACCTGATTTGATAACTCTCCACACCAAGTTGTAAGTCTTCAACCCGATACTTGATCACAATTTTTCGAGTGTATTGGCGAATGTTTGAGCTTAAGGCAATGACGAGTTCAGATGATAAGTGAGGGACCTTGTCTTGAGAAAAGATAAGCAAAAAATATTCTATATCTTCAAGACGTAGATATTGGAGATCTCCTTCACTAACAGTGTATACCTTATCGTCTTCTCGTTTGAATCTGATCCCTTTCAAGTAGGAATACCTAAATATCTGATTAATAGTACCTCCCTGTATGCTTTTAATTCGATGATTTGAAAGTATGAGGTTACATGGTTTCTTTCGATTAAAAAAGTTATAAGCTAACCTCTTCTTGCCATACCAATGAGAAATACCTAGTTCCGAATATGGATCGTATTCTTTAACTAGTATCTACTCCATAGTTTTGGAACCTTATCTTCAATCCAAGGAACATTCTCCAAGTTTACTGCCTTGCCCATGGTTAACGATGTAGCACATTTGTTTGCGCCTTTTTCTAAGTAATCAAGGTCATGGCTGACAAAGTAATCCATTGGGAGGTGCTTGGCTGCAGCAATGACAAAGGCTGTTAATGGACAAAGTACTGGAGTTTGTTCACCTGAAGTTGTTGATTTCATTGCTTTCATGAGCTCATTGGTATGATATTCGCCCTCGTCTTTGCCGATCTTTATAGTGGCCCAAAAGTTTTCATCATTAAGCATCGTTTGATGTACATTTAGATCCATGGTAGGTACTCCATATTTGTCCACTAGGAATCCAGAGAAGTCGATTGGATTATTGAGAAATTGTGTAAGATCCTCTTTTTCTTTATTAGAGATTGTACGTGCACTGGCTGCTTGTGTAAGCCAAGGCTACTCCTGAACAGTCTCGTGGATGTTGATAGTATCAGCAAACTCAGGATCAGGTTGATTTGTATCTTTAATATCCATATTGGAGTAATGCTGATCCGTTGTGGGAGGTGGAGAGTGATGTTCCACATACGTTGTAGGTTCGTCTTCATGCATAGGTTCTATAGGTTCTATTTGTGAAATAGTAGTATGAACCGGTTAAGTGGACTTACCTGTGTCTTTGGATGTAAATTTTCTAGAGATGAAGGTGCCGTGAAGATTCTTTTGTCGGTTCTCTCTATTGCCATCATCACTGGTTAGTGATATGCGTGATGAATCATCCTCGCTGCTGTCTTTGGTTTCATCATCCCCGTCATCCTCTTCATTCTCACTCTCATTTGGTTCCTCATCATTAACCTTTTCTTTAGTACCAGCATCACTTTCCTCACCGTCATCCTTATCTTTCTCAGAATCCTCATCATCGTCACTTTTCTCAGATTCTTCACCATTTTTATCAGTATCATCACCTTTACCATCAACACTTTTATCATCACCATTATCACTTCCATTCCTATCACCCTTACCATTACCATTACAATCACCATTATCATCATCATCATCCCCATCACTGTCCTCATCCTCTTCTTCCTCGTCTTCTTCCTCGTCTTCATCCTCATCCTATTCCTCATTCCTATCTGTATTATCTTCCTCCTCCTCATCATCCTCCTCATCTTCATCATCACCCTTATCTTCATCTTCATCATTGTCATCCTCATCCTCATCTTCGGAATCCTGACATTTCCTTTTGTTTGTGGTTTAGGGAACATCAATGTCGTCTTTTGTTGATGTTTGAGAAGCTTTCATTATTGCTTTACCAAGAACTCTCTAAAGCTTGTGTTGAGTCTTAATATTTGGTAACTCAGTCTTGGTCAGTCGAGTCTGTAATGTCTTCATTAACTCAAGGTCTGAAAGGCCTTTTGTTAGTATTACTGGTAGCTCCTGATTAACTGACGAGGTGACTTCATTTCTGATAATCTCTGTCACGTGATCATTGATGGTGTCGATGAATGTTGCATTTTATTTATCAAGGCCTTCTTTCTCCTTGATATATTTGGCTTGCTTGCTTTCAAGATCTTTCATTTTGGATTGAAGTTCTTGGATGTATCCTTGTTCACGTATATTGACTCTTCTCACTGTTGAACGACGTTTGTTGAGTGATTTTTGAAGAAGTCTTTTGTCGTTTGGTAGCTGCTTTCTTTCTTTTACCCTTTTGCTGTGCAGACGGATCTTCCTTGGATCTGTTTAATTATGCTTCAATATCCCTAAGCATTTGTTTATATGCTTCATGATATGAGTGAAATCTCATATCAGTTATATCATATTTAACCCTAAAACATAAAGTAAAATACCAGATTTTAATGTGTAAAAGCAGTATTATAGGTATTCTTTGTTGTTTGTGCTTGTGTAGGTAAAAAGATACAAATTTGAAGCAAACATGGAATTAAAGTCATATTTGATGAAGAAAAGACAAAATAAGGACAAAAGATGACAAGTCAAAAGAAGTCAAAGGACCTTTCTTGACAACTTACAAAGATGAGGGACTAAAAGTGTCAATTTGGAAAAGTCAAGAACAAAGTCAAATCTGGTCAAAGTTCAAGTTAACAAGTCAAGGGGTTGAATCTTGTCAAGTATGAAGTCAAAGGGCCTAAAATGACAAGATATTGAAGTTTGAAGTTCAAGTTATAAAGTTGTTAACAAGAGGGACTGGTATTGCCAAAAATGAAAGAAGTTTGAGTTTGATTCGTGTGTTATACTTATCAACCAATCACAAGCCAGTATTCTATTAACATGGATTGCCAGTTCAAGATAATAAATGAGGAGAGAGTGGGCAGCTATTAATACAACCGAATCCCAACAATAGCAGCCACTAACTCCATTTCAACCAATACCAAACGCCCATTTTATGCAGTCTACTGTTCTTAAGGATATTGATCCGCAACTTCATTATTAGACAAATAAGAGCATGACACGTGTCACTCTTCATCCCCAAAATGTGGAGCAAGTTTTATACATATTTAGAAAGAGCTTTCAACATCAAACATGATCCAAATGGAGAGACGAGATCAACCCACTTGGTTAGTTACCATTTCATCCACTAAACAATTTTCCCCCAATTTGGATGAAGAACAAGAATTTGCAATTAAGAAGATTAAGACACCTGGGAGTTTCTGATTTGCTGCAACACGTCATTGGACCTCCCTAGCACCTAATTTCACTCTATAAATAGACCTTGTATCTCTCATTTGGTATCAAGTAGCTTAGTGTGTAAAAACACACACTTTTCCCAATTTTCTGTCAATCCTTTTCAGTTAGTAGCTCTAACCTCTCAAGGTGTCTGACAAACACTTTGAGAGTTAGTTAGTTTGTTAGTTCATTTGTAACAAACACTTCCATTAATGAAATTCAAGTTTACCTAAATCCACCTTTCATTCTCATTTTACTTGCACTATTCTACTATCCTACTGTTGTTGCTTTGATTCTTTTGTTCTCATATGAACAAACGAGTTAGTTGATTGTTTTGGAAGCTTTGTACAAGTAATCATCAGTTGCAGTCCATGTTCATAGCACTTCCATAGCCAAGTTCTTGATCAGACATTGTAGCAGAGCAGATTTGATGATGATGATGATTGATGTGGTTTGTAGCAGAGTAGAGTAGATTGATTGGGGTTGATAGATTCAAAAGTGAGCTCAGCGCTCCACTTCTCCATCAAAGGAGCCTTCAAGTGTTCCTATAAGCTTTCTTTATAAAATTCCTCTAAAAATCTTAGACTACATGCTTATTTTTGTGTCTTAGTGTAAAAATACTTGCTATTGCCTGTTATATGCTTATTTTCATGTCTTTGATATGTTTTGAGTGTGATTAGCTTTATCAGTTAGATTTGATTACATCTCATATCTTATTTTGTGCTGAATTCTGTTAACCATTGTTTGGTAGTGATCTTAAATCTTGAATCTGTTGTTATAAGTTTTTGTTAGGAGTTTGGTTACACTTAAGTGTTGGTAACAAGTGATACTGCAAGATTTGAGAGTCAAACTACAAGTCAAAAAGGCAATTAGTCTTTCAAAAAGTATGGGTCAGATTTCTTGCTAAAAACATGCCTTATTCAAATGCTTGCCAAATCTTGTTTACTTAGAGTTAGGAAGTAATTCTTGAATCTGAGTAGCGCTTATCATCCAAGCTTTCTAGTGATATAGGGTAGAGCATACAATTCTCACTAATAAGCTAGAATTAAGCCATAATATAAGCCTTTGAGCAAATGCAAGTTTCTATGAACATAACTTATCAGATTTTCATTACCAGCTTATTCCTTTCATAAAAGTTGCTATTTTCTTCCACAAGACAGTTGCATAAGCTTAGAAATTAAGATTGGACCAAGGTCAAACTTGGTCAACATTGGTCAACGTTTGGTCAACATAAGCCAAAATAGCTTATTTGATTTTATGGCTTATTCTGTGATGCTTTTTGAGATTTTCTTGGATAGGTCTTCCTTATTTGGCCTATTGAACATATTTTGAGCAATTTAGCTTTAGTGCTTAACTCAATAAGCTGATCTCTTAAAAGTGCTTATTACAAAAAGTGCTTATTGAGCTTTAAGACCATTTCAGCTAGAATCTTTTGAACTGACTAGGTAAACTTGCATTAGAAGCTTTTTGGAACAAACCTCAGTTTATTTGGTGGTTTAATGCTCTAGTTCTAGCTTATTGAACCTAGGGTGCCCGTTTTTGGTTATAGACTTGTTATATTTGCATATTAGTCCCTGGATTTTAGGGGTTGTTGTAATATGTTTTAAAAGAGTTAAAATTTTCTAGGTTTTGCAATTTAGTCCTCATAATTAGTTAGTAGTTACATATTCAGTTTAGTAGTTTGGTAAGTTTGTTACAATTTGGTTAAAGTTTGTTATACTTTTATTTTCAGTGCTTCAAGTTTCTGAATTTACAATTCTAGTCCTTTTACTTTTATGAACTTTACATTTTGAGCAAATTTACATCTTGTGCATTGATTACTTGTACATTTGGATTTATGTGTGGTATGCGCACTTTGTTTTTAGTTTAGTACGGTTACGTATAGATCATATTTTTACATTTTTACGTACTTTGTGATAATTAGACCTAGATTACCAAAATTTTATAAAATCTAACACCAAAAAAACTAGTTAACTTGATTTCTATTGGATAATCAATTCGTATTGACTCGAGAATTACGATATGAAAAAGACAATTATTAAATGGCGCCGCTGCCGGTTCATTACATGGAGATTGACGATTGATTGACGGTTAAGATTGGATTTTGGGATCCGTTCACTTGTGAACGTTCCTTTTACGTATCATAAATAAAACATATAAAAAAAATAAAATCAAAAAGATAAAAATATAAAAACTAAAAAACCACAAAAATCAATTCTTTCCTAAGAATCGAACCAAAAAAATAAAAAAAATAAAAAAGTAATATTTTTCCTAAAAGATTACACCAAAAATATATTGTATATATTGGATTCACTCGTTTTTACGTACATATTATACTTTCATAAAAATCAAATAAATACAAAAATATATTTGATATATTATTATATGTAAATACATATACGTAGATACGAACAACCATTTTACCTACTTCCATAAGTATTGCCTTAGCAATACACCGTACTTGGGGGTGTTCCGGTCCCATTTACGTGTAACAATCAAAGTATATTAAAGGCAAAATTAGATAAACACTTTCAATAAGCAAGAATTAGAAGAATACGAACTATCAAAGTGAATAGAAAGGTGATTTTGCTATAAAATACAAGCCTAAGGGAAACAGGTACTTAAGAGCTACGCGCCACCTCATTCCCCCCGTTCACTAGTAAGTATTCTAAGAAGAAAGTCTTGTTGGGGGGTTTTGCCGCTCAATTAGTACTCCATATATATTATACTTTCTTGTGGTTTCACTATTGAACATCAGAAAAGATAATCTCTTCTTTTCCAAAGTCGACCGAGAGCCCCTCTCTCATTCTTCGAGTTAAGTTGCATGCGCACTCGAGCGCGTGCACATATACCTATTGGTGTACAACCCCTTCCTCCCAAAAGGAATAAAAAGAACAAGAACAACACCGTCTATCAAGCCGATCCCAAGCATCATGCTTTCAACAACTCACAAGAAGTCATGGCCACCGTTGATAATAGACCATTGATTGAGATCCTCCAATCAAACGTTGAGGGGAATGCGGATGCTATAGTTATTCATGAGATACCCGCTAACACTTTTGAGCTTAAGACATGCATGATTACTATGGTTTCTTCTATCCCCTTCCTAGGGAGACCTATGGATGACCCCCATGATCATATCAAGAGATTCATGTCAGTTTGTAATACACTTAAGTATAATGAGGTCCCTCATGATGCAATTAAGATGATCTTATTCCCTTTCTCCTTAGAGGGAAATGCTAGGAATTAGTTAGACAAGCAACCTTCTAGGAGAATTTTCACTTGGGAGGATTTGAAGAAGAAATTTATGAATAAGTTCTTTCCTCCTTCACGAACCACCGCCTTGAGAAACCTAATCATAGATTTTCAACAAAAGCAAGACCAAAACTTTAGTGAAGCTTGGGAAGAGTTCAAAGAGTTGTTGAGAAAGTGCCCAAACCATGGTTTTAACCAAGTTCACCAAATTAACACCTTCTACAATGCTTTGAGACCTCACCATCAAGATTCCCTTAACTTGGCTGCGTGTGGGAACATTCTTTCAAAATCCACACAAGATGCATAGGATGTCATTGAAACAAAATCTATGGTTCAAACTAATAATCAAAGAGATGAGGTGGTACATGTTGTTCAAGAGGGTGCTTCTAGACCATTTGAGAGTCAAATCCTTTCCCAACTTCAAGAACTTAACCAAACTCAAATGATGCATCAAGCAATGATTCAAGACTTTATGAAGGTTTTCTTGAACATTGCTTCTAACAACAATGTCAATGCCATCACCTTATCTTGTGAGACATATGGAGGCCCTCATTCCTACTTGCAATGTGATAAAGTTCAAAACTTTCAAGGTGAATGCTATGCTTATCATGATGAACAAAGAGAGCACTTTAAACCCAACATCAACCCTAATCACCTCTGTTACAAGTCCAATAATTACCTTGATCCACCCGATTTCCCTCCCTAACAACCCACCCAAAACCAACCAAACACTCCACAATTGCTCAATAGAAACCAAGGGCCAAGGGGAAATTACCAAGGGAACAACAATAATAGAGGGCCTAACAACTTTCAAAACCAAGGGAACAAATTTCATGGCAATAACCAAGGGTTTTACAATCAACCTCCACCTTTCCAACAACAAGGATTTCAAGGAAATAGGCCAAATGATTTTAGCACCATTGAGCTTCTTCATAAGATGAACCAAGACAATGAAAGGAGATATCAAGATAATGAAAGAAGGATCCGTGAGAGTGAAAAGAGAACTCATGATCAATTAAGAGCTATGAAAGAGGAGACAAACAAGAGATTTATGATGCTCTTAAATCAAAGACCATACGGTGAGTTACCCTCCAACACTCAAACCAATCCAAGGGCAAATGTTAATGCAATCACTACAAGAAGTGGGAAAACAACCATTGATCCTTTAATTCCTTATACACCTCCTTTGGTAACTCCTACTATGGTTCCTCCTTATGAAAAGCCTACACCTTCAAATCCTACACCTTCAAAGCCTACACCTTCTAATCCTACACCTACAAATCCTTCACCTTCCACACCTATCAATGAAGAAACCAACAAAGAGAGTCCTTCAACAACTTCCACTCAACCTTTACCAAAACCAAACCTTCCATATCCTTCTAGATTGAGAAAGGAGAAGCTTAAGAACAAGGATGGCATTCAAGTGTCCAACTTTTTGAGGATGTTTAAGCAATTTAATATCAACATATATTTTGCGGAGGCTTTAGCTTACATGCCCAAGTTTGCCAAAATGTTCGAAGACCTTCTCTCAAACAAAGAAAAGTTGGTTGACATGCCTAACACTTCATTGAACGAAAATTGTTCCGCGGTGTTGTTGAAGACTTTACCAACTAAACTTGGAGATCTGGGTCGATTTTTGGTTCCTTGTAATTTACCGGGGGTTGAGAATTACATGGCACTTACGGATCTTGGTGCAAGCATAAATTTGATGCCTTTGTCGGTTTGGAAACAACTCTATCTTCCCGAGCTCACACATACTAGGATGAACCTTGAGTTAGTAAACCGTTCATTAACTTATCCGGTGGGGATTGCGGAAATGTGTTTGTAGGGGTTGATAAAGTCACATTCCCCACGGATTTTGTAGTTGTTAACTATGACATGGACCCTAGAGTTCCTCTCATTGTAGGAAGGCCTTTCTTAAGGACGGGTCGTACTCTTATTGATGTGGCGGAAGGAGAACTAATTATGAGGGTAGAGGATGAGAAAGTAGTGTTTAAGTTGGGGAGTAACTAAGAAGTCTCAAAGTTGTGAAACCGTTAACATTGTGGATGTTCTTGATGATGTTTGTAATGAATATTTTCATGAAGCTTGAAAAAGAGATAATGAGGACATTCCGCATGCTGATACTGTGGCCTCAATTGCTCTCTCCTTAACACTATTTGGAGAGAGTGATTTCCTCTTAGAGGAATTTGAGTCTAACTCTCTTGGAAATGATGAGTCTCCCATCAATTGGGAAGAAGATATTCTTACTATCCAAAAGTTACTCAATGAGGATCCCATTCCTTCACCTACTCCTCAAGAGGTTATTAATGATGATCCATCATTAGTTCAACCTTCTATTGAAAGTCCACCTTCCCTATAACTTAAGGATCTTCCATCACACCTTGATTATGCTTTCTTAGAAGGAGAGGATAAATTACCCGTTATCATAGCCAAATACTTGCAAGATGATGAGAAGGAAAAGCTTACACAAGTCCTTAAGAATCATAAGAAAGCCATAGCTTGGATAATATCTGACATAAGGGGGATTGATCCTAACTTTTGTACTCACAAAATCCTTATGAAAGATGATTACAAACCCGCCATCCAAAACCAAAGAAGGGTTAATCCAAAAATCCATGAAGTCATCAAAAATGAAGTTATCAAACTCCTTGATGCGAGAATGATTTACCTAATTTCCGACTCACCATGGGTTAGCCCGGTGCATTGTATGCCTAAAAAGGGTGGAATCACCAGTGTGCCTAATGAAAACAATAAGTTGATTCCCACTAGACTTGTCACGGGTTGGAGAGTTTGTATTGACTATAGGATGCTTAATGATGCTGCTAGGAAAGATCATTTCCCATTACCTTTCATGGACCAAATGCTTAAACGTTTAGCGGGAAATGAATACTATTGCTTTCTATATGGATTTTCGGGTTATTTCCAAATACCCATTGACCCAAAAGATCAAGAAAATACCACATTCACTTGTCCCTATGGCACATTTGCTTATAAGAGAATGCCTTTTGGCTTGTGCAATGCCCCGGAGACATTTCAAAGGTGTATAATGGCAATCTTTCATGACATGATATAACACATAATAGAAGTATTCATGGATGATTTCTCGGTCTTTGGAGATTCATTCACTTCTTGTCTCTCCTATTTAGAACGTATGCTAAAAAGGTGTGAAGAAACACGTCTTGTTCTAAATTGGGAGAAGTGCCATTTTATGGTCAAAGAAGGGATAGTTTTGGGGCATAAGATATCTAACAAAGGTTTAGAAGTGGATCGTGCTAAGATAAATGTTATTGCCAAACTTCCCCCACCTACACGGTGAAAGGAGTTAGGAGCTTTTTGGGACATGCGGGTTTCTATAGACATTTTATCCAAGACTTTTCTAAGATAGCTAGACCCATTACCCACCTCTTAGAAAAAGAGGCTCCTTTCATATTCACATAAGAGTGTTTAGAGTCTTTTGAGATTCTTAAAGAAAAATTGACTAAGGCTCCCATTTTGGTATCACCAAATTGGAATTTACCTTTTGAACTCATGTGTGATGCTAGTGATTATGCCGTGGGGCCCGTTTTGGGACAAAGAGTTAATAATCATTTTCAACCTATACACTATGCGAGTAAGACAATAACGGGTGCTCAACTACATTACACCACTACGGAAAAAGAATTGCTTGCTATTGTTTATGCTTTTGAGAAATTTAGACCCTATCTTTTGCTTTCGAAGACCATATTGTATACGGACCATTCCGTTCTCAAATACCTTATGACTAAGCAAGATGCTAAGCCTAGACTATTGAGATGGGTTTTGTTGCTCCAAGAGTTTTCTATAGAAATTCGTGATAAGAAAGGAGCTGAGAATTTAGCGGCGGATCACTTGAGTAGACTTAAGCATCATTTCCGAGGAGAATTACCTCACAAGGAAATCAATGAATCCTTTCCACTTGAGGAACTCATGTCTATCTCTTCACAAGAGGATGCCACCCCTTGCTTTGTGGATATTACAAACTATCTTGTGGGGGATGTGCTTATTGAGGGTCTTACTTTCTAACAAAAGAAAAAGTTTCTCAAGGAAGCTAAATAATACTTTTGGGATGACCCTTACCTCTTTAGGCAATGTGCGGACCAAATCATAAGACGTTGTGTAGATGGGTCCGAAGCATTTAAGATCTTAGAAGCTTGTCATAAGGGACCCACAGGGGGGCCATTTTTGGCCTAACTACACGGTTAAAAAAGTCATTGATTCGGGTTACTATTGGCCTTCCATTTACAAAGATGCCCAAGAAATGGTGAAATATTTTGATGTTTGTCAAAGAAAAGGAAAAATAAATCAAAGAGATGAGATGCCATAAAATTTTATCCAAGAATGTGAGATTTTTGATGTATGGGGCATAGATTTTATGGGACCTTTTCCATCATCAAATTGCAATAAGTACATACTCGTAGTGGTGGATTATGTTTCTAAGTGTGTTGAGGCTAAGGCCTTACCTACCAATGATGCTAGAGTTGTAGTCAATTTCTTGAAGCAATTATTTTCTAGATTTGGTGTACCTCGTGCCATCATAAGTGATCGTGGGACTTATTTTTGTAATGATCAATTTACAAGAGTCATGAAGATGTATGGTGTTAACCATAGACTTTCTACTGTGTATCATCCTCAAACCAATGGGCAAACCGAGGTCACAAATCGTGGTTTAAAGAGGATTTTAGAACGAACGGTGGGAGAGCATCGAGCTTCTTGGTCGGATAAGCTTGATGATGCTTTGTGGGCTTTTAGAACCGCTTTTAAGACACCAATTGGTTGTACACCTTATAGACTTGTTTATGGAAAAGCATGCCACCTACCATTCGAGTTAGAACATAAGGCTTCATGGGCTAACTTTGATCTAAACCAAGCCGATTCACATAGGAAAGACCAACTTAACGAGATGAATGAACTTAGAACCAATGCCTATGAAAACACATTGCTTTATAAGGAAAAGACTAAGAAATTTCATGATGCTAAGATCAAGAACCGTGAGTTCAGAGTTGGAGAGTCGGTTTTACTCTTTAACTCACGGTTAAAGATTTTTGAGGGCAAGCTTAAGTCACGATGGTCCGGTCCATTCACTATTGCTCAAGTATTTCCATATGGGACTATTGAGCTGTCACAACCAAATGGCCCAAATTTCAAAGTGAATGGTCATCGTGTTAAGCATTACTTTGGGGAGGACATTTCCGTTGAAATGGTCCAAGAGATCCCTATTTTCCCCATGAATTAATTCAATGTAGGAAGAGTTGAGCTAGAGACTCCTTAAATCAAGCTTGAATAACTAGGTTTAGATCATTTAGACTAGAGTGTGGGAGGATAGGAATAAAGGATATGTAGATGAGATGAAGTGTAGGGGGGTGCCTCTATTTTGTCTTCTTGATGTTTGTAGGGTTGCTGTCTCTCATTGCATGCATTGGAGCTTATGGAGGAGGCCCTTGTATCGGGTTCACTTTGTTACTTTTGTGATTCAAAATTGACTCTTAATAATGTATAAAACGAATTCACTCTAGTAGACCTTTCCTTAGCTTGGGTTAAACAAAGTTATCAATGTCATAAGTGTAAGGGAGTTTACTCCAATACTCTTAAACATTGAGGACAATGTTTCTCTTAAGTGTAGGGGGTCTTCTATCGAAGTGACCTTACCTTGAACATTGTCATTGACTTCATGATAACTTGGAAATTATTTTTTCAAACATTTTTCAAATTTTTGATCTACTTTGGCCACCAAAAATATGCATTCATAGTTTTTGCATCAATCATTTTTCATTTGCATAACACATTTGCATTGTATAAATTTCTTCTTTTGTTTTTCATCAAAAATATATAATAAGAAAAAAATATAATAAAGGATATGGTTTAACAAGTTTAGATATCTTTGACATATTAGGCCCGCCATGAATATTTTGACTCAACCTGAGGTTGCTTATCCAAGTTACTCTAGCTATTATCCTTAACCATGTAGACCTTTATTGGTTTATTAGGCTGCATCCACTAGTCTCATTATTTGAGATTTTAAACTGTAGAGAACGAGAGATGATAGAGTTTGAAGTAAGTGTAAAGGGCTAGATAAACCTCATATTAATTACTTGTGGCTTTTATATCCCCTTTTGTAACCTTTACTTTCTTGTCAACGCATGTATATATGTTAATAAATAATCAAGAACGGTTTTGATTGGTTTGCAGTCTCTTATGCATTTTTGACTAATCATTCATGGTTGGTATAAGTACGTCTTAAGATTCTAAGTTAGAACGTTTTATGTGTACTAGACTTATGTCATGCTTAATACTTAGCGGGTGTTTTTCCTTTTATTCTTTTCAATTTTCTTTGTGAGGAATATAGAAAAATAAGAGCGACTTATAAAAAAAATGAGTGGCTAGAAAAAAAAAGAAAAAGAAAAAGAAAAAGAAAAAAATAATTATATAAGACTCCCAAGAGGGGCAGTGAAGTGTTAATTATAGTAGCTATTGAATTCCAATATTACTCTCACAAGGGTTGCGGGGATTTAATAGTTGCTCCAATCTAATATTACCTTGACGGGTTGCGGGATTGAAGATTGTTAGGACCTCTGGAATAGGTATTTGTAATAGATAAGCTAGGAGGTATGTAGTTCCTTCTGGTCCTAGTAGTAGTAGGAGAAATACGTGCTCCTGGTCTAGTAGAAAGTCAAACATTATTATTCTTAGTAGTTTGTTAGGATATGCATGAGATATGTTAGGAAATGATATGCATATCAAAAGTTACAAGTTTTGGTTTAATGTAGTATTAGGGTTTCCTTGTAGTATAAAAGGAACCCATTGGCAGAAGGGTTAGATATACCTTTCATCATCATTATTCATTTCATATTAATAGTAGAAATCCTTAGTAAGGATCAAGTTATTTAGTTATTCTGTTTCTTCTTGTTCATAGTATTTGTATTCCGCACTTATACTGTGTGTTACATTAAGAGTCTCTCTGTGAATAGACTTGTGATTACAGAAGTCGTTCACCATCCTTAACAGACTGCAAGATCCACATCTAGTGGACCCAACAAGTGGTATCAGAGCCTGGGAGAGTCTCTGCTAAAGAAGAACCATTTTTTCCTTGTTTAATCATGTCTGCTTCTAGTTCTACTGAAACAGGAGAACCAAGCACCACCACAACACAACAAACATAGCAAATTGTTGCTACTATTTCCAATACTAATGGAAAATTCCTACTCTTGAAGAAGGAAGAATATGATAGCTAGGCCATGAAAATGGAGTGCTGGATCACCAATACTTATCTAGAGTTGTGTAAAATTATCCAAAATGGCAACATAAAAAAGAAGACTGGTAGAGACAAGAATGGTCAGATCATCATTCTAGACCCTAAATCTAATGAAGAAATCACTGCTGTTCAGAAGGAAATCAAAGCAAAAACCATTTTGCTTCAGTATCTTCCTAATGCTCATATGGGTGATTTTTATCACTTGGATGATGCTAGGGAGATTTGGAATGGGATAAAGGCAATATTTGGAGGGAATGAGGAATCCAAGAAGATGCACAGATCATTGCTGAGAGATGAATTCACAGAATTCAAGATTTCTGAGACATAAGGTCTTCATCAAGGGTATGACAGGTTTCAAAAGATTCTTAGTCAATTGAATCAACTCAGGTCCAAACCTGAAAATGAAGACATCAATGGCAGGTTCCTTAGAGCCCTGCCTCATTCATGGAATCAGGTAGTCATCTCTCTAAAGGAAAAATGAGGCATTGATTATATTTCTTTTGATGACTTATTTCACAAACTCAAAACCTTTGAGTCACACCTGCTAACTCTGCTTTTGTGAGTTCCATGGGATCTAGTCCAATGTATTATGCCAGTAGCCCAAGCTATACTGTGTCATCTCAACATACTTCTTCTCCTGAATCAAAAGCCAAGACTAGTAGCATGGTAGAAGATGTTCTTCACTCTTTTGTTGCTGATGTTGATCCACAACAACAGCTTGCTTTTGATGATTTCAAACAGGTTGATAAACCTGACTTGGATGAAATGGATCTAAAATGGCAGATGGCTATGCTAACTCTCCGGGTTCATAAGTTTGAAAAGAAATCCGGTCGAAAATTCAGCTACAACCCAAGAGAGCCAGCCATATTTGATAGAAGCAAGGTCAGATGCTATAACTGTCAGCAGCAAGGACATTTTGCTAGTGAATGCCCTAACAAAAATGACCAGAAGAAGAACAGGTATTCAGCCTTCAAGGTCCAAGAGCTCAAGGATGAAAAGAAAGATTTGGTGTCCATTGACTCCATGGTTAACTGAAATGATCATCAGACTGCTACTTTAGAATCAACTGAAGCTTCTACTGATGTATTTGCTATGATTGCTGGGCACTTATCTGATGCAGAGGAATTACCCTTATGGGAATTTCGCCTCAGGTACAAAATTGCCCTCTTGGTTGTCATGATAAATATTCAGAACTCTTAACTCAATACAATAAACTAAATGAACAAAATGATAAATATTTCTTAGAGGTTTAATCTTACAAGAGTTCTCTAAAAACTTTGGAACAACAAAAGAAGTGGCTTCAAAATACTCAACGTGAGTATAAGGATAAGATTAGAGTTCTAAGCATTGATTTAGAAAACACCACTAACATGCTTACATATACTAAAAATCTTAACAATGAAAGTATTAAGGCTAAGCAAAAAATGCAAGAAAAATTGGATGCCACATATTTACGAGTTGAAAAATGGGAAAAAGCACCCAAGAGTCTTTCAAAGTTAATAAATAGTAGCATGTCTGGTAGGACTAAGAGAGGGTTAGGGTTTGATAAATATATTGATTCAAAAGATGTTTTTGATTTATCTTTTTCAAGTGTCTTTGATCCTGACAAGGAGGAGGAGGGAAAACCTAGTTACAATAGGTTTAAACCAGCTGCAGGAATGCATGCTGTTCCTCCACCTCTTACAGGAACATTTATGCCCATACCCAGGCATACTGACTTGGATAGATCACATATGCATGAATCTCCAAAAAGCTCTACTAATACAAATGACTTTGTCTCTTGTACTTTCAGTGACAAGGCCAGTGACTATGCATCCTGTGGTTCAAGTGAAGAGTCAAGACCTTCAAGCCCCAAGACAAATGACCTTGCTACTACTAGTGCTAGGATGAGTGATGAGAGAGTTACTTTTGCTTCTACTTCCACTGTTTCTAGTTCTAGTTTCTTGAATTCTAGGAATGTTGATTTTCCTAGATTTGTTTGTAATAAGAATAGAAGTATGAAACAATATCATTTAAATAGAAGGTCTTTCAAAACATGCTTTGTTTGTGGTAGTAAATTTCATTTGATTAAGGATTGTGATTTTTATGATCAAAAACCTTCTGGTTATCAAGCTTATCCTGCTCCTGGTCCACCAGGAGTTGTTCCTTTTCCTTCTAGAAGATTAAATCCATATGCCCAATCTTATCCTTCTAGTATAAGGACCTCTCATTCAGCTTCTAATCTTTAGAGAAGCAATGCTTATGCCTACAATAGACCAACCAGCAACTATTTTCAGAAGTTTAATCAGAATTATGCTATTAATTCAGACAAAATGCATTTTGGGTTGGGACATTTGGGTTCTGTTGTTAAGCCCTTAGCAGGTTGTTCTTGGTCACAAAATAACACCCATATGATGAACAGACAACATAAGAAAAACAGTGGATCTCATCAATCTTCTTGGCTCTCTACTAAAGATCCACAAGGCAGACTCAAACCTGAAAAGGTCTGGGTCCCCTTAAGACACTAACTTTTGTATATGACTTTTCTGTTGTTGTAGATTACTCCATACCAAGATCCATCTCTTGGAATATTAGATAGTGGATGCTCTAGGAGCATGATAGGAAATAAAGGACTTTTGACTAACTTTGTACCATTTTAAGGCGGAAAGGTGTACTTCGGAGGTGGTGAAGGAAGGATCTCTGGCAAAGGAACTATTCAGACACCTAACCTTAATTTTGAGCAGGTTTACTATGTGGAAGCACTTCAACACTTCAACTTGATATTTGTCTCTCAGATTTGTGACAAGAAGCAGTTTGTCCTCTTTACGGATACTGAAGCACTGGTGTTATCCAAAGACTTTAAGCTACCGGATGACTCCCAAGTTCTACTCAAAGTCCCTAGAAGACATAACCTCTATAGCATCAAGCTGAATGAAGTTAATCCTACTGGTCAACTAGCTTGTTTGGTTGCCAAAGCATCAGAAGATGAAGCCACCAAATGGCATAGAAGGATGGGAAATGTAAACTTCAAGACCATTAACAAACTGGCGAATATGAACTTGGTCTCTGGTTTACCTCCCAAAAATTTCAGAAATGACATCAATTGCTTTGCGTGCAACAAAGGCAAACAACACAAAGCATCCTTCAAGGCCATTACTGCTCTCAGCCTCATAACTGAACCATTGCAGCTACTACACATGGATTTTTTTGGTCCTACCTCCATTAGGAGCATTGGCCATAAACACTACTGTCTTGTGGTAACTGATGGGTATAGCAGGTTCACGTGGGTTTTCTTTCTGACTGCCAAAAGTGAGACCTACTCCATTCTCAAAGACTTCATTACACTCATTGAGAATCAACTGTCAAAAAAGGTGAAAGGTATCCGATGTGACAATGGAACCAAATTCAAAAATGCAGACCTCATAGCCCTTTACAATTCCAAAGGCATCAAAAGAGATAATATTGCTACTAGGACTCTTCAACAGAATGGTGTTGTAGAAAGAAAGAACAAGACTCTTATAGAAGCTGCAAGAACCATGCTTGCATTTCCAAGCTTGCAACTATGTTTTGGACAGAAGCTATCAACACTACCAGTTATGTGTTGAATAGGGTCTCCGTTACCAATCCCCATAAGAAGACTCCCTATGAGCTACTCACAGCCAAAGTCCCAAGCATTACTCAATTAAAGCCATTTGGCTGTCCTGTCACCATTCTGAATACTAGTGACTATTTGGGGAAATTTGATGGCAAGGTACATGAAGGCTACATTGTGGGATATTCAGCTCACTCAAGAGCTTATCGCGTTTATAATCTCCATGCCAAGCGTGTCATTGAAACTATCAATCTCAAGTACTTTGAGGAGAAGACTAACATCCAAGGCAAAGGTCCTGAATGGTATTTTAATCTTGATTAACTTAGTGACTCCTTGGGATATTTTCGTTTCAAAACTAACCAAGATGCAGGTCCACAAGTGTTTGTAACTTCTAGTGCAGGTGCTACTTCTAGCTCTTCGGACTCAGATGAGGATGATGACATTTTTGTTGTACCATCCTATTCCATCATAGTCGCTCCCAACACCAGTGCTACTCTTATTGATGCTTCTTCATCAGACATTGTGGATTCACAAGGAGCTCTTGACACACTACTCAAGCAACAACAAGATGCTACTACAGCAGCTACTCAAGGAGGCTTTGAGTTTCCTTTGAGTACTCCTGTTGTATAAGTTACTCCTAGTGATCCTAGTGTTCCTCCTAGTGCAATTTTAACACCTATTGGTAGTCCGGTTAGTGATCCTACTTCCACAACTAGGTTCTCCGGTCCTTCTGACTTGGGAAACTATCAAATGAAGACTTCTACTAAGCTGGATGATATTCATAAGCAGCCAATAGATGGCATCTTCGACTCTGCTTCATATGATGATGACATTGTTGGGGATCTTAATAATTTGGCACCAGAAGTGGATGTAGATCCTACTCTTGTTCACCAGATCTATAAAGACCATCCTACTACTCAAATCATAGGAGATCCTGGTTCTACTGTCAAGACTCGCCGCATGCATAAGAAAGCAACGTCTGGTCATCATGCTCTTGTGAGCTACATTGAAGATCAAAAGCGTAATAATCACACAGACTTTCTTCACTGTTTGTTTGCTTGTTTTCTTTCACAGGTGGAACCTAGGTCTGTCTCACATGCTCTTGAGGATCAAAGTTGTGTTGAGGCTATGCAGGAGGAGATACAATAGTTCTTGTTTCAGAATGTTTGGATCCTAGTTGACTTACCAGATGGAAAGACAGCAATTGATACCAAATGGATTCTCAAAAACAAGAAAGATGCACGGGGTATTGTGGTGAGAAATAAGGCTAGGCTGGTTGCACAAGGTCACACACAACTAGAAGGAATTGACTATACTGAAGTCTTTGCTCCTGTTGCTAGGATTGAGGCCATTCGTCTGTTCTTGGCTTTTGCTTCTTATGTTGGCTTTACGGTTTTTCAGATGGATGTCAAGAGTACGTTTCTCTATGGCAAGATTGACGAGGAAGTTTATGTCACTCAACCTAAGGGCTTTGTGGATCCACTTCATCTGAAGAAAGTCTACAAGGTGGTCAAAGCTCTTTATGGACTTCATCAGGCTCCTAGAGCTTGGTATGAGCGTCTGTCCACTTTCTTGTTGAAACACGGCTATAAAAGAGGCACT
The DNA here is from genome assembly GCA_025667525.1 of Glebionis coronaria. Classification (NCBI taxonomy): domain Eukaryota; kingdom Viridiplantae; phylum Streptophyta; class Magnoliopsida; order Asterales; family Asteraceae; genus Glebionis; species Glebionis coronaria. The sequence goes on along the minus strand of CM046874.1, from coordinate 698,385,205 downwards.
ATTGACAAAACAATGTTCCTTAAAAGGAATGCCAAAGACATCATCCTGGTTCAAGTGTACGTGGATGATATTATCTTCAGTTCTACTAGGAAGGAATGGTGTGATGATTTTGAACAGCTAATGAAAGGCGAATTTCAGACGAGTGCCATGGGAGAACTCACATTTTTCCTTGGTCTTCAAGTCAAGCAGCAGTCGGATGGTATCTTCATTAGTCAAGACAAGTATGTTCATGAGATCATTCAGAAGTTTGATGTGGAACCTCTTCGACCAGCAACAACACCTTATGAAGTCACTAAAGTCAAACTCAAGAATGAGCCAGATCCTCCGGTAAATGTTCACATGTACAGGTCAATGATTGGCTCACTCATGTATTTGACTGCATCACACCCGGACATTATGTTTGCAGTAAGTGCTTGTTCTAGACTCAGGTGGCTCCAACCGTATCTAACTTGAATGCAGTCAAGAAAATCTTTAAGTATATCAAGGCACAACCCAAGCTAGGCTTGTGGTATCCAAGGGAATCACCTTTTGTTCTTGAAGCCTATAGTGATAGTGACTATGCAGGTGCTAATAATGATAGGAAGTCTACTACTGGTGGTTGTCAATTTTTGGGTCGAAGACTTATCTCATGGCAATGTAAGAAACAGACAATAGTAGCTACCTCCTTCACATAAGCTGAATATGCAGCTGCTGCTAGTTGTTATGGATAAGTCTTATGGATATAAAATCAAATGTTGGATTATGGGTTCAACTTCATGAACACCAAAATTTTCGTCGACAATCAAAGCACTATCTGCATTGTGAAGAATCTTGTGTTTCATCAACGAACCAAGCATATCGAGATTCGGCACCATTTTATACGTGATGCCAATGAGAAGGAGATAATATAGGTTCTTAAAGTACATACGGATGATAATGTTGCTGATTTGTTGACTAAAGAATTTGATGGTCCAAGGTTCAACCACTTGGTGGTTCACATCGGTATGGTCAATCCTTGAGGTCTAGGATTGAGGGGAGGCTTATTGTACATATTTACTTGTACAGTCTTACATATGGTAGCTTCTAACAGCAGTTTTCATGGGTATCCGCGGTGTGTGAAACCTCTAGTGGAATATTTTGGTTACTCCTAGTGGCAGTCTTCTGCTCCTAGTGGGTACAAACACTTACTCTTCACTTATGGTTGGGTTCTAGTATCAATTTTGGGTCACTACTTATTTTTCTTTCCTTAGCGGATATAAATTATTGCGTGAGTTTTATTTTTCTTTCCTTAGCGAGTGTGTAGCTACTTATTAATGCATGACATAAGGATCTTACACATAAGGCGAATGACTTATTATTTTGGGTCGGACTTATATTAATTGTGGGCGGTTTTTCGAGTAATGGATAATATAGTTACTTAGGATTAAAACTGTGCTTCCTTATTTTTAGATTTTACACTTCTTATATTTCACGCCTTAAATACTGAATTTTTTTCCCAAAAGCAATTTGATCAAATAATAACCGGTCTTAGAGGCATAATAAGTGGGGGTATAATGGTAACATAATTAATTTGTATGAATAAGTTAATGCACTTTCACTTATGGATAAAAATGATCCTGTTTTTAAGCTTGGTATGAGAAAGTGAAACTTGAGGATGATAAGTGTTCATGGTACCAAAGCCCTAATTTTAGTCATAGATTTCTTTATGAGTTATTTCCATCAAAACCATTTCAAGTAAAAGCAAAAATATATAAATATAATTGCTTTCCTTTACATTGCATTGTAAAAATCAAAATCATGCATCATATAGTGTAGTGTAGTCTAAAAGCATTCCATATTGGCCAAGGTGGATTAATTATGAGAAAAGTGTAATTTAATGCTTTGAAATGTGGCATTGCATGAGGTCATGGCAATGATCAAGTGTAGGGGATTTGATATGAGTGAAATCTCATATTAATTATATCATATTTAACCCTAAAACACAAAGTAAAATACCAGATTATAATGTGTAAAAGCAGTATTATGGGTATTCTTTGTTGTTTGTGCTTGTGTAGGTAAAAAGATATTTGATGAAGAAAAGACAAAAGATGACAAGTAAAAAGAAGTCAAAGGACCTTTCTTGACAACTTACAAAGATGAGGGACTAAAAGTGTCAATTTGGAAAAGTCAAGAACAAAGTCAAATCTGGTCAAAGTTCAAGTCAACAAGTCAAGGGGTTGAATCTGGTCAAGTATGAAGTTAAATGGCCTAAAAGGACAAGATATTGAAGTTTGAAGTTCAAGTTATAAATTTGTTAACAAGAGGGACTAGTATTGCCAAAAATGAAAGAAGTTTGAGTTTGATCCGTTTGTCATACTTCTCAACCAATCACAAGCCAATATTCTGTTAACATGGATTGCCAGCTCAAGATAATAAATGAGGAGAGAGTGGCCAACTATTAATACAACCGAATTCCAACAGTAGCAGCCACTAACTCCATTTCAACCAATAGCAAACGGCCACTTCATGCAGTCTACTGTTCTAATGGATATTGATCCACAACTTCATTATTGGACAAATAAGAGCATGACACGTGTCACTCTTCATCCCCAGAACGTGAAGCAAGTTTTAGACATTTTTAGAAAGAGCTTTCAACATCAAACATGATCTAAATGGAGAGACGAGATCAACCCACTTGTTTAATTACCATTTTCATCCACTAAACAATTTTCCCCCAATTTGGATGAAGAATAAGAATTTGCAATTAAGAAGATTAAGCCACCTGGCAGTTTCTAATGGGCTGCAACACGTCATTGGACCTCCCTAACACCTAATTTCACTCTATAAATAGACCTTATATCTTTCATTTATATCAAGAATCTTAGTGTGTAAAAACACACACTTTTCCTAATTTTCTCTCAATCCTTTTCAGTTAGTAGCTCTAACCTCTCAAGGCTTCTAACAAACACTTTGAGAGTTAGTTAGTTTGTTAGTTCAGTTGTAACAAACACTTCCATTAATGAAATTCAAGTTTACCTAAATTCACCTTTCATTCTTATTTCACTTGCACTATTCTACTATCCTATTGTTGCTGCTTTGATTCTTATGTTCTCATATGAACAAATGAGTTAGTTGATTGTTTTGTAAGCTTTGTACAAGTAATCATCAGTTGCAGTTCATGTTCATAGCACTTCCATAGCCAAGTTCTTGATCAGACATTGTAGCATAGCAAATTTGATGATGATGATGATTGATGTGGTTTGTAGCAGAGGAGAGTAGATTGATTCGGGTTGATAGAGTCAAAAGTGAGCTCATCGCTCCACTTCTCCATCAAAGGAGCCTTCAAGTGTTCTTATAAGCTTTCTTTACAAAATTCCTCTAAAAATCTTAGACTGCATGCTTCTTTTTGTGTTAGTGTAAAATACTTGCTATTGCATGTTATATGCTTATTTTCATGTCTTTGATATGTTTTAAGTGTGATTAGCTTTATCAGTTAGATTTGATTACATCTCATAGCTTATTTTGTGATGAATTCTATTAACCAGTGTTTGGTAGTCATCTTAAATCTTGAATCTGTTGTTATAAGTTGTTGTTAGGAGTTTGGTTACACTTAAGTGTTGGTAACAAGTGATACTGCAAGATTTGAAGTCAAATTACAAGTCAAAAAGGCAATTAGTCTTTCAAAAAGTATGGGTCAGATTTCTTGCTAAAAACATGCCTTATTCAAATGCTTACCAAATCTTGTTTACTTAGAGTTCAGAAGTAATTCTTGTTTATGAGTAGAGCTTATCATCCAAGCTTTCTAGTGATATATGGTAGAGCATACAGTTCTCACTAATAAGCTAGAATTAAGCCATAGTATAATCCTTTGAGCAAATGCAAGTTTCTGTGAACATAGCTTATCAGATTTTTATTACCAGCTTATTCCTTTCATAAAAGTTGCTATTTTCTTCCACAAGACAGTTGCATAAGCTTAGAAATTAAGATTGGACCAAGGTCAAACTTGGTCAACTCTGGTCGACGTTTGGTCAACATAAGCCAAAATAGCTTATTTGATTTTCTGGCTTATTCTGTGATGCTTTTTGAGATTTTCTTGGATAGGTCTTCCTTATTTGGCCTATTGAACATATTTTGAGCAATTCAGCTTTAGTGCTTAACTCAATAAGCTGATCTCTTATAAGTGCTTATTACAAAAAGTGCTTATTGAGCTTTAAGACCATCTCAGCTAGAATCTTTTGAACTGACCGGGTAAAATTGCATTAGACGCTTTTTGGAACAAACCTTAACTTATTAGGTGGCTTAATGTTCTAGTTCTAGCTTATTGAACCTAGGGTGCCCCTTTTTGGTTATAGACTTGTTATATTTGCATATTAGTCCCTAGATTTTAGGGGTTGTTGTAATCTGTTTTAAAAGAGTTAAAATTTTCTAGGTTTTGCAATTTAGTCCTCATAATTAGTTAGTAGTTACATAATCAGTTTGGTAGTTTGGTACGTTTGTTACAATTTGGTTAAAGATTGTTATACTTTCATTTTCAGTCCTTCAAGTTTCTGAATTTACAATCCTAGTCCTTTTACTTTTATGAATTTTACATTTTGAGCAAATTTACATCTTGTGCATTGATTACTTATACATTTAGAATTGTGTGTGGTATGTGCACTTTGTTTTTAGCTTAGTACGGTTACGTAGAGATCATATTTTTACATTTTTACGTGCTTTGTGATAATTAGACCTAGATTACCAAAATTTTATAAAATCTAACACAAAAAACAATTAGTTAACCTGATTTCTATTGGATAATCAATTCGTATTGAGTCGGGAATTACGAACTGAAAAAGACAAATATTACTTCACTATCATTGATCCCTTCATTGATCATGACATCAGTCATCAGGCACTAGAGCTGGACGCAGTGAATATTTAGTGGAAGTACCATCGATATTCATATTCTCCATTAGATAGTCCCTAGCTGGTGTATGGTAGAAGAAATTTCCACGCTTATCAATGGATGGTACAGTCTTCATGAAGTGATCTATGATAAGCTTGGTGAAGCGTGGAAATGGCAGATGTTCTGATTTCTTCTTAGTGTTTATGAAGTGGAAGCAAAATTCTTCCCAAAGAAGTAAAGCATAATCCATGTTTGCTCCCATGTAGGGACCCCAAAATATCGAAGCCTGAGGATTTCTCATAGTGTCAGATCCACTAAACTTGGAGGTGAAGCAACGGATAAGGACGGTGAAGATTGCTTTCCACGGTTGCCCAATACGTGCAGTGTGAAACTGAGATAGGTTACGAAGATCTCCTTCATAGTTCAGAGATCGAAGTACTCTGAGAATGTCAGTTTTCTCGGGATTAGGCACATACTTTTCTCCTTTGGCTAAGCGAGGGAACTTGAACAACTTCATGAACTGACTTAACTCAAGCGTCATTGGCTTCTTGTTGATCATAAACTGAATGGTCTTCTTGGATAACTGTTTGCCCTGATAAATCGATGCTGTGGCCCAAAACTCCTGCATGTATACTTCAGGGACTGATGCTGTTTCTCTTAAAGCATTCTTCAGTTTGGACATGTCCAGAATATCCGTTGCTATCTTGAAGGCTGCGAATGTTGGATCAAAATCATCTTTCAGACGAAGACTGTTCTATGTAAGAGGCAACCTGTCACTAAGTGGAACGAGTTCGAGATCCAGTTGCTTTTGTTACTCTTCAGTTATCGACATTTTTCCTGCTTAGATAAAAACATTTTCAAATGATACAGATAAAGACATATATATATCATACATCATGTAAACACTTAGCATGAAAAACATGTCATGTCACATTATTTTGCTTGTTTAAGTTATCTAAGAATTAATCCCATGTCATTTTTATTTAACATATAAGTTGGATTAAACTTAGAGTAACACAAATTATACAAAATTGATAAGAGTCAACACTTAGCAAATTTTATGTTTGCATATTTCGCAATATCAAAAAATCCTAAATCTCGCAATGTCCACCTTAATACATTTCGTAATATAGTCAAACTGACATTTCACAATGTCCAAGTTGCACATCTCGCAATAACACAAAGTGTCACTTTTCTCAATGTTGACAAATGTTACTTTTCGCAATACTAGCAAAGTCACATTTCACAATAAACTAAGAATGACCTTTCGCAATGTCTGGATTTCCTCATTTCGCAATGACCCAACATACATATTTCGCAATAATAAAAAAGGCACATTCCGCAATAAACAAAATACCACACTTCGTAATAATCGAATAATTGCACTTTTCGCAATATCATCTAAAGCCACATTCCACAACAAACGAAATAGCACATGTCGCAATACTCGAATAATTGCACTTTTCACAATATCATCTAAATCCACATTTCGCAATATCTGGGCGGATATTACGAGAAACATTCAAAATGATTCGATTTTGTTTCAAGGAATCGTTTCTGGCAAAATCTAGGCATACCCTATGTTTGTAAGTCCTAAACGAGCAAAACACCCCTATCAATTTCAATTTTCGCAACCAAAGTTTCTTAAGAACCCTAACAGGTGGATCTTGAGATCTAGGTTGAGAATCGACTAATTAAATATGATGGGAGTATTATAAATCAAGTGATAGACATGTTTTGAGTAATGCCTTAGATTGATTCGAGCAGATTCACGAGATATGGAAGATTTTGATATATAACAATGGCAGGAGGAAAAGAAAGTGTTTGTGTATGTGTTGTTTTTGTGAGAATAATGAAATGGGGGGGGGGGGGGGGGAGGGATGTTTGACTAGTCAAAACCAAACTTATCTTTTGCTCAATTGCAATATAAGTCCTCCCATTTATATATAATACCCGTTACCACTTATTTCTCGAGTACACATTCAAACAACTAACGCTCCTAACCTTCTGAACTTAAGGCATATGAAATATTTCCTAAGGCCACAAACATCCTATCTCATAAGGCATACACCACATATGATATGCTAAAAGACATTAACCGTTTTGCATTTTTAAGAAAACTTTTTGAAGACCAATTTCTTTTCAAGAAGATTTGATATTTTCTCCCCGTTAAACAAAGACCCGTGTTCTAGTTAAAGAGCTGTAGTCGTTGTTTAAAGAGCCAAATACCTATGAAGACATTTTCTGTTTAGTGTTTTTAAGAAATGATTCTGGTGGCAATAAGATTTCTCTTATTTTAACAAATAAATGCACTGACGCGTACATTAATTTGTGTTAGACCAAGTTATAAAGTAAACTTGATCCCTTGCAAAGTTTTAAAATAAACCTTGCCCGAGAAAATTAATTCCCGTTGTGAGCCAACGTTTTCGAAAGATTTACGTGACTTTAAAGCGAAAAGCGGGTTGCAGTCAGAAATAACTACAAGCCATATGAGAATGTTTTAAAATATGTACAACTTTTATACGAACTCTATTTATGGCGCCGTGTCAGTTTTAATCGACGTTTCTAAGGCCGTAAATATTATCGTACTAAAAGACATGCCCTTTTAAAATGAAAAATATTTTTGGATTTTCTTGATTTTATATTTTTTATGGTTTTTGTAGGTTTTATATGTTTGTATTTTTCTTTTTGGTAGATATATACGATATATACATGATCACGATAAAAGGATACTCGAGAATAGTTTACCACCACTATTCTGCAGATTCTTTTGCCAAATCCTAAAGAATCGTTGGTGAGAATGATTTCATACCAAGCTTGTCGATCAAAAACTCGATACGTCCTCGATCTAAAGCCTTTGTGAACATGTTAGCCAGCTGATACTCAGTGTTAACAAAGTACATCTCGATCAATCCATTTTCCACTTGCTCTTTGATGAAATGGTAGCGTATGTCAATATGCTTCGCCCTGGAGTGTTGAACATAGTTGTAGCAAAGGGCAATGGCGCTTTTGTTATCACAGTACATCGGAATTTTGTGGAATCCAAGACTGTAGTCAGTCAGTTATGGTCTCATCCATAGAACTTGAGCACAACAACCGGACATGGAAATGTATTCAGCCTCTGTACTTGATATCGCAGCGCTATTCTTCCTTTTGGATGCCCAACTAATCAGTCTATTTCTAAGAAGTTGCACACTGCCATATGTGCTACGTCTAGTATCTTGATGCCCAACTAATCAGTCTATCTCTAAGAAGTTGCACACTGCCATATGTCCTTCGGATACCATAGACCATGATGAAGTGTTCCTTTAAGGTACCGAAAGATCCTTTTCATAACATGTATGTGCTTTTCGGTAGGCCGAGCCTGATACCGGGCACACATGCACATAACGAATTGCAAATCAGGCCTGCTAGCAGTCAGATAGAGAAGGGTGCCGATCATTCCACGGTAAAGTTTAGGATCGATAACTATCCCCTCCCTATCCTCATCCAACTTGGATCTCTCCATCATTGGAGTATCCACGGGGTCACAATTTTCAAAATGATACTTTTTCAAAAATTCAAGAGCACATTTGGATTGATTAATAAAGATGCCTCTGGGATTCTGAGAAATTTGTAACCCTAAGAAAAATGATATTTATCGCGTCATCGACATCTTAAAACGCGTGGACATGATTTTCTCAAAATGGTCAGACAATTTTTGAGTAGTGGCAGCAAATATTATATTGTCAATATAAATTTGTACCAGTATCATGTCGTTGCCTTCCTTGAGAATAAACAATGGCGGGTCCACTTTGGCTTTGGAGAAGCCTTCCGAGATGAGATATGATGACAGGAGATCGTACCACGCGCGTGGAGCTTGTTTCAACCCATAAAGAGCCTTCTTGAGCTTGTACACATGATTAGGATACTATGAGTTGACAAATCCATTTGGCTGGCTTACATAGACTTCTTCCCTTAATTCCCCATTTAGAAATGACGTCTTAACCTCTATTTGGTAGACGATCATATTCATGTGAGCAACATAAGCAAGGAATAGTCTAATTGCCTCCAATCTTGCAACATAAGCAAAGGATTCTTCAAAGTCAATACCCAATGCTTGTTTGTAACCTTGAGCAACCCATCTAGCCTTGTTCTTTAAAACACCACCTAACTCATCGAGTTTGACCTTATATACCCACAACAATGTAAGGATGGTGACGTTGTCGGGTCAAGGAACTAATTCCCACACTTCAAGTCGTTGAAATTCATTAAGTCCCTCTTGCATGGCTTCAATCCAAGAGGATTGTGTCATTGCTTGTTGCCAAGTTTTAGGTTCCTTCTCGGAGAGAAACACATCAAAGTAACAATATAATGTGTGCTCTTATAGTTGATGGCGTGTTAAGACTAGTCGATCGATGTCACCAATAATATTATAGATTGGGTGATCCTTTTGTCCATTTTGTGTTGTGATTTTCAATCCGGTGGGGTCTAGAGTGAACGGTTGTAGGAGCTTCCTCTGAGGTAGACGACTACACGCACCGTTAGGGTTTTCGGGTATAGGTAAACCAAAGAATGGAAGCTCTTGTAAGTGAGGAAATTCCAAGTCGTGATCATTGTAATCCTCTTCAACATCACTAGGAACGAGTGGGGGTGTTGATTCGGGTGTAGTTTGAGAATTGTTGGGGGATGGTGCATCCGGTTCAGTAGTGACTGTAGATGCATCAGATTGATTTCCATTATCTTGAGCGGCAACTTCGGGAATCGGAGCTACTATTACAGGTGCTAGAGAGTCATCACTTGTAGGATCAAATAATTCATCAAACATAGGTTGAAATAACTCATCCCAATCGGGCCTTGTAGGTGGTCTAAATGATGGAGAAACAGGATTGTTGGGAGTTAATCCAGAACTTATAATACCGGTTCCCATCTCATAAAGTGCGAGTTCAGAGCTGCGTTGCTCAGAAGCCATTGCTGTCAGCTCATCAAAATAGACATCAATAATTTCTATTATCTTGCCAAGACGACGGTTATAAATCCGGTAAGCTTTCTTTACGGATGAGTAACTAATGAAAATTCCTATATCAGCCTTCGGTTGAAGTTTGCCCAAATTCTCAGTATTTGTATTTGGATAACAAAGTGCACCAAACACATGAAGAAAGGATATATCGGGTTTTCATCCATGAAGAAGCTCATGCGGTGTTTTTCCATGGAGCTTACGAATAATAGATCGGTTTTGGGTATAACATGCGGTTGCTACAACTTCAACCCATTAGAATAAAGGGGAATTTGAGTAAATCAACATAGTTCTAGCTGCCTCCATAAGTGTACGATTATGGCTTTCCACGACAGTGTTTTGTTGTGGAGTGCGAGCAACTGATATTTCATGTAAAATGCCAACCTCTTCATAGTAGTCCCACAGAGTTTGATTAAGAAACTCAGTTCCATTATCAGTTTGAATGCGGCGAATAGTAGCATTAAGACACACTTGGATCATCTTAAGAAATTTGATAATAAATGCTGGTGCTTGATCCTTTGTCACTAAGAACTTTACCCATGTAAACCTTGAAAAATCATCCACCATGACGAGGATGTATTTTCTACCACTCACACTAGCCGTACGCATTGGCCCGTAAAGATCCATGTGCAAAAGATGCAGTAATTCCTGGTTGGTGTCTTCACCTTTAAGTTTGTAAGACTTCTTGGTGCTTTTCCCCAATTAACACGCAGAACATAAATGATCCTTATTAAACTTGAGTTTTAGAAGACCACGAACAAGTTCGTTTTTAGCCAAATGGTTAATAGCGTCAAAGTTAAAATGAGATAACCGTCGATGCCACAACCATGACTTGGTCTTAGATGCTTTGGAGAGAAGGCATACATGAGAAGCGAGCATCATGTTTTGAATAAACAATGAGTAGAGATTATCCCCTCGAGACCCTTTTAACAAATCATTTCCTGCAAGATCACGAATGAAGCAAGTATGCTGTCGAAAAACAACTTCAAGGTTTTAATCACAAAATTGTCCCACTGAGAATAATTTATGACCAAGTCCTTCCACATAATACACCCTTGAAATCGTGACATTCCCAATATGATATTCGCCATAACCCATGATCTTTGCGATATGGTCATTATCAAACTTAGCCGTACCTAGAAACTTGTTGACGAAATTTTTGAGCATCGAGCGATCTCCGGTCATGTGCTTGGAGCACCTAGAGTCCAAGTACCAGAGGATGATTTGGACCACCTGAAAATATCACCAGACAAAGACGATGTATTAGAATCTAATTGTTCCTCTGTGTTAGCAGGTACATATATAATTATCTTAGAGTTGCTATCAGAAGAGTTCCTAGGTTTCCAAATTTTCTTCCTAGTTGTCGGCTTAGATTCTAGTTGTCTAAGATTCTGAGGTACTTCTTCACTGGTAGGCACAATAGTGGACGCAGAGCTATTTAAAAGGCGATTTTTCCATTTCTTAATGCTAGAGTTCCTATTTAAAGGACGCTAAGACCTAAATTCAGTGGATGTGATCCTAGTTAAAGGTAACTTAGTTCTATTTGCTGTGAAGGTCCTACCAGTGGGTTACAATTGCCATCCAACTTGGGTGATTTTCTTCCTTGTTGAAGTCCATACAAGATTGTTCCTAATAGCATACATTTCATTAACATGGTCAATAAGGCATAAATCATGACGCTAAGAAAATATGCATTCATTACAATTCCAACATCTCAAGTTATAATTCACTTTACGCTTAGGCTTCTGCATAGAAGCAGAGCCTTTTGTCTTAGCTACATGATTCTTTTTATTCAAATCTGAAATAACATTCCTAGGGTGAACTTCTACTTTCTTCTTCATAGTGCTACTATTGGAAGGTTTGATCCTATCTTTCTTTACTCGAGATCCTTTAGCCTTAGAAGACGCAGTTACTCCTATAGAAGGCAAGGGAGCATTAGTGGCAGATTTTGATTTAGACTTGATGGGTGTGCTTAAAGTAGGTTTAGCTCCCAGGGTTATATTGAATGGAGTCATCGCAATGGTAAGGGGTTGTTGTTTAAGTGATGCAGAACCCGGTTGTCCTATGAAATTAAGATATGCCAGGAAACATTGAACCCGCTCAATATATAAATGAGTAACGCTATAATCGTTGTTTGTGGGATCAGATTTATATAATTCGTCTAAAATGTACCTTGTAAGAATCACATGCCTAATTGCATTTTTCATATAATCCATATATGACAGTGAATTGTTCTTAAGGTACGGGTTCTTATAAAGCACCACTTCTTTGGGTTTTGGAGCACTAGAGGCCGGGGCAGAAATTGCGCTGATTATCAACAACTTCTTTTCCTTTGAGTTGAAGTGTTTCCTTTAACTCAGCTAAAACCATGTTTTTGTCTATGAGCTGAATATTTAAGTCAGAGATTTCCTCACACTTTTGGTTCAGTTGGTCAATAAGTGACTTTTGCTTTGTCGCATTAAAAGCGAAGCGTTCTTCTATTGAACCATAAATTTGTTAAAAACCCTGCTTTACTCGTTCAAGCTCCCCTAGCATAGAAGTAATTCTATTTTCTAGGGCATGGTTTTTATTCTCTACAACCTCTAGTTCCATTTTCTCTTCTAATGACTCTCTCTTAAGTCTCATAATTTCTTCCTTTAATGCTTGAACCACCTGAATCATCTTGTCACTTGTCTCAACGTTGTTTTCACAATTAGTTGTTTTTGAAAGAGTTTTATTTTTAGATTGCTGTTCAATTTCAAGAGATATACAATGTTGTTGAAGCTCGTCAAAACGTTTTGAAAGTGAGTTGTAGGAAACTTGAAGCTTTAAAATTCAGCGTTAGATTCGTGACAAGAATGATTTTCTACATCATTTACAGGCTCAACAATATTCACAGAGAGATCATGCCCATCATCACATTTATTCACAACATATGTAAGCTCATTAGCACAATTAATTGTTACCACATTCATCACATCGAGAGACACCACTTGTTCCAAGAATTGGTCATATTCAGACAAAATCTTTTTCTCAATTAAATGTTGCTCATAAGCATCATCCATTTTATGAATAACTTTTTGAACGTCTTTCATTTCAACGTTGAGATTTTCCCCAAGAGTTACAAAACCATTTTTAAGATTGTTTACAAATGGAATGATATCAGCCTCAAACACCACTTTCATGTGTTCGAAAGCCTATTCTTCGTCGGTTTGAGCCGTTAGAGTCGTACATTCCTTAATGACCTTGTCAAACCTGACAAAGTATTGTTGAATCTCTTTCAAGCTTAACAATACTGTACTAACAGGTGGAAGAACCTTTGGAATTTCCTTAGGTTCATCCGAATTGACAAGTGTATGAAAGGTACTAAGGTTCTCTTTACTAGGCACGTAAGTGGATGTTATGGTGTATTCCCTTTGTATGTTAAAACGAGTTCGAAAACCCGTCCTTGCATACTCTTAGTTAAGTTTATCATAATCAAACTTAGGATATTTTAAAAGCATTTGTGACCGATTCTCTTCAACTAGTGACATATACTCGGGGTCATCCGGAATAACAATCGGATCTAAGACCAATCCTAATTTGGTTGCATCATAAAGTCTTGGGTTGCTGATACAAGCTTGCTTTGCATAACCCGGGTTAGGTGGCAGGTCTGTTAGACGCAATAAGGTAAATTCCTTAAAAGATGAATGAAACAAATGTACTAAGTGTGAAGCGGAGTATTGTTTTAAAAGCAAATTTCCAGTCTCTTTAATTTTATTAGACGCATTAATTTCCGTTTCAACCTTTTTAGACTCGAGAATTTCGAAATCCGTTTTCAGTTTTTGAAAATTAGTAACAACTAACTCTTTCTCTTTAAGTTCTTTTGAAAGATTTTCTTTTAAATGTTCAATCTCTAGTAAATGATCCATTTGGACTTTCCTAAACTCATCAAACTCTATATTAGTTAAGGTATTGGTCGACGAAGTTAATTCCAAGGTGTGGACCTTTTCCTTGTACAAAGCAAGCTCAGAAGATAAGGTATGATTAACATTTAGGGTTTCAAGGACCGCAGTATTCATTTGGCCAAGCTTAGACGCCAAAACCATTACCAAATCTAGTTGAGCAGGAGAATTCGTATTCGTAATAACTCCCGGTTGTATTTCATCCAAATTCTAGGGACTTGCATTGATATTTCTATCATTGTTTGTCTCCTTGTTTGTACTACTAACCACTGGAGGCTCGTCTGGATACTGAGACGCTTTCTCAACTTGATAAGGTACAATACTAGTATCACTGGTAGTACTTGGTACCTCAGATATATGGTCAGACCCATAAAGCGAGAGATTTGCCATAAGAGCTGCCTTGGCGGTGTTGTAGTCATCACAGTCTGAGTCATATGCATCAAGATCATCGGCTTGATATGCTGCATTGTGAGTGAAAGCCTTTGTGAGTCCCTCATTGTCCGCAACTCCTGGATCTGCGAGAAACGATAAATCCTCTTCAATTAACTCACGACCATTTGCTTAAGCTTTGACCAACATGACCTTCTCCTCAAACCACGACGCATCCCTTCTTCTTTTGAGTTGCTTACACTCCCTAGCCATATGTCCTTCCCCTTTGAAGTTGTAGCATATTATCATCTTCACTTTACTAGTAGTGTTTCCTCTTGGAGCAGTGTTAAATGGGCGTGAACCGGTATTTGATGAACTTGGTCTCCCCTAAAGTGGTTGCACCATGACCCTACCGTCTTGAATTGTAGCTTGTTGACGAGAGTTAGAAGAAGGTCTCAACTGATTATTTGTTGGAGATGGTCCTTTGTAACCTCGTTTGTTCAACGTTTGAGTGATATAGGCAGACATTTATGCTAAAACGTTAATAGGATTATCCCTTTGTTTGAATTCGGGAATTGGAACCTCATCATCACAGTACAGAACTAGTGCTGGTGGAGCTGCATAAATACTAGAGGGAGCACTGACATGTTGTGAATAGTTGGGTTGAAGAACTTCTGGTTGCTGGTATGTGATAACAGGATTTGTAGGTGGTTGATAAGGATAGTATAGTTGTTGAGCATATGGTGATAGATGTGAGTCTCTTTGTGATGATGGTGCTGGTAGTTGATATTGTTGATGTGATGTAGGTGGCTGTGGTAACATCGAGTACTGTGGATAACTTGGGGTTTGATACATGGGCTGATAAGAAGATTGTTGTCCCATAGCATGAGAGATATTATGATATGACAACATTGGTTGATTTGCCATTAATGCCAATGGTTTATGGTAAGATCCTTGAGACATACGTGTCTTGAGCACATGCTTCTCGTTTGTTGCAAGAAAGCATAAAGTTGATCTAGATTTGACTTGTGCAAATCCCTTACCAATTTAACATCAGTGACATAGTGGCTCCACTCAGGAGGCAATGTATTCAGGAACTTGGTGTTGATTTGAAATTGAGAAATCGTAAGATTGTAAGTGTTCAAATCATTCATCAAAGTATTGAATCGCTAATATTAGTCATGAAGAGTTTCCCCTAGAGTGTATGTGAACCTATCAAACAAATCATAAAGTTGACACTCCCTCTCCTGCTTAGATAATGAAGTCCCTTGTAGCAAAACCGTCAAACGATCCCATAGTTCCTTTGCTATCTTTTGCTGACTTACCATGCGATAAATATCGGGTGGAAGAGCTTGATGAATAGTCTTAATAGCCTTTTCATCCGCATCGGCAATTAGTTGGTTGGTAGGCGTTAAATCAAAGAATTCCCTTGGTCGAGTCACATTATCTGTAGTAATTTCGCCCCAAACAAGTGGACCTTGCTCAATGGATTTGATCATGAGCCTTCCATTGGGTCGACCAATAATGTATGATTTCATGCGACCCTGCCATGCTTCAAATAGTTCTTTGATAAGCAACGATGGACGGTTATCGATACCCGAGATGATAGAAAGGTCGGTGAGCGATGTCATTGTTGGCATAAATGAATGAGGATTCATTTTTTATCACTTGAAGAAAGATTACCAAATGATCGAGCAATGAAATAAAGGTAAAGTGTTTTGGTGTTGTTGAAACAATATGTTGTTATCATTTGGTTGTGTGTTGTTGTGAAAGTATTCAAATAAATACAAAGTCTAAACTCCTCGAAGTTGTGCAAAACTTGTAAAATATTTCGCAATACCCTCAATGTGACAGGTCTTCGCAATAACTCAAAATGAATTTTCGCAATACTGAAACAATGCAAGTCTTCGCAATACTCTCAAAGAACCAATCTTCGCAATATCTTAAAACAGTCTTCGCAATACTTGAAATGCAAACTTCTCAATGTTACCCTTGGGTCTTCGCAATATCCGAATTGTCTATTCTTCGCAATATGCAAAAGCAAACTTCGCAATACTTGAAAAAAATTATAATCTTCACAATATTCAAAAAGTCCAAACTTCGCAATAATCGAGAATACCAGTTTTCGCAATACTAAAAAAGAAGCAACCTTTGAAATATCCAAAACCCTCAATTATTGCGAAAAAGGTAAGTTCACAACATTATAAACCCTTAATTATTTAAGCCAATATTTCGCAATAAGTCGACTCTTTTGAAATAAGTGAGTAAAAATGAGATTTTTGCAAAGAAAATTCGTGATTTTAACCAATCCAAAGCACCTAAATCCCTACCACAACTATGTATGAGATATGTGGATCACTTGGAACAACAAAAACACGAAAAAATTTTGAAACTTGGGTAAAAAGATATGAAAAACTCACGAACACACTAAATAACCATGAACAACACAAAGCACACCTCTAATTCATCCCATGGCTCTTGAT